>CM029373.1:24869874-25054874 GCA_017165825.1 Hepsetus odoe | reverse complement strand
AAGAGAAGAGGAGGAGAAGAGCAAAGAAAAAAAAACAAACCCAGGCTTCTGTTATTGACCCTTTTGGAGCAGCTGGATCAAAGGAGCATCACCGGCCCCGCCTCCCTCTACACTTCTCATTACAACTCCACCCTGACCCCAGCTAACACGATCCGACACTGTGACAGAAACAATGATCACACACACACACACACACACACACACACACACACGCACACGCACACACACAGCGTACAAAAAAAAGCACAATGTGCTCCCAAAAATATATTTATGAAATCTTTCCCAAAAAAAATATTAATTGAAGAACCACTACAGTCACTTTGGTAGTCTCTCTCTAATACCAACACACACACACACACACACACACACACACACACACACACGCATAAGCACAAAGCACTTGGCAGTTCTCCCAAGCTTTAGCGTCGTCAGAGAAGCTAAGGAGCTGCCAGAGTTGACTCCCCACTTCAAACAGCACGGCAAAACCTGCAGCCATGAAGGCACGTCAGGAGATAAACTGGAGGGCCGGCCTAAGAGGGAGGCCTTTCTGCATGTTAGATTAGCGGCATGCTGGCCCCCGATTGGAGCAAGCTGGGTGTGATTAACGCCAGATACACCAATCAGCAGGAGCTGCTTCAAAGGGTTGGCAGGGAGAACAGGACGCTGAAAGGAACTCTCTCTGATGTTGAAGGCTTGCTCAGGTGTCTTCTGGATTTAAAATACGGCAAAGAGAAGCGCTTCGGAGTAGCTCTGCACTAAGAACATTTCAACGGCAATTAACAGCCGCATGGCAATTAAACTTGTCGCCCCAAAACAAACGCTTCACTGCATGTTTGGTCTAGGATCTTCGAGGATCAAAGATCACGAGGATCTTCTCATATCGGTGCCACAGGACAATCCATTTTAAAAAAAAGAGCAATTTATAAAAGCAAAACTAGATGTGTTGACGAGAGCAGATTCTGGAGAGACGCCGCTGCTGTACTAAAACATGTGTAAACTGAATTTACACTTAACGTTGACATTTTTGTGATGCCTATAGTACCAGCACAAATACACAAAAAAAATAAAACAACAAACATTAGACCCATTTTCTGTTATTTTTAAAAGTGCAGTTTTTGTGGATAGGTTCGGTTCAGCTTCATTGTATTTTCTATATATATTTTTTTTTTTTAGGTAAAAAATGTTTCTTTCGTCTCTCTTTTTATCTTTTAAAGAGCAAAACATCAGAAAGCTCTTATCAGTCCAAAGCCTATTTGTAATAAAAAAAAAAAATAGGAAAAAGAATAAGAACTTATGTGGAACAAAACTAAGAAAATGAAATAATTAATAAAGATGCACTTAAATATCGCTTTCACAAACCCAAGGTCACGTCACGTGCGAGGAAAACACAGAAGCATGCAGCGAGTCTACAAATTATTAGAGTGCAGCCGCGCTGATGAAGTGTTTACGGCGCGCAAAAATAAATAAATAAAATAACGGGTGGAAAAATGAAAATCCTCGATTACTGAGGGATTAGCAGGCGGCTTGCATCACTTACTCCGAGCATATTTACTGCATTGTGAATGCCTGAGTGTTTGAACTGAGGAGAACGAAGGAAATATAAAGGAAAATCCAACTTCCTGTATTTAAAAAGAGAATTGATGAAGTGTCGTGTAAATAGTTATAGAGATATTCTAATATAACTCTAATATAATATATAATTCTATTATATGGGTTCGAATCCCAGACCATCGGGTTGCGATGAAGTACCTTTGAGCAAGGTACTGTCCCCATCGCTGCTCCCCGGGCACTTTAAATAGCTGCCTTGCTGTGTGTGTGTGTATGGGTGAGATGCAGAGAATGCATACGATATATGATTACAAACGGTTTGTTGTCAAAATAAAATGACCTGACTTGGCCCACTTGATTTTTAGAAGAAGAAAAAAAGGATCAACTGAATTCAAAAGTAACACTTTCGTACTCTCATCTGCTTAAAGTGAAGTGGTGGTGTCCTAGCGGTAGGACACACTCTCCTATGGACTGCAACGTCAGGATAAAAATCCCACCTCCAGCACCAACTCCACTGGGTTCCTGAGCAGAACCCTTAACCCAAGGTTGTTCCAGGGAGACTGACACTGCTCGGAAAAATCCAGATGAAAGTGAAAGTGAAAGTGAAAGAATTTAACCCATGCACTCAAACACAGTGCAGCAGGGGGCAGCTATGAAAGTGCCCTGGGAGCAGTGACGGGGACGGTACCTCAGGGCAACTTACTGGTGAGGGAATCGAACCAATCTTCCGATCCTGTGGCCGACTCCCGAACCACTAGGCCACCCGGATGGCATTAAAAGTAAAATTTGATTGTTTAGTCCAATCGACTAATCTGCGAAACAGTCAACAGATGAATCAAAAGCAAGTCAACAGTGGAAGTCCTAATTTCCTGACATTATTATATAAATACTGCCGCCATAATGAGTATCCCACACTTCCGTATTATCACTGCACACATTAATGGGCGGCTGAGTGACAAGAGCAGCAGAGCTGTGAGAATGAAGCGAGCAGTCTGAGCAATCCCACAGGCTTTCTTATTTATTTACTAGAATTACACAGCCTCAATCCGAGCCAAAAGAGGAATGACTAATCCCTGCTGAGAGCGACACCTAGTCAGGGCAGTGAAATTGATGTGGAGAGTTTGCTGACACTTATACACCTCGGCCAGAACACATTTTTGTGTTGGCAAAACTGCACTGAGTGCTTTAATCCCTTTTTGGGGCAGCGTCCCGCGACACATGAACAGACTTGTTCTCATTTGCCAGTAATGGCATTACCACCTGTGGCAACAGCCCTGCCTGGGATTCAACCCGAGACACCGGCATGCCACTCCTAGAGAGGCTGGGAAAAACCTGCCCTCCAAGACCTGGCCGCTGGATCAAACTGCCCCTGCCCAGGCCACTGCCATACCAGCGCTCTCTAATTGTCCTGGCACGGACTCAGCGGTTCGGAAAAACAAATTAACAGACTGGCGGAACGGAAAAGAAAGAACACGCCAGGGATTAGCTCCACGGATTTTTATGAAGTGCCACTGGAGCAAAGTTGAACTTTATTCCAGGTAGTTTTGGCCAATTTCTATTGGTTCATTTAGAAGCACTTTCATACACAATGGAGAAAACAGCTGGTGTTTCCCAGTTAATGTAAAGAAAATCATTTAAACTGACCGATATAGAGATAGGAGCATTTCATGAGCATGGAGCGGGCGCTGTTCATCATTTAAGGTGCATATACGTATGAGTCTGAACAGTCAGTCAGTCATTTTCTGCCGCTTGTCCCAAGCGGGGTCGCGGGGGGTGCTGGAGTCCATCCCAGCTCACACAGGGGACACACCCTTGGGCAGGTCACCAATTGGGACACTCCCTGGACAGGTTACCAGCCCATCGCAGGGAGGAGCAGGACGGGGACGGCACCTTGCTCAAGGGCACCTCAGGGCAACCCATTGGGAAGGGGTTCGAACCCCCGATCCTCCAGTCATGCGGCCAACGGCTTAACCACTAGGCCACCGCTGCCCCGAGTCGGAATATTTAAATAGAAATATCATAAAGCCTCCACTTCACTGCATATATGAAACATATCGTACCAGCAATAATAATTAAATTAATGTCCATTTATGAAATTATTAGCAAATCAGTCCCTGCTGACGATAAGAACAGAAAGGTAACTTTGGGCAACTTGATTTTCCAAATCCAAGAGCCTCGGTTTTCTCTGGATAAACATAAAGCCGGTGAGCAGCCTGGCAGGGAGCGCAGACCTCAGAGAGAACCACAAGCAGGATATGCAGATTAGCTTGATTATTAAGAAAATAATTTTCTCCGATTCGACGCTGTGTTATCTGGCCAGAGACGACTTCTCGTTCTCGTTTCTCATGAGCTGAAGATGGCAGCGGCACAGTCAACTAGTGCAACTCGACTTTCTTTATTCCATTACAGTTCGCTGGAATTATGCTTGAAAGAATGCTGGCGTTGCACCAGTAGCTGCTGTTCATTAGCATTGATTGTGGCATACGGGACAGGCTGCTGTTGTGATTGGCTGATTAAAATAGTAGTGTGAATATGATAACTGAAAGAATGTTGGCACTTGCTTGTGCAGAAGTTCTGAATCTCAGAAGCGAAGAAATAATGGAGAGCAAAAAGACGCGGTGCCAATAAGATAATTAAACCACTTTTGAAGTTTTTTTTTCTCCTGCACTGAAATGCATGCGTGGAACTTTTTCTGGAGGCAGGGGACGCGGTTGCTTTAAAAACAAAGTTGATTAAAATAAACCGAGTGGTTTATTTATTATGAACCAAAACGTTCAATAGATTCTCTTCCATTTTTGGTTAAGTACACACTTACGTAGAGAACATAATGAAGGGTTGCTGAAGAGCATCTGACGCATCTTAAATACACTCAGCTGATGAGCGTCTGACAGTTCAGAAGGAGAAGAGCAGGACTCGTTCTGTCTTTATTCGTGCAGACGGTGTCAAAATTGACCCGGGCTGGGAAAAACTGGCCGCTGTGAAATGGGAGAGTGACGTTAATCCCCTTCCAGATCAAAAACATTCGGTAACCAGTGAAGGGCCGATGTGCTTACTCCTTTAATAAACCTTTTCAACACATCCTGGACCATTAAAAAATTATCAGATAGCATTGTAACAGTTTAATCCCTGCAATCAAACGTTAGCGGGCAGCGGTGGCCTAGTGGTTTGGGAGTTGCCCCCACATCGGAAGATTGTAGGTTCGATTCCCTCACCAGCAGGTTGCCCTGAGGTACCCTTGAGCAAGGTGCCGTCCCCATCACTGCTCCCCGGGCGCTTTCAATAGCTGCCCACTGCTGCACGGTTTTTGTGTGCATGGGTTAAATGCAGAGGTCCAATTTCGTTGTGGTTCACATGTGCTGTGCTGTGACCTCGCAATGACGAGGGTTGTCGCTTTCACTTTCACTTTACATCTGAAAACGCTCTAAAAGACCTTTTTAAATAACACAACCGTTGCGCAGCCCATCGTACGTTGCGTGAATAAGCATTATTTGTGGATAAAATAAACTGCAGGATGTTCTCTGCAGAGAACGTTGCTCTTACTTTCACTTTGAAAACCACCAGAACGTTTCATTTGACGAGGGGGTGTCCATTATTTTCCAATAAACCATTATTATTTATGAGCTGGCCTTTCTTAAAAGTTCCAGCGGCTCTATTCGTTGTCAAATAACAAGATGATTACTTGTTTACAAATACAAAGCTCTATTTCAGCAGAAGACCTTCAGCCTGCGGTGCAGGAACAGTGCCGAGCAGAATCGTTTGGCTGCCTGTGCCATGTGAGGATACTCTAATTGGCGTATATACGAAGGATGATCTCGGACGGGATCTCAACACAGGCTGACGTGCTGCTGGGATGCAAGCATCAGAGACTCCCATCAACACACAGAAAGGGATCCAGATGCTGAGGTGGCGGGCTCTTCTTTCGAGGTCACATTGCTGCGAGCGCTTCAGAAACCGGCAGAGGATTGGTGAGGATTAGAGGGATGCGGAGGAACAGGTGCGTGCCTTACAGCAACGAATGCGCGCGGAAGACGCCGCCTTATTGAAACACTTCTCTTTTCCATTTGAATACATCTGGGACCGCAGCAACTCTCAACAAAATAGCGGAGGGAGGACCACCTACTTCAGCAGGCCTGCGTGAAGTCGATTGTAAAGGAAGTGAACCTCTTTAAAGTTGCGTTTCCGAATGATTGCCGAGCACACTAACCGCATCACCGTTCGGAAATAATGTGGCCTGTCTGAATCTGAGGAGCTCACTACGGCAGCAGAGTTGTTGCCCTGAATCTTCACACTTGGAGGCTCTATAAACATCATTTCCTTAATCTCAGAGCGCAAGACATCGCTGCTCGCTGCAGTCTGAAAGTATGATTTAAAGAGGATTCTGGGGGCTCAACCGCTCTAATGCAATTCGTCGTGTATTCGTCTTCTTCCGCTCCCATTAACTCCCCTTTTGCTCCGTTCTGATGCTTGCACAATCAGAGGTAATCAGTACGTACATCCCCCTTTCTCTCGTCTCCGTCCATCCCACATTCCATGTTGGCCCAGCTTCGGCCTTCCCTGGTAAATCATTTGAGCGGCGCATGCTGATGACCCTGGACGCGTCTCTTCAAGGGGCGTCCGAGGCGATCTTTACCGGGACGATCTGATGGGCTGAGCACTTCCACTCGCGCGCAATAACACAATCAATAACTCGCCCAGGAGAGGAGCGAGGAGCATTCTGTCAAAATCCCTCAAAAGGAGAATTGCATGAATATTTCTCATCAACAGCACGACCGAACACTCTTCAGGCTGCAGGGATCAGCGTTACGAGATCATGAGTGTGTTGGTGTTTAATGCCACAATTATTTCTCCAGAGTCTGCCTCGACGAGCTGTTGCCCAAACCAAACAGCAGGTTTCCCAGAGCGGGATTCTAACACACCCTCGTTAAAAGTGTAATGACAACACGCCTGCTCATTCATTCATGAGGATTACCGCAGCTTTCGCAGTGATTTGTTGCTCTCCTGTACTTTACCCTCATTTGTATGATTCGCAATCCGACCTCGAGAAAGCGAAATAAAAGCTGAAACGGTAAATTTTCCGAATAGAGGACGTAGATTTCGTAATCTTTCCAAGGCGTTTTCATTGGAAGTGTTTCGTTACACATGCAGGTCATCATTCACCCACTTTAATAACCCATTAACTTGGTCAATTAACCCTTTAAAGACTGCCATTACCATGTAGAAACGCTCAAGCTTGCTTCAAGTAGCACTTTGTACCGTATCACATCAAAATGTTTTCAATATGTACAAAAATGCGGTGATTGTAACAATTCATACATTTTGTCAAAAAATCCTTTGCCATTCACAAATACAGGAAATACACTGTTTTCATTTATTACCTGCAAAGCCCCAGCCTAGCGTAACAATATGCTAACACCCTGTATCTCCAGTTCAATGTACTGGAAAAAACTGATCTTATTTTTTTGTGTCTAACTGAACCTGTATTATCATTTTATCATTTCATCTGTGTGACCTGAGCTTCATGGTAATTAAGTGGAAAAAGAGGAACTGGATTGAGGAGAATCTCCACTTAAAATTCAGACAATTTAAGAGCAAGTGTGATGTAGTTTTGCGCGGTTCAGTAAATCAGAAAACAGATATAAATTGAGAAAAGGTAGAATTTTGCTTCTCGGTTTGAAATTAAACTCATCAATTCCACGAAACCATATTTGCTCAACTGGGACTATTTTGTTTCTTGGGCGACGGACAGACCCTGGTCCTTCTAAATATGCGTGCATTAAAGGAAGAGACCAAACAATCCAATATTTTAAAAGCATGGCACTGTACCTGAAGTTGTTTCCATCGAGTGACCCGGTACGAACAGCCCCAACAGCGAGAGAGAGAGACGGAGAGGGACAGACAGAGGGACAGAGACGGAGAGAGAGAGAAGGAGACTGTGATTAGTTAACAGTTAAGATAACAATAATGAAATGTAAATATTCATGGAGGAGCTAAGCAGCAAAGAGGGTGTGATATGTTTGTGATTGTTGCGCTGATCAAAAAGCTGCCCATCGAACACACCATCGTTTATCACTCATAATGCACATCATAATGCCAGCTAAGACAGCTAAGCCCAAACCCAAACACACACACACACACACACACACACACACACACACACACACAAGCAAGTGTAAAAACAAGCAAAGCATGTTGCCAGATATTACAACCTGCTAGAAACCTAGATGCTGCCAGGATGGGGTCTGGGTATCCTTCAATGTTTTATTTTTTCTCTGAAACCCTAATCAATACCTTCAAAATCAATTCCGAAATGATCCCTTATCACATTCCTTTAAATCACAAATCAAATGTGGGTGTGAAACCATAAACAGGTGATGTGCAGTGGTACACAACACTGACTGCGCTCACATCCATAACAGATGTAGAAATTTCGACTGATTTAAAATAAAAATCCTTATTGGAGCAGATGTTTAAATACACCGTCAGGAAACCATGGTAACCATGCAGGTACATTTTTGTTAATTGTGTTGCAAACAGTGTAAAGGTACATTCAAAGAAACAACCCACTGGGGTCCAGGTTTGCCCATTTCTAGCCTTAAATACAGTTTGCGCAGGGAGAAAGGGGTTTGCATCTGTTCATGACAAAGGTTTAAAGAAGAAGAGTAAAATAGAAAACCAGGAAGGACTGTATGAATATATATATATATATATATATATATATATATATGTACAGCGGAATGTAGTGAAAATATATTCCCTTTCTAAAAGTAAAAGTACCCTTGAGGGTCCCACACCAGTAACATCCGACTATCTTTTCCTGAGTTGTCCAGTACGTGACAAAAAACCATATTGTAACATAAATCAAAAGAAGTGTTTTAATCATCCTGTTGCTCAACACCAATGTAAAAGTGATTCAAAATAATCCGATTTAAACCATGAAGTATTGAATTTCCATTCTCCCAAGCCTGCGGCAAACCTGACCTTGCTTAAAGACGTTTCCAAAATGTAAATCTCCTCAGTTAACTAAGAATAAAGAAACAAAACAGTCAAGCCAAGTTTAAAACAGAACTACGGCCCAGATTCACAGCTCCTTAATCCCGAATTCCCCAAGATCCACATGTTAAACACAACACCATTAAAGCAACGGAAAAACAACAACTCTGGTGAGCGCGCCTCCATGCATGAGCAATCTTAAAGGGGCTGTGACAGGTGTAGCCTTCAAGGTGTTGACTGTGAGAGTAGGCTCAATAGCTGGAGGGGAAGTGCGAAGCCTACCGGGACATGGAGGGTGGGGTGCAGAAAGAGAACAATTAGGCCAGCTTTCATCATCAAACAAAGGTTAGATTTCCATGTCAGAAGTGTTTTGGCAGGTTTTAAAAAGCAGCGCACCACCCTGCGCACGCGCCGTTCCCATTTAATCGTCTACTCGGATGGCATTTACATCTCAAAAGCCACGGGAGCTACGGCTCATTAAAGCTTAGAGTGGGATAATTGAAGAGTCCCTCCTGATATCCGGCGAAAGGCGAGAAAAACTTTTTGTGCAAGGTGACAATCAAAAAGATCCAGCGTTTAACTCCGCATCCAAAATTACGAGAAACGCTCCAATTAAAAAACTTCGCCGTCCAAATAATAAATAATACATGCGGCTCTGGTGAGCAGAGTGCGCCCGTGCAAGACCTGCCCGTTTTACCAATGTGGGCGGAGAGGGAAAAATAAACAGCTAATTAAAAAGGTTTATGCTAATTAGGTCATTCGGATTGGTGGTCAATGAATGGTTGGTCAACTCTCCCGTCTTCCGCGTTAAATCTCTCTCATCATCTGGCCAGACAGACTGGTGGAAGGAGCTGCAGAAGAAGGCCATGGCCAAGGTTGTCATTGTGGATAAAAGCTCAGTTCAAGCCCAGAAATCTGTTCTGCTTGTTTGACTTTTTCTATTTATATTTTATATGACAATACGCGCATGTGTCGTTTTGTAGAAAACAACATCAACAACGTCCAAAAAAAAAAAAAAAAGAAATGGAGCTTTCAGAGGAGAAGGAAGTAAACTTTAAGTCATTGTTTTAACTAGGAATCCTGGACAATTCCTAATGATTCATTAGTCAAGAAACTGACTACAAAAAGGGAAGCAGACATGGTTTAAATGGCTTCACAGGACAGAGAGACGCTGTGTATGTCAACCTTTGCATAAGGAGAGAAAAGAAAGACAGAAGATTTTGAGAGGGGGAGAGAGAGAGAGAGAGAAGGATGGGATGGGATGAGATGGGATGATGGGGTGGTGCTAGCGGGGCTGCTGTCACCTGCTTCCTCCTTAAAGTGATGTGGCACTAGAATTAATAATAGCATGGCACAGCACCTTCTGGAAAGAGCCGACTGTCACAGGCAGAGCAGAGCGCCTTTCTGTCCGTCCGTCTATAATGAGGAGGTTTCTGGAGCCTAACAGAGTGAGGTCGTAGTGGCACCATCCCCTAGTCTCACCTGCACTCAGCGCTAAAGAATATCTGATGGTTTATTTGGTATCTCCAAGTATAACCACCCTGTCTTCAGCCTAAAATACCAGCATCAGAGACCATAAAAGCATATTTAAGGATGTTTTCAAAACTCTTACCGAGCTTCATATGTGCCAAACATCCATTTTTTATTACTTTTTACTAAAACATTATAAGAGTCCAGATATAGCCTCCAAAAAACCCTGACAAAGTGTATACCTCACCCCTGCTGCATGGAAATAAGAGTGAGTAATGGCTAGATGTATCATAAAACCATAGCAATTAACCACAAATTTAACACATCTCCTTTTTTATGATCAATTAATTCAGTTTCATCCTTGGGCTGATGCTTGGCCCACCCTGTCAGTTAAATTTGTTATGCATTTCATATATATTAATACTTCATTTATACACAGCAATGCATATGTGCTGCTGGAAGGAAAGGTCCAACTTCCCAAACATTATATTTTTTAAAAAATGCAATGTCCCACATGAAAATGCATTCATTGAATTAGAGACAACAGAATAAACAAACTACAAGAAAACCCTCAATAATTTAGAAAAGGAGGAGTGAAAGATCTGTCCAACCCTATAAATGAGTGCTTCTATGAAAAACAGTTCATCGTTTTTGACGTCACCAATAATTGATTCGGCTTCACTTTAGACGGTCTGAGAAGTTGTGATGGGAAGGGGAGCGGAGGAGGTGTTTTACCTGCTGTTTGTTCTTCTCTTGCTTTCAAAACAAGGGTATTAATCATCATTACTTTCCCTCTCCTTCCCTGCCTGTGGTCTCTGGACCATGTCTGTCTTCAAGCACGATCAAAAGACTCCAAACCCCCTCACATCATCAAATCCCAGCGCTAATGCCATGGCAACCACACTCAAGTACCATTATGCTACCCAGAAGTGTTATCAGTGAGGTGCAGGCCACAACAGGCTCTGGTTTAAAATGCAGGCTTTCAAATTACATTACATAGGAGGCACCATATGCTACAAAAAGAAGCACAGGAAGAAAGTTAAGAGGGTGAAGGTTTGTGTTCTTCATGGACTGGACATAAATCAAAAACATTGGAAGCTTATAAGGACAACCGTAACCGTCCTGACTGGGTGCCAATCGGTCCATAAATGCAACAGAAGTAGACTTTAAGAGACTTTAGGACCACAAGCAAACTGGAGAAATTCTCCAGCGAATCTCGGAACATGATGTCATGGCTTGTTCGGCAGCATCTCATAAACAACACTGAAGTTCCAAAGCGGTTCTTCTGAATCGATGCATTGAAGTAGGCCGAAGGTTGGGACAGAGGCGCACACAAAGAGCATACCCGCAGGCAGTCTGAAGAATTACAATCTGCGGTCGGGCTTGAATCCCGTCAAGCCACGGGAGCAGCGCCTCTGGGTGACCATGACTCAACCGGCAGCCTCCCATAAAAGCCAACATCAAAGCATGAATGTCCCCAAAACAGCATCGCTCCACACCGCACACATGCCCTTATAATTAGGCAGGCCTTGCGACGGCTGGCGCTCAGCAGAGACCGGGTTCATGATGATGCAGGGATAAATCACCGCCCGTCCCATCCGAGTCAGAGAGCCTTCTTTCCCAACAGTGATGGAGTCAACATTTCCACTCACAATTACGACTTTCCCAGTTATGTGTGAGCACAACGCTGGAGACATTGTTTGGAACTTGAATGGGAGTCTAGAGGATTGCATCATGAAACATGTGTGTATTAAGTTGGTCTGATAAAAGTCAAATGAGCCTTTTGATAAAGGAAAAGATGAGGAAGATGGATGGACAACAGCACTGAGGTGAAGAACTGAATACAGGCTTTGGAGAGGCCGTTTAGAGCCTGCAGACTGTTGTTCACTGAATCCAGTCTAACGTTTAATCAATTCCATGGGTTCATTGGTGGCCTTGTGGTTAGAGACAAGACTCAGAGATCAGATGGTCATGGGTTTGAGTCCTGGACCAGTAGGTTGCCCTCAGACACCGATAAGCAAGGTACCGTCCCCAAAACTGCTTCCCAGGCGCTGGCACTGCAGCCCATTCTTTCTAATGTCTCCTAATTGTGTCTAATCATCTTTTGGAGAACAGTGTTCAGATTCACTTTGACCAAAGAGTTGTTACAACTGGTACAATTCCTATTGGTTACAAACTTCTGAGAACCCAATGGGAACAATACACCAGTGGTTTTTGGGCTAACTAGCTTCACACGCAGGCGGCGTACAGAGTTAGACCGAAATAGACTGGAGGAGCTACCGATGCCTCTGTTAAGTGGCAGGCAGCCTGGTGGGTGGTCCATCCTCCATATGCAGAACAGCAGAGGGAGGCACTGTCATGGTACTGGAGGAGTACTGGCTGTCAAATGTGGTTTAGAGAGAGCATTCACACTTAACGTCTGGCTAAACTCTTCCTTTTTCTTTTCTTTTTTTTTACATTTACATCCAAACACATCTACAGGTGCATTTACAACAGCGTTTTTATGTGGATACAATCCTGTTACTGATGCAAGGACCAGGTCAAAAATACATCAGAAATACATTTAAATGAGGGCTGACCAGATTTGCAAAAATTGCATGTGAGATCTGCTGAGACATTATGCAGCATCATGGTTGCTCAGCTGGACTTCTAAATGAGTTATGACTGAGCAAAACTACTGCTCAGGAAAGAAGCCAGCGGTTTAGGTCCAGGCCATCTGCAAGTTCATTCCATTAGACAGCTTCCTGTGGGCTTTCAGCGAGATGTGTCCTGGCACTCTTTAGCATGTCTACACAGAGACACACACACGCACGCACACACACACACACACACACATGCGTGCTCAACCTTCAACCTCCGAGTGTGAAAGACACCGACACACACAGGAGCTGGAAACCGCCGGGTTTGTTTACAGCAGAGGTAGCGTGTGTTTTCACTGACGAGTCACACTCTGCAGGCAACCTTGCATGCACGCATGCATGCATGCACACACACACACACACACACACACACACACACACACACACACACACACTCAGTTGGGGCTGTTTGGTAAAAGTGCAATTCTTGTGCAGGGAAAGACACATATCACAGGTCATCTTCTTCTTGTATATGTTTGTATCATTACATGTCCTGGTAAGCATTTATTAGATCACCTTATAAATAAAACGCCAGATGCCACTCGTTAAGAATGATCAAGACACAGCAGAAAGCAAACAAACCAAGCTCATTTGCATATTGCACCCTTTGCAATATTCATATTCTGCAATATTAATAGGCAAATACAGCAAAAGCCATAAGCAAACAAACATCTTGCCGAGCCTCTACCAGGATCAATCAAACAGACAAGTCTCGCCAAGGATAATTAAATTAAGCTCTGAATGTGAGTATTATATATTCTGATGATGGCTGGACATGAAATGACAAAAGGCAGCACTACTGGAGTCACTACTGGAGCTTTGCACAGGCCTCTTTAGAATTTAAGATATATAAAGAAGACAATTTTATGGTTTTTGGTACCAAACGGAGCCCAACAGAATCAAATAGAAATGTATAACTTCCCTCTCCGGCCTCGCAGTGTTCATTTGGGAAATTCTTTACTCTTAAAACGCCAGTTGCGCTGTTGGAGGCACAGTGCTTCGATGGTTACAGCTGTCGCCTCACAGAGAGAAGTGCGGTTATAATTCTCAGCTGGGATGGCCGGTGTTCTCTCTCTATAGAGTTTGAAAGTTCAAACAAGGTAAGCAAGGAACTGTCCCCATCACTGCTCCCAGGGCACTCTAAATAGCTGCCCCCTGCTGCACGGAGTGTATGGGTTAAAAGCAGAGGTTGCATTTCATTGCAGGTTCACTCTGTGCTGTGTTTCACAATGACAAATAGTCACTTTCACTTGGATTATATTACCCCCTAGGTGTGAGTGTGTTTGTCCTGCGTTTGCTCTGTGAGATTTGGGACAGACATCACCCCCGCGACCCTGGTCAGGATTAGGAGTTTGGATGGGTGGATGGTTTCATTAATCAGAACGTTAACATCACTGGTGTTCAGGTTAATCTAACCAACAAGAAAGGTTGTTAATAATCCTAGCCGGTGTTTCTCAGGCTACAACACAAGTTTCTCGTTGTACAAAGCTTCTATGTTGGCCTCAAAAAAATCCGCCGGTTCCCATTTGGCTCAGTTCTTATTTAAAAAATGTTGGGGAAAACTGTCAAAGGGGTAAGTACACAGTATATCCACACATTTATATACCTAAACACACACACTAACCACCGTAACAATACATCAAATTTCATTAACTGAGCTGCAGAAGGCGTGACGCGTTCATCTGTGCGGGATCCAATAGCTAAAGCAGGGAATATGAGACATGACACAGAACAGAGTAATCCCATTTCCCAGAGAATGAAAAATGCTTGCTGGTGATGAGTGGAATTAAATTAACATTAAGACTCATTTGAGTTGCCAGTTCCTCTCTATACTCAGTCACTTTCTCTTTGCTGTATTAATTGAAGACAACTGGTGTGACCTTTTCAGCATAATTACATCTCTATTGCTGCAATTAGACAGAGCCAAAAGCACTACTGCTGGGTGTCTGTAGCTGATGGGGGACCAGTGTACATCCTCTACCATCCCAGTAAGCAGCATCTCCACTTCCGTGACTGATTAAGATGGAAAGGTCATTTATTTTTTGAGCTAAAGGTGTTTTCAGCTAAAATAAATACTTATTTTCAACACATACAGGACTGTGCAAACATTTTAGGCAGGTGTGAAAAAATGCTGTAAACAGAGAATACTTTCAGAAATATAAATAATGATTGTTTATTTTGATCAATTGACAAAATGCAAAGTGAGCGAACAAAAGAAAAATCTAAATCAGATCAATATTTGGTGTTACTACCTTTTGCCTTCAGACCAGCATCAGTTCTTCTGGCCCCACAGAGCCCTGATCTCAACATCATCCAGTGTGTCTGGATCACATGAAGAGACAGAAGGATGTGAGGAAGCTACATCCACAGAAGATCTGTGCTCAGTTCTCCAAGATGTTTGGAACGACCTACCAGCCGAGTTCCTTCAAAAACCGTGTGCCAGTGTACCTAGAAGAATTGATGCTGTTTTGAAGGCAAAGGGTGGTCACACCAAATATTGATTTGATTTAGATTCTCTTTTGTTCATTCACTGCATTTTGTTGATTGATGAAAATAAATGATGAACACTTCCATTTCTGAAGGCATTCTTTATTTACAGCATTTTTTCCACACCTGCCTGAAACTTTTCCACAGTACTGTGTATTAAACAAATATTTTGTATTTAAAAAGAAGAAATAATTAGGATTTTTCACGACGTGCAACAATTGTGCTTATACCATTTAGACGATACATCCACATGTTGTACACTTAAACACATAAAAGACGAATTGCTACTCTTTACCTTTCCTTCAAATGCAAAGCGACATCCGCACCCTCTGCAGATATTCCGATTATGGATGGATGTTGCGGGTCTTTTACATCAAAAACTCTCAAAATAGAAGTGAAAACCATGCGCTTGTCAGATCCTGCTTGTGTGGGTTCGTGCCAGTTTCCTCTCTTTCAACAAAAGCGGAGAGCTCGTGGCACAGCTTGTGGAGAATGTTTAGCTCGGTTCACCGAAATGATGAAGTGATTGAGTTATGAATGAATACCGGTTATAAATACCAGTCTCCACACTTTTCCACATCCAGTGTTGACTAAAAAAGAAGCTACATGGTTTAATGATCTGCTGTTCGTTTCAATTAAGTTTATTTTTCTGTAGTAAACATTACTATGAGGTCAAACAGATAATTTAGAAAAAGCAAATGATAAAAAAGCAAACAAAATCAAGCAGATTAAATCGGGCCTTCAGTGCTCTTTTGGGGCTACATTTGCACGAGACTAAAATAATGCTCGAGTTCCAGTAAATAAGGCTTCTCGCTGCACACTGACGGCAGGTGTTGGTTAAATCGAGGCTGAAATGACTGTAAAAGCGGTGTGGAAAGTGGAAACGGACAAAGAACATCAGCTGGAATTCAACAAGCTCTATATTCATTGATGTGATTTTAAATCCTTTATTTATAACTAATCTTTCGGTACGGCTAATATTTAACTGGAAGTCAGCTTTAGGCATTTTCTGTGTGCATATTTGAATCCACTGACATTTAGTGATTCTGCAAACCACCACAATTAAGTCGGAGAGAGGAAGGGTGTGTCAGGCTCCTCTGTTATGCCTGCAGGAGAGCAGTGGCAGGAGGATATTAACAGCTTCGTTCATTAGCTCACACACATTCTGCGATCATTTAAACCTGTTCACCTGCAATTATCCCACAGTGCGCACACAGCCGCTCACTGTACAACACCTTCGGTACCTTCTCTGCAAAATCAGGTAAAAAAGAAAGGATGCACTGGGACTCATCAGAAAGAAGAGTCTGTCGGACGGAACGTGCTATGATCTGCACATTTAACAGGAAGGCCTTACATATCTGAGGTTATTTGATCAGGGGATCAGGATCAGGATCAGTCTTTAATGCCTGTTGCAGAATGTTTATGGGCGTTACAGCTGTGGTATGTGGGACTTCTTTCATCAAGCGATAATCTGCGATAAAATGTTTTCATTCTCGAATATTCTAGTGGGTATGGCTTGAAACATTTCAATGTTTTACGCAAGACATGGGCAGCATCACACGAAGCTGTTGTTGAGCAACAATAAGGAAACTGCAGTAGCGTCACGGGAGAGAAATGTTAGAAAGAAAATAATTACAGCGTTTCAAATAAATGGCTAATTTATTAGGAAGCCCCCACAGCACTTAATTATCCCAATTCCAGCAAGTATATCAGCAAGTACATAAAGGGCCCAGGCTATCTCGCCAGGAATCGAACCCAGGAGCCTCTCGCTGTGACGCTACAGCGCTACCGACTGATTCAGAGTTAATATGTTTTTAGCAGTTTCTGCAAAAGCACCTCTTGTGTAGGATGGGAAGAGAGCGTCAAATGCATGAATGATTCTGGTATCTCCTGGTATCTTCTTTGCCATTCAAGGCCATTTCAAAATGATCTAATATTTTCTTCACCTGTCCATGGTTTTAACATTATGTAAGATTGGTGCGAACTATTCAAATAGTTCTAGCATTTTGGAAACATTTTTTCTACTGAAACGCTACTTTGAAACACCTACCTTCAGCTTTTTGAAGTTAAATGTGTATATGTTTATGTCCTGCTATCAATAGACGTTAAGCAGAGGTTGTAGATGTTGGCATGAACATCTGTCTCATCCGGCCTGATCACATGCAGCATCCTGATCCATCATTATGGAACAAATGTAACATATTGATTGCGACTGGCCTACGATAAAGTCAGAGAAAGCTTGTAGCAAAACCACCAAGGGAGAACTTTTTAGTTTGCTGGAAAAGATTTTGCTGTAATATGCACAATAAAAATCATTCACAAAATGATGTGATAAAACCAATGCAGCCCTCGTCTGTCTTGAACGACTGGAAATATCGATTCGGAAAGAGTATTACGTGCATAGAGCAAAGACATTAAATACTACAAGAGTGCTAGAGCAGCTGCAGGGGCAATAGTTCGGTATTAATAATGTACACATTTCTACCGAGATTTCAAAGCAGGTTTACTGACCTGAGTCAAGATCTTTGTGTAAAATCATTGCGAGTTTGGGGGTTAAACCGTTTTTCTACTACACTTATTGAACATCATGAGCAATGTTCCTGTTTAAGAAGCTCCATCTCCAACATCCTCCTCCCAGTATAATCCTTGTCTCTCCTCTGGACATGCTTCTCTAACTCTCCACAACGTCTAACCTGTGGTGTCCCTCTAATATGGTCATATACTCAATCCTGTCCATCCTCGTCACACCCAACGAAAATCTCAGCATCTTTGGTCTACGTCAGTTAAACAATAATAATTACACTATATGCCCAAAAGCATGTGGATATCCCAACATTCCTATATTGTCCTACCTGTTTGAGCTTGTTGGACATCCAAAGCCATAAATAAGCAATCGTCCTTCTTGCGACCACAACAGCATCGGCTCTTCTGGAAAGGATGTTCACAACAGTGGCATCGATGTAGGATGAAAAATCCTGTTTTGGTGCTGTCGTTTCAAATCATCCTGGAGATGATCAGATGGATTAAGGCCCGGACTCCCTGTCAGGCCACTGGAGTTCCAACGAATCAAACAAGGTCTTTATGGAAAGAGGTCTTTATAAATCTGTCTTTATGGACCCTGAAGCCCAGGCCTGCAGTAGTGGTGGAACAGGAAAAAACCTCCAAACTGTTGCTCCAGCGGTGGCCTAGTGGTTAGGGACTAGGCCCCAGGATCAGTAGGTTGTGGGTTCCAATATACCAGGCCAGTAGGTTGCCCTGAGGTACCCATGAGCAAGGTACCATCTTCATCACTGCTCCATGTGCAGCTGGGGTGTATGGGGTGTTCATTAGTCTGCAAGTCCAGTGGTCATATGCTTTACATCACTATGCAGTCTATGCATGAAGCTCCTCAAACACAGCCCACGTGCTGATGGTGTTTTAAGAGTTTGGAATTCTTTAGTGAAGGTTGTGCCAGATTACAGGATTTTAGTGCAATGCATCCTTAGTTACACGTTCTGTGAGTTTTCCTGGTCTTTTGCTTCTTGGCTGCTCTGCTGTTGCTCCTTGGTGTTGCTGTTTTACATTAATAGCACAATCACATGCTCTTCCTTCAAGATACAAGAAGCCACCTACATCATGCTGCGGATACAGCTTGTCTAAACAATGTTTCTGAGACTTTATCACTGTTGTTCACTCTGAGGGGTTTTTTTCCCCCCGGTCTCCAGCATTTGTTTGCAATTCCAGAAAGGTCAACATGACTTATTTCTTTGGAAGCATGACTACAATAGTGGAATATAAGACTGAAAACTAACCACAGTAGGAGAATCTAAGGAAGGGGACAAGAGCCACATGAACATCATCCAGAGTCCAGGACAGAGCACATCTAATTGAACGTATCTGTGATTTTACTGCGATCAAACCAAGAAGTGCGCAGTCTGAATTATGTCCATTCATCAAAATGATTCTAATGGGAATGTGATCCCATCCAAAGTCTGATCACAATCTAACACTCAAAAGCCACAACAAAAGTCACTGGACTTACAGAGCTTTGCTGCGCAAAACTGTACACCAATGGCAAATCAATTCAGAAGTGAACAAGAAATCCCACCTGATGACACCTGGTGGGCTTCTTTTCACACCGTGCTATTTTAAACCGTTCAAACAGGCCGCCTGCCTGTGCGTGTGTCTCGTGTTCTTCCAGCACTCTCTCTGAAATCAAACTCTTGTCTGAGGAGCCGCTTTCTTTCCATCATTGCCCTCCTACAGTCCACCAAATGGAGAAATAGTGATAACCTCATGCTGATCCTGAGAGGGCTGTGCACATTATCAACTTTTCATTTCGTGTGACACCCCCCCCCCAGCCTATTCTGTATGTATGTGTGTGTGTGTGTGTGCACGTGTGTGTGTGTGTGTGTGTGTGTGTGTGTGTGTGAGGGGGATGTACCACTGGAAGATTCTAAATCTTATCACCTATTTTCAGCTGTAAGGCATCCACAGCGCTCCTTTTTGGAGAGATGGGGGTGAGCAGGGTGTAGTACTCAGTGGAGAAGATGAGCGAGGGATGCAGATAGAAGAGTGTCTCTGCAAGCATTACAGCTGCCTCCGTGTTTCTGATTACTGAGCGCTAGCTGTTATTGACCCCGTCAAAGCCCTATTCCAGATGCAAGCAGGTATGATTTTTTTCCCCCCTCACTTCACAAAAAAAATTTAAAAAATAATAAAAGCAACCAGGGTCAGGAGTGTGAAATAGTTTCTTCAGGAATCACTTCGAGGTTCGTAGCCGCAGTTGCTTTTTAAAGGCGAGACTATCCCATTTTTTTTCAGAGAGAGAGAGAGAAAGAGAGAAAAAAGAAAATGCAAAGTGTGTTCATTGTGAAATACATTTCGCCTTCATCTGCCTGCCTAACGTTGGCTTCGGTGCTTTTTTTGGTCCTCCTCACTGTCGTATAATCGCTTTTCGTCCTCTCTTGCTTAGCTTTAAGGAGCAAATTGGTGTCAGCAGCGCCGTTCTGCATCGAACGTGGGCGTCAGGAGCAGTTGTGAAGGTTGCTGGTTGAGCCGAGAGCAAACAGAAAGCAACAAGTCTATTAAGCTGAGCCTTGTTAAGGCTTTCGTTTCATACATCGTCCCAGCGGCTCAGTCTGCAGCTGTACTGCCAGTTCTGAAGACCACTTCTCACCTTCTACCAGACACATCTGTCCTAAAGCAGCCTAAAGTGGCCTCCCCCAGCCCCGCCCCATTGAAACATTTACAAGCCTTTGAGAAAATGAAGATATATGACACACTTCGCAGGATGGCTGAGAGAAGATCCGTCTCTTTGTTCCTTTTTTTAAGCACTCAAGCCTCATTAATAAGGTGAGACCTCGGGGCAAATCCTAAGGGAGTCGGTTAATCCATTATTCGCAACCTTGATGAACTTCTGCACAAGATGTAAAGTTTTTCTTTCCCCCACTCACTGACAGACATGAGCCTCATCTTTCAGTCCTTCGTTAACTGTAGCCCGATGCAGACAGAAAAGGGTGAGGTTTGAATGTTCACGGAATATCAGAAACGTCCGTGCTGTTCGGTAGGGTACAGATCAAATTCCCAGTTAATACCAGCAGCAAACCTGATCCAGTTCCAACACAAAATATCAGCATTGCTTTACCACTAAACTATAATTGGCTTTGTTTAAAAAGTGTGATTTTTAACACACATCAGCTGGGACACTTTTCTTTCTCTAAATACAGCTGTGGTTTTGTGTACATTACGTCATGTAGGGGAACAGAGTGTCTGAGTGTCTGGCCATTTTAAGAGAAACTGCTTCAATATAAATTTTTTTTTTAACGTGAGCAAACGGATTGAGGGTGGTGTGATATGAAATGGTTCTTTGTAGGAATTCAACTCAGAAGGGTGATTTTGCCTTATAACTATCTGTTAGGCTCAATCACATACTAAAAAATGTTCATTTAGATAAAACCTCAATTACATTTGTAATCATATTGTTTCGATTGACCTATTTCTGCGCCATTTCTGTTGATTATACCCAATTAAAAACACGTCTGCCCTGCTAGACACTGAAATAATCTGACCGATTCCTCTCGCATGGTTCTTATAGGCATCATCTGGATGGTCAGAGCCTCACAACACAAAGGGAGGTCGCTCCCCTTGCAGCCAACTATAACCAGACATATTGATATTCCAGATCCAAAAATAACACAGCTTTTTCAGCACACTGTGTGACAACTCTACTGAAAAAGGCAGATAAAGAATAAGAGGGGCGTGCGTGAACGCAGAGGACTGGTACAGAGTAAGAGACCCCTGCTGTTATCACGACAGTGACCCTTAAGCTGTGGCGGCAGAGCTTGTTTGATCTGGAAGAGGCGAAAAGAAGAAAAGAGGACCTAAAAGCAGAGGCGGTGCAGCTTACGACTTTAAACAATAATAGAGATGCCGATATATTCCTGCTTTTCACCCTGAGGGGCTTCCGTCATGCTTCTTCCCAGCACTCGTTCGCTTGGGATGCAATTCCAGCATCAGAGGTTAACACAACTTGTATCCAAGTTCTTCCTGTGATACTGAAATAATGGTAATTATGCCTAAGAGCCTTTCCCAGAGGTAAATTAGGAAGAATAGGAGCATATCCACTTAAATATCATCTAGAGACCTTCTAACAACTCTGCACAGAGAGAGCGCGGTTGTATTTAAACAGACCCCTGATTTCCCTGTTATCAACCCATGAAGTGTGCAGACTAGGGCTAAATAACGTATAAAGGTATCATTATGGCAATGATTTTAATGAGAACTTGACCTTATTGAGGGTCCTTATCACATTATAGTCTGCTCCAATATGAGAAAGCCATATCACTAGACAAAGTGCTGATGTTGTAAAGGCTTTGAAGTACCTTCAGGCAGAGTTTGTATTCGACCTCTATTGCAAAACACAACAGATCCAATAATGATCCAGTGTTGCGTTACTTGAACAAAAACCTTTGCAAGAATCAGAGCAGCACAGTCTGCACAACTAAAGTAAGGCCAAGACCTTTACTGAAGCACCTCAAAAGTCCAATTCACTCCCGTTTACGGCACTGTTCCAGCTGCAGAACACGAGACGGTCGCCGACGTATCTAAATGAGCGACGAGTTGGAAAACCAGGAGATGTTGAAAAGACGGAGGGATGTGCATGATCGGCAATGGAGGAGCGGATGGAGTTCCTGCTTGCTGGATACTGGTGAACAGTTAGGATACGGTTATGTAATGCACGATGGGATTGGTAATTCACACAACTTCCATGAACTATCAGTCTAATGTAGGTGCCATATGCTGTAAATGAGAGCACAAAACATCACAGGCAGATGTTGGAGCGATGCAGCTACCCAAAAAAGGCAGTTTGAGGACCCTGTTGATCTTTAAGGTCCCCTGTTTGGGAACATGTCGGGTTTCTAGTGAACCGCAGTAGCTGCAGGCTAAGACAGGGTAGGGTAACCATTGTTCTACTGAAATCGGGTGCTTTAGATGTGTTAATAGGGTGCAGAATTTTTAATCAATCTTTTTTTTTTTTAAATAAAAGCTAAATGCAGGAATGGAACATTTTAAGAGGTGGTACCTCCTTTATGTGTATTCCTTGTGTGTCCAGGAAATTATGGCCAGTTTGGCACTGTTTTAGCAAAAGGGTTATGTCTAAGAATTAAATTCATTCAGTGCTTTGCATTATGTTGAGATTACTTATACTTACTGCAGTTATTAATCACATACCCTGGCAAGCAGCATGATAGCAAGGCAGTTTATAGCAGTTTTTGCAATATAAAAAATTATTCTCAATTATTCCTGAAAATGTATAGCATCCATTATATTATATATTTATGCCATGACTATGTAAAATGAATCAATAATTCTTCTTTAATTTATTTGCATAAGCCCAGAATGTCTATATTGACACATCCCCGGTCTTCAAATTACTGATAATGAGGTATGTGATTAGGTTAGTGCCATTGGTCCAGGTAACGGATCTTACTTCCCATCATAGCGCGACAGTTCAGTCCATTTCTTTGCTTTAGCCCAGATTTTCATTCAGCTAGAACCTCTGCAACACCTCATGCGGCTGCGAACAAAACTGGCAGAGACAAGTCCACAAACCACAAGGTCAGAAACACAGCGTTTCTTTTCACTCCTACTAATCATGCCAAGAAGCTTGCTTTTTTTCCGGTGCACTTCTCCTCCAACACATGACTAAATGTCAGCGATCTTTAAAATCACTTAAATATCTACTGCCAATATATTTCCCATCAGAGCTTTCTGTCTCATTGGAAATGCAGGGGGCAGGAAACGAGACCCATGCGAGGCTCTAGAGACCCCCCCCCCCCCCCTTTAATAGTCTTTCACATTCATGGGGTCTGATAAGACCCAGTAGCTGAGAGGAGTTTAAATAGTGATCATTCCGGCGGAAGATGAGGAGGAATAAGAAGTATAAGCCAAAGCAAATAGTTATTATGGATCTCAGAAGGATACGTGCATGTGTGTGAGGAATTCACTAGAATCAGTACGTTTACAAGTGACGAAAGCCAGTTCTCTCCAGGAGCGAGTTCAAGTTTCTTTTAGAAAGCATTACTATCCACTGCGGTATAACTCAAACACTGACTTCAGCACCCAATGCTCATTGATTTGCATGACGAGCAACGGCTAGCTTGTCTGCACCAATCCCACAGAAGCAACTGCAGCACAAACTGAAAATGTTTACGCTGGCTGCGGTGGTGAGTCGCAGGGAGGATTGTGGTGCTGATCAGTTGGCTCCCGTCCATAGCTGAAAGCGTCTACAATTCAAGAAGACCATGGAGCAATGGGAAAAGATGGCCTACTGTTTTCTTTTACACCTTGTGGCCAGCTAATTGGACACCACTCCCACTGGTGAAGCAACACCAGGATGTACTATGGGCAGAAACCAAGCTGCCAGAAGTGATGTGATGGAATGGGTTGGCCTGGGAAACCTTGGGTCCTGACAGTTGTGTGGATGCTACTTTGGAGCACCGAGTGTTCTAGTGGCAGTATGGAAACAAGAGGTCGCAGGTTCGAATCGCACCTCCAGCACTACCCCCATTGGGTTCCTGAGCGAAACCCTTAACCCGAAGTTGCTCCAGCGAGAGCCTGTAATTAGTAAATTGCTAAATGGTGCAGTAAATGTCCTCTTGCAGGACAAGTAGCACTGTTTATGGTAACGGCATTTTCTAACGGCAGTGGCCTCTTTCAAAAGTGAAAGTCACTATTCTTGTCATTGTGAAACGCAGCGCAGCACAACACAACAAAATTCAACCTCTGCATTTCACTCATACACGCACGTGCAGCATGGGCAGCTATTGAAAGCGCTCAGGGAACAGTGACGTGAACGGTACCTTGCTCAAGGGTACCTCAGGGCAACCGACTGGTGAGGTAATCGAACCCACAATCTCCCGATCCGGGGCAACTCCCTCGCCACTAGGCCACCGCTGGCCCAGTGGTTCAGTAGGATAATGCAACCTCCAACACAGCAAGCATTGTTCAGGAAAGGTCTGAAGATCAAGCTGTTGGCCCAGATCTCAATCTGATCAATCACATCTGTGCTGGACAAACTATCCCAATCCATGAAGGACCCGCCTCACAACGTACAGGTCAATAAGCTGCTACTGCGTTGGAGCCACAGCACACCTTCAGCGGTCTCGTAGAGTCCATACGATAATGTCGTTTTATATATTAACGAGATCCTGCTTGCATGGGGTTCCTCTCTTGAATGATTTTGAACAGAAAATATTACGAGAATTGGGAGTACTTGAAGTGTGCACACATATTCCTGTCGACAGACTTTTGATGAGCAGATAAAATAGCAGATTCAAAAGCAAGGAGTCAAGATTTGCTGATTGTGAAGGAAGGCCACACAGACACACACAGGCCAGTGAGAGTGAAAGAGAGAAGGCTAAAGCCAAGCCCTGCAGATGCAATGCAGCACTTCAGTCAATACCATAATAATGTTTGTGAACTCTGGCATCTCTCCAAAGCAAAGCAACCAAGCCCCATAGCCCAACAGCCCAGTGGGCATTTCTGCACAATCCTGTAGGTCGTATCCCCAACTCTGTCAGCTGAGCAGCCAGCTCAAACAAGCTCATGTTGTTCACATTCCACACCCCTGCAGCGCTCCAGCCAAACACCACTCACACTTCTCTGCATTACTGTCTCCGAGTTCACAGAGTCTACCTCCCACATCCAACCTCGAGCCAGTATGGGCCAAGCCAACCAACATGGAAGAGTGCACAGCTTCCTTCAGCCCCTAATTCCCAAATCTCACCTCCTGAACCAGTGGAGCCAATCACCAATAACAGAGCAGTGCATGTTGGCGCAGGACTGGATGCTCTCACCAGGAACGATGCAGTCGACCAGTGACGTTCAGGTCAAAGCCTCCAGTCCACAAATTAGCAATTCAGCAAACGCCAACAGCTGGTGAGGATCTCGAAGGTATGTGTAAGTAAGTGTCTGAATGCTGTGCCTCCAGACTTGTTAAACAATTTCAAATAACTAGCAGCTCCAGAACAGGGACTCAGCAGGGCTCAGCAGGGCTCTCAGGGGAAAAAAAAAAAATGAAAGTGACTATTTTTGCAATCTTGAACTCAGCATAGCACAAACTGAACCGCAATGAAATGCATCTCTGTATTTAACCCACACACACAGTGGAGCAGGGGGCAGCCATATATCCAGATAGCAGTTATGGGGACAGTACCATGCTCAAGAGTGCTGGTTTTGGACTCAAACCCATGACCTTCCAATCACGGACCCCCTGTGAAGCGAGCATTTCAGGTGAACTGCGGCCTGGAGCCGCCTTTTTCCCCAGTCTGAGTTATAAATGTATCTGATTTGAGAATTATTTCTCCTTTTTTGTTCATAAAAACATTTTTTTAAAACCCTTATCAGCTCTGATACACTTAATATTTACATACACTTAAGGTTTACTAACCAAACTTAACATCGTCAAGGGACACCAGCCGCTGACAGCTTTAATTTACAGAGAAATTAGTTTAGCCTCCCCGTGGTGACCAGTGACCCTAAAAATGTTCTTAATCTCAGATGTTTTTGTGTGCCTTTGCATAAATATAGATCATTTAGTCCTTCTTGGTACTGGGGACCTTCGAAAAGTAATTACACTCTTTAATAACATCTTCCAATTAGAGCAATGTTGTGCAAACACTTGTGAATACAGGGGAATCTATCCACAGAACAGCGGTGGTGTTGCTGCCCCACATGGGCATCTAAAAAAACCAAAAAAAACATGAAATTCATTTAAATATGACCCTTTTGCTGTATCTGCATTGTAAACATCACCTACAACGATGAACAACCGACTGAAACTGCTCGTCTGTACTCTACGAATACAGCGCAGTAGCAGTTGAAATATCTGAAAACTGTAAAGCGTTTGACATACAGATGCTTTCATTCGTCATTTTTTTTAAATCACTCTAATAGCCAGCTAGTTACTAGGGCTCACGATTGCCTGCACTTTCTGAACGCTAAAACAATAAGCCTTTCACACCAACAGACAACAACTGTGGGTCTGGCTGTCAGTCAAACAGCCTTGTCCTCTTAAATCTTAAGTGTTTGCCATGTTTTTTTCACAAAACACCGCGTTCCCTGGAGACAGTTAGAAGGTCTCAAAATACTCAGTTTCCAGGCATCTGCTGTTGTGCTGAGTGTCATTGTATAAACATACATCACTCAGACACTCTCTGACAGAGCTGATCAACACGGGCCCTTTTAAAGCCAATCTTCAACAGCTATATATATACAGTCCTGTGCAGAAGTTAGATATAGATATATATACAAAATTAGATATAGAACCGATATATATATCTATCTATCTCCATGCAATGTGGTCTAATTTTGCTCTGCGAGCGAAAGTACTGAAGGCTAGTGTCAGTGATTACACTCTGAAAGATAGTCTTTTTTCTGAAAGTGTAGAACGTTAAGGAGGGGAAGAGTGATTTAATCATAGTGGAGATCATCCACACTGAACTCCATGCTTGACAGATACTTCTGAGGTCTGTCCAATTTTCCTCCAACAAGGAGTGCAAGACCAATCCTTCAAAAACAGAGAAATTATACTTTGAGCAGAGAAAAATAAAGGCAGATTTATACTGCATTCATAGTCATTCATTAAACTGAAGGTGTTATGCAAGGTGAAGCCCAAAAATAGATTTACAACAGAACGGAATTTACTGCATGTCTGAAGCCTCCAACACGGGGCGAAAGGTCTTCTTTTGATTTTTAAGACCTTCCTTAACAGAGAAACTACAGAATACTGACTTATCAAGTGTGTCCTGGAGAAGCAGTGTAATAAATTGGGGCAGAACTGGCCAAACGAAATAAGAATTTGATGCAATCGTAACCCGTGCTGGTGCGCTGACACTTCAGAAGTGCGTGGGTGCGTGTTTTAACTAGTCCATGTGGTGTAATAAATAGCAAAACAAGTACATGAACTCTGCAGGCAAAAGCCCTTAAAAAGGGGTGTGAACCAAAAGATGACAACTCTAACAAACATCTAGGACAGTCCTTCGAGAGTGAGGCTAATTCACTCCACTCAGTGTGTTTCCTCATCCTCAGAGTAAACCGTTTTCTCAAACTGCTTTGCTGCTGGGTGCTGTTGACTCAAACTTTTTCCGCAATCTTGGCTTGGCTGCTGCATATTTCTAGAACCGCAACGCTCCACCAAATTAATCAAAATCCATATTTCACCATTGAACTTATTCCTGCTATCACAAGGGTTGCACACACTTGAACGGAGCTGGGAGCCGATATTTCATCCTTGGCAAGGAGCGAGTTCTCCTTTGAGAACATGCCGTTTTCGCTTGACTCCATGAGAGAAGTGCTGAAGAACAAGTAATGAAGGACAAACTGCCCTGCAGACAGCATTAGGATCGAGATTTATCCTGCTGAATCCACCCTTAGACGCCATCGCTTTGAAAGCAATAAGTCTTTTGGTAACAGGCCAGGCGAGCACTTCTTAAGAAAAGCTTTGTGCTATTACATTACCTATATTTCTAGCAGTCCAGCTAAAAGTGTTTTTTTTAAGCATATGACCCACTCACAGCCAGAGAGGGTGCAAAAAGTGGCTTTGAGCTAAGTGCCAACCTCAAGTGTATCATGCGAGAAGTGTGCCCCACTGAGGGACTCCATGAATCGAATTTAACCTGAAACTCTCCGGCTGGGGAAGCCAGCAAAGAACACATTCCCAACCTCATTAACTTTAATTAATGCAACCTCAACGACAATCAAAACAAGGCCGAGAACGAGAAGAAAAGAGAGGCCTGAAACTCGAAGCAAAAACGTGCTCCTTCTTTTCAAACGCAGTAACTTTTCCAGATGGCACCAGACGTCCGGAAAGCTCAAGGCGAACTTTGCTAGAACGTATTTCGTTTCTCAGCTTCAGAAGAGATCTCCAGCAGCTCACCAGACACAAATTAGTTGCAGGCATCATTCCTAATGCTTAGTTACGCGGCTATTTCCCTCAACATCCCCAATGCTGAGAGGAAGTTTTCCGTGGACCAGGTAGTGATCACAGCTCCTGTTTAACCTGCTGTTCTAAACTAAGATTTGGGATTGGATCCTAGTGATTTATTAGTCCAAGTATCCTAGTGTTTCATCAACTGAAGCCATCACAGATATAGATCCACGCACCCTACAGCTGTCATCCTGAAGGACATGAAGCACAAAAATAGTGGGAGCGTGAGCTCTAATGGGCAGGAACGATCTCAAGAGACTGTTGTAGTCCTCACCTGACAGAAATGATGCTGTCATTAAAGTAGGGGATGAGTAAACAAGTGCAACAGGAGAAATGAAGCAAGCGACACTTTCATGCAGCATACAACGTCAGTCTTTTATTGAATCGGACATGCCTTTATGTATTTATTTGTTTTTGTCTCTATCATTTTGTTCCTTTTTTGTATTTGTATCTCTTCACTCTAGGCAGCGGTGGATTAGTGATGGTTAGGGAGCTGGGCCCTGGATCAGAAGGTCGACAGTTCAAATCCCAGATCAGTAGGTTGCCCTGAGGTACCCATGAGCAAGATACCGTCCCCAACACTGCTCCCCGGGCACTTAAACAGCTGCCCTCTTCAGCATGGTGTGTGTGGGTGAAAATCAGAGGTTAAATTTCGATGTGTTTCACAATAACAAAAAACAGTCACTTCCTTGTAAGTATATATATATATATACACACACACACACACACACACACACACACACACAATCACTACAATCACACATGTTCTCAATAATAATGTCTGCTTACAAAATGATCATTAAGCATGTAAGGCATGTAGTCACCCAACAAGTCCTCTGAAAGTATGTGCAGCTACATCACACGGCTCATTCTTTATGTTCCCATGAATCCAGAGACTATAAAGCTGTCAAGCACTTCAAGAATATTAAACCTTCCCTGGGAAAGGTCTAAAATTTTAGGAAAAAAGTGCTGAAATCATCATTGCAGGCTCTGATTTCAATGAAAATTGACAAGACCGAGCCTTGTAGCATTCTTTTCCAGCTTTGATGGAAATGCTCTTGCGCTTGGCAGGGAATGCTGGCAGAGACGGTTAAGGCATGCAGACAGAGGTGAACGCTGGTTTCCTTATGTGAATGAAACTGTCAGAAGAGAGTGAGAGAGAGAGTCAAGAGGATCAAATCATTCTAGAAGTGAGCACTGTGGCTCATATGTGCTTCAGCACCTGAAGGCCTCTCCGTGTCTGCTGCAAGCGAAGGGCTGAAAGCTGGTGAATTCACACACTCCTGACAGGATTAGAGGGGCAGCTTCACCCGAGGCGGGAGACTCGCTTTTGCTGCGCACAAAATGAGGAAAAGGAATCATTGGCATGAAACTAGCGGGCATCTTCTCTGCTTCATGCTCCGAAGACTAGCTTTTTACGAAAATAATTTACAGTTTGGCCTTTAGCCTAATGTCCAAATATTGCTTCATGTAACACCAGATCACCAAAGCTGTCCCGCATCCCTCCAAACAGGATCCAGCCCTTCATTAAGGTCAGCAGATTCAGTTTCCAGCCTGTTGTTAAAATCAGCCCCGACGGCATGTGAAATAGGCTGCTGTTGTTGAACGAGTCTTATCGAGTCACAAATCATTTTGACTCGTCTGCATGACCATCATGTAAAGCTTGTTCGAACGGTTTGAGAGCCATTTTAGGGATGTAATCGCGGGTGACCGTCGACTTCGTGTTGTTTTTTTTAGCCGTGCTCCAAACCATTATAAAGGTGCTCCAGACAGTACACAATAGTAGATATCTTACTGGTCAACAGAGTGTGTCTTCCCTGCGATGAGCTGGGACAGGCTCCAGCACCCCCGTGACTCTAATTAGGGCAAACGGCTATGAAAATGAGTGAGTGAGTGAAAGTGAATATTGCTATTATTGATATACCAGCGGTGGCCTAGTGGTTAGGGCGTTAGCCGCATGATCGGAGGATCGGGGGTTCGAACCCCTTCCCAATAGGTTGCCCTGAGGTAGCCTTGAGCAAGGTGCTGTCCCCGTCACTGCTCCCCGGGCGCTTTCAAGAGCTGCCCACTGCTGCACGGTGTTTGAGTGTGCATGGGTTAAATTCAGAGGTCCAATTTCATTGTGGTTCACTGTCTGCTGTGCACTTTCACTTTCGCTTTAATGTTTCTTATGAAGCACTTCAAAAGAAACAAAATGCATGTTACATATTTTAATACAATGAATGTTACAATTAGAAATGAGATATAATCCAATAATAATGTAACTAAAACATTAAATATGTCATCCTTACCCTACAGTTCCCTGTAAACGACGCGCACTTACATGCACTATATGGACAAAAGTGTGCAGACGCTCAAAGATGTAAGCTTTTTAACCCACACACATTGCAGCAGGACCTACCCATGCATTCAGGTTTACAAACATTTGTGCAAGAGTGGGTCGTTCTGAAGAACTCCGTGAAGAATTCAAGTGTGTTCCTGTCAAAAGGATCCTCAAACTCTGTTGGTGAAATTTCTTCCAAATATGCAATCCTGCTAGTGGGAGTATTTTGAAGAGTGTGTTGGTGTAGCTGAACCAAAGTTTGCTCTTTTAAGAGAGGACCATAAGCCATCTCTGGATTTCTAACCAGCCTGTTTCTACAAGTCAGAAGTCAGATAAACACGGGCAATGCATGTCCAATTTGTGAATTCTACAATGACAATATATGTCATCCAGAAACGAGAGGGAAGGGGAGGGCGGGAAATTACTGCGAAAGCATCCCATTCTCAAAAAACATGTTTATTTCAGTGGAAGGTTTAACAGACTCATGTCCCGCTGCTACAGCCTATATGCAAGACCCTCATTATTACTTTTTGACAGACCTTGGGAGATGCAATTTACTTAGCAATTTTCCATTCAATCAAGCTCTCTCATTCAAAATGGATGGGACTTTTGGGTCGTGCAGTCGCTGGTTTCAAAGGAGTGAAAGTGGTCCGTGTGAAGATGCGTTTTTGCTTTAAAAGCACAGGGCACCCATAAAGAACATTCTGCTCCCTTTAGTTACAGATTGCACTAAAATAGGCCCCATTTGGGGACAATGAGGAAACAACCGAGGGCATTTTGCCTCCCCCTGTGCCACGGGATGGAAGAAAACCACTCTGATATGCCCTCATCAGTGAAACTGCACACAGGAATAAGGATATCATTTCTGAAAGTAATATTTTTTACTCCTCAACTATTCATCGGTGGTAAAATCGTGCAACGTTGAGGGCTGCTCTCTTCTTCGCTCAAAAGATCACAGGACAAGCCCAAGCACCCCGATGTACATGGTTATCATCTGCAGGGTAAACTTCTGGAACACAAACCTTGCAGCGAATCGGCGGCAGGCGCTATTTCGGCAGGCTGTGTGTGGTATAGTGGTTCGGTGGGTCTCACCAGGGGAGCAAGGCATGTGAGCGAGAGAGACTAGCAGTGTTTTTCCAACTCTCATCTCACCCACAACCTCCCTACACAGAGCTGCTCTCTCCTTCCTTTGCTCACATGATTAATATGGCATGTCCACAACTACAGCAGCAGAAGAGATGGGGCACGGCAGTTAATCTGTGGTTTTCAGAGTCATTTAATCAAAACAATGTGCCAAACACCACTGTATCGTACACTAAATCATAAGCATTACAAGAATCCCAACAACATCATATGATCATCGCAGACCTCCGAACACACCGCAACTCGTAAAGAAGTAACACTGGGATCGTGTCGATGATTTTCTACGGTACACCAGAGCATTGCAGGCCACAAAGTGTAACAAGCCTCGGGCTTATAATTGAAAAGTGAGCGACTATTATGCAACTGGGGTTCTTTCATATGCCTGTTTTACTCGCCTTTCCTGCCCCTGCCTTCATTCAGCAGTTTAACAGCCTTGGAAACACTTGATCGTTGTGATCATAAGGCTACATGACACCTTCACAAGCCTTGAGAGCGGAAAAAAATCTAAATTAACGTTTTTTCTGGCAAGTGTCTCAGTCATAAAGGATGCTTTCATCAGCTTCATCCTAAACAGTCCAATGGTGAGGAATAAAAAATATCTTAACTGCCTTAAAAACCTTATGAACATGCTGTAAAGCGTTACCAAAATACATGTACCATAGAAACATTGCGCTTCATCACAGACTGCACTACACATAAACTCATGAACACCACTAAGCAAGTGTTTTTAGAAGATCAAATAGGAATGATGGGAAGCATGCAAAAAGCTGCATGTAGTCAGGTGGTTAGACACCCAAGCTTCATTGATGGGCCTAAACACAGCTAGGCGACCTCACAATATAAAGCTTTTCTGAGACACAACTCCTTAATGTCTACACATATTTTGGAGAATTCAACTGACTCAGGGTGATCTTAAATTTAAGGGGAATTGAGAAAGTGGGATTTGAAATGGTTAAGAAAACAGAAGATAAGAAAAATCAGTTTTGTGCCACATCAAGGCCCAAAAGATCCCCCAATTGAGAGTTTACCCAAAACAGGTCCTTAACCGTTTAAAGACGGAGGATGTCTATAAAATTCCCCTCAAGATGACTAACGGAGCTACCTGGCTCAGTCCCGCTATATGGTGCTGGCTTATTCATACCTTATCCCCCACCGAGAGACCAAGTTTAGGGCCTTGTGCTTCCTCCCGGTATTTGAGAACGGCATTCATGTTAAACCTCGGCTCAGTAGGCAAGTCAGGGTGTGAAAGCCCAGTAAAGCTGAGCAAACTCTGCCACACGTGCACCCAGACACCTTCAGCGGGGGTCGATTAAGCAGTCTCAGCTGCGCTGCCGTGCATACGGAAGTAGGACTAAGACCAGCATGCCACTAACACCCCTCCTGGGAGGTAATCTCCCCAATGGATTCTCGCACAGTAACCGAGGCGATGCTCTGTACACACACAGACGAATTCCTCGACAGGTTGCAATGCGACGCTCACACCGACATCCCGCATTACCGGCCCGGCATCTTGAAGCCCTTTAGGTTTGCGGTTGCACTGTATAGCTCAAAGACTGCATAGAAATCAAATGGTTGCAAATTACCGAGCAACCCATCTGCAAGTCTAAACCCACCCTCTGACTTTCCTTCTCACCCCAAGTCTCGTGAGGCCTGAGCTAACCCTGTCAGAATCCAGCCTTGCCCCAGAGCCCTCCAGCAAATGCTATAAAAGAATCAATCACAATTTGATAAATGGTCGAGGGTGGGAAAGTTCCCCTCCACAGAGGACTCACCAAACTCGCATTTTTTTTTTTATTAAGAGACATGAGGTGACATAATGTGATACACGCCAACCACATATCAAATAAATTCAGAAGTCATAAAATAACAGGAACTGGAAGGTTCAACCAATTGTATCTGCGGCGCATAGTAAATTCAATACTGTGTTAACACTCAAAACAGTCATGATGAAAAATAAATAAATAAAAGCTCAGGGAGTGAGCTTGCCAAGCCTATAAATCGATACATTAAAAGAAGAGAATAAATAAAATAAGACCAGGGAGAGATATCCCGATTCTTGAGTGAAAGGGTCTTTTATTCCCCTCCTGACAGGAAAAAAGAAGGAAAAAAAAAAAAGAGGGAGGGAAATGTTTTTCCAGGTTTTCCTTTTGCTAGTCTCCCTCCTCAGAGATGTGAACTGTAGACGGAGAGTAGCTCACAAAGTCGTGCAGTTCAGTTCTAGACAAAAACGGAATTCTCGTGCAGTAAACTCCAAAACCTTCATCACTAAACGTCCAATGAAAGTGTGGCGTCGGCCTGGGAGAACCAACAGGTATCAAAGACAGCGGCACTGAAAGGCCATTTGGACGTCTTCTGACCTTGGACTCAACCACCTGAGGCACCAGATACTCCACAGGTGTTAAGCCTTACCCACCACACCTGGGTTTGTAGCGAAACCGGGCCGGCGTCCAGGTGAAAACGTCGGCCCGGGCTTAATCCCAATCGGATGTCTGTGATTTAGAGTGATAGGTGTTTGAAGCTCTTAAAGGAGTCTGTTAAAAAGCATCTGGTTCCTATGGCCAGGTGCTGGGAAGCGGCGGAACATCTAGAGCAGCTGAGTTCGAGACTTGGGCGGCTGCTGCTTCTGCTCAAAGCATGAAATCAGATAAACCTGTGTTTTCACGTTCCAGCCATTTCCCAGTCTACACTTCTGTACTGAACTCTGCCTGCAATGATCTTAATATTCCACAGAGGTTCATCAATCACACAGTTCATTCCCATTCCTGTTTCCTTGAGCCTGAAAACGGTAGACTGATGATTTTAGAACAACTTGTAATAGTCAGCTTTTCTTCAGGTAGCTTGCAGCAAAGACACCATTGTTTATTTGCTCTGTACTCAAACACCGCCGGCTAAAGTCTCAACCAAACCCCCTTGTGTCAGTAAAGACTCTGGCAAGCGACTATAAACACTACCCTTGAAACAGAATCTCCCTGAAATTAGTTTTCATGGATTTCAGGAAGTATGGAGGTAAAAACTGAAAATTCAACATCACGGGTCCAAAACGAAGTCAGTGCTGTCCCGCTTCAAGCATGCAACTCGACATTTATGATTTTATAGGGTGACTCTGAGCCAGGATGCATATGTAAATCTCGTTTAATCCCAATCAAAACAAGAGAAAAAAGACAAAACTACAAAACTCAAATAAAATGCATTAAAAAAAACTAAAACCCAGTAAGATAAAGAACATAGGAGGGGCCACAGACTAGACACAGGTGAAAACACTGATGAGGAAGCAGGAAAAAACTAAAGCCTATGTTGCCTATGAATCTTTTCAGAACTTCAGTAAAACCAGAAGCCTCTGTATTTTAGATTTAGATATATTTTATCATGTGAATCGGTCTTAAATATTACAGGGATCTGCATTGCTCCACACCCCCAATGCATGATTAATTATTAGTAATTAAAGTAATAAATTAAAAGCACGGATATGACATACCTAGGTTGGTGGATAAGGAAACCACTGATCGGATTATTTTTACCCGGTAGTGTTATTTCTGCCTGGTGTTCCTCAGTGAGCGTCATCCTGTGCACAAATGGCAAATCTTAACTCCTATAAAGGAAAACAACCAGCCCAGGAAAAACTGGAAGCAAGCAGATTATATCAATCCAGTTTGAACTGCATTCAAGTCGCCGGTGTTTTCCTGACGTATAGAAGCACTCACGTGTGTTCTCATGTTCTCAATGGTGCAATTCAGCCTGACGTGTAAATTGACACAAAGGCTGCGTTTTTAAGCAGCAACGGCGACTGTGAGCCAAGCTAATGTCCATACTAATCATTCACCGCGTCCACTTGACCGGATTATGGGAAACGAAATAACAGCTCGTTACATGTTCTTGCTCTTTTCTGCAGTAAACGTAATCTTCGTTACGTTTACTGCAACGAAGTAAGGATAAATGATGGATAAATGATGACAATACGCTTTTTTATTACTTGAAAGTTTCTTTTTCGCCCATTCCAACCTGTGAGAAAAAGAAATGATTCGAAATATGAAACATCTGGGATTTTTCTGCCGTAATTCTCACGCCACTCGGATCGTGAACATCGCAGGTAAATTTAGCCCACCTCCACAACTAATCCCAGCTGACTTAACACATACCGTATTAAAAGCGGACACACTGTATTAAATGCAGCACACATGTTCTTGGATGCCTTCCATCGTGAACATCGGATCGACCAAAACAGAACCCAGTCGGTGTATTCCCCTGCCGTGTTACATATGCTGTTGTTTTTTTATTCAATGAACGGTTTAAGAGAAATGTAGTGAGAAGTGATAACACGCCCATAAGGTCATGAAATAATTAAAGAACTGCCTCTGAGGACAACTGACTCCAAATCGTGGCTCTCCAGCCATCTGTTTCTTTCTCTTGACCCACTAATTGTGCTGGGTTGAAATGTGTTTTCTATGTGTTTCTGCGTAATTAGCGGTATTTATTAGACCTGATCCCTCTGGCTGTTTCTCAGCATGGAGACGACTGAAAAGGGTTTAGAGAGCTATCTTTAGTTTTAGTTCCATGAGGCAAACCAAAGGGAGAGCGTGAATAACTATAAACCTGCTGATAACTGCCAGGATTAACTCTTCTCAACAAGCATCGGTGCTAAATTCAAACTTACCTAAAAGTAGAAAAGCAGTGCTGAAAGTGTAAAAAGAGAACAAAATACTGTTGTTTTTTTTTTTTGGGGTAAACCGAGCAGGAACATCACTTCTGGCTGATCTGTTAAACACATTGAGGCATCGTTTGTTTTTATTTACCTGTGTATTAAACCACTCTCCGGCAGATTCCTAATAATACGGTTTAAAACTTTGTCATTTTATTAAAAATGGAAGGATTTGAAGGATTCCACAAAGCTGGTAGCCTGAGACCCTCGGAGAGCATTTGTCTTGTAGGACGAGTCTTTTAGCAGCTACACAAGGTGACCAATCACAGCTTGAGCTGAGTGTTTTGGGCAGTTTGTTGTTACAATTTCTTCAACACTGATATATACAAATCACCTTTTTCTGATTGGATGCTGTGCTTTGCAGCTCTTTTAAAAGCACACGGCTAAAACAGTTCTTGGCTCATGAAAAGGGGCGGAGCTATACGAAGTGCTAAAAGGAGCTGTTTTTTCTGTACGTGGACGGGTCAGTGATGAAATGTTTTGAAACTTGAAATGTCTGTAAATGAAATGAAATGAAATTTCAGAACCCTGAGCAAAATTCATTTTTTCCAAGAGACAGGCTCTTTAATAAAAGCATGACTGACAGCTTTGACAAACCGGAACAGAGAACCGATATTAGCTTAGGCTCCGCTGTCATCTATATGATGGGCCCTCACCATGACTGGCAAATAAAAGCACCATATAGTCTAGGTCTTCATCCAGAAAGTACACAGCAAAACATTCAAATATTTGCAGGCATTCTTTCTTACTCGCATCATCCATTCAAAACACTCACTCTCTCGCTCATTTTCATAGCCGCTTGTCCTAATAAGGGTCGCAGGGGGTGCTGGAAGCTATCCCAGCACAGGGTGAAAGGCGATGAAACACTGTGGACAGGTCGCCAGTCCATTGGAGGACAGGCACACAGGCAAACACACTCTCACACACACTCACGCCTAGCGGGCCAATGTGCAGGTCTTTGGATGGTGAGGAAAGCCAGAAAGGACCCGGGCCGTCCCGCCTGGGAATCCAACCCAGGACTTTTTCACTGTGAGGCGACAGCACCACTGTGCCGGGCCAAATAAAAACAGCCAAATAAAAAATTACAGTAATGAGCATTTATGATCATTTCTTGGTGCCTTGGATTCACTCTCTTATAAGTAAACACAAAGAGGTCTTTCAGACTCTTTCAGTGCTTTAGAAGGTAAACCGGCATCTCTCAACATGAACAACACTACGGTCGAGTTTTTTCAGAGAGGATCAGCCTGGTTAAATTCAACACTGAGCGTGTATAACAATTTATTTGACATTTAAACTCATTTGTACGCCATTTATTTGGCGTATTTTAATTTCGTGTGTTCTTATGCAGATTCGTACCTGTCGTTGATACTCCAGTTGAGGCAGAGGTTGAGGGAGCTGAGGTTCCTGCACTTCCTGACCACCTCCATCACCGTCTCGTTGTTCAGCTCGGATATGTGCCGGAGATCCAGACTGCTGAGGTTCCGGAGCTGTGATGGGGTTGAAACAACACAGAGATTAATGACTGCACGCTTATGTCCTCTTAATCCTACCCACTAAAGATTTTTTGGTGAAAAGATCTCTCTGCAGCAAGCGAACTGTACCATTACAGTACATTAGGACTAGAGTGGCTGTAAATCAGCTCCATAAAGTGCACATGAAAGTCTGAGTACGTCACATTTTGTTTTTTGTGGTCTCATTTGTTTGACTTTTCATGCGATAAAAAAGCATTTCAAAAGGGCAGTCCCAGATGATTGCAATATTCCATTTCAGCTACTCTTCATTTAAATAGTTACACTTCACAGTTCCCCTGGAAGTCATGAATTTAATCAAAGCAAACATTTGGCATAATGAACAGGCTTATGTTTTCAGCAGAAAAAAGGTGAAGTTTGGTAAAAGAGGAAATTTTGCTCATAATAATACAAAGTTACATTGACGTTCTGGGACAAATAACCAGAGCGCTATGAAATTTGCTTAATGACTGGATCTTAATGGTTCATTAGCATGTAATAGCTTGTACAAGAAGCCCAGGTCCCCAGAGTTAAAGGAACATTCTTCTGCTTAATAACAGAGAGGCTTCAATTTCTTTCATAAATCTCCACTTAGCAATCATACCTCAAAATTATGGCCCAGAAGCACAGGAGGCTACAGCAGAATAATAATCACTTCTGATGAGGGCTAAATAGAAGCAATGTTCAGGTCAACTGCTCTGCTCTGGAGACAACGTTCCTGAGTTCCTGAGTGTGTTGACTACTAAACGGAAAGTAAAAGCACCTGAAATGATTTGCTCAATACGAACACTGACAGAGAATCTTTGAAGAAATGACCAAACGAAACCCTTATTACTATAGTTGCCTTTCTTTCTTCATCGTCTAAATAATAATAATAATAATGATAATAATAATAATATTACACTCACTTTCATAACCGCAAATCCTCAATAGGGTTGCGGGTGGAGCCCATGCCAGTGTTCACAGGGCGAAATGCGGGTAAACAACCACACACTCATACCTTCTTCACACCGAGGGGGCAATTAAGCTTCTCCAATCCACCTGATATGCATGTCTTTGGACTGTGGGAAAAAACCCACGCAGACATTCACACACAACTCCACACACAAACATCCTGCCCGTCCCCCTGGGAAACAAACCCAGGACCTTCTTGCGGTGGGGCGACAGCTCTCCAGCTGCTGTTGTTTATCAGGGTGGATCAGTAAGTTACCTTAGCCATACACACATGTGCAGCAGAGGGCAGCTTTTTAAAACACCCAAGGAGCAGTGATGGGGACAGTATCTTGCTCAAGGGTACATCAGGGTCACCTACTGGTCTAGGATTTAAACCCATGACCTTCTGGTCCTGGGGCCTAATCTCTAACCACTAGCCCACTGCTGCCAACTCTTAAGGCCAAAGGAAGAAGCATCTCTGTGCTGTGATAGAAACACATGGACTACGTTAGAAACACCATCACAATCCATCAATCTCCCATGAAAGATCAGCTAATCAGACCACATTTGAAAAAGAAGGGTGATCACAAATGACCAAATAAAATGTAAAATTAGACAAAGAGAACATCGGAAAACACCAAGCATCTATTTAAAATGTCTGCGTCATCAGGTGAAGTTCTGTAACAGCTCCCGAAATCTACAAGAATACCTTTACATTCAGCAGCAACAACTACACAACTAGCTTTCCAGCCTGGACTGCTCCTTTGGTGCTTACCACAGCAACCCGAGGGGTCTAAATCGAGACTTTGACCAAATCTGAAACATTCTAAATCTGATTTGGTTAATCGGAAACACTCATTTTGAGCGTTTATTTGTAGGATTTCCTTAAAGAGAGCAGATTTCTTGTTTCCATCTATAATACAAGTCACCCAGACCTTGAAGTGGCAAAGTATCCAATTATACTACCACCACCATGTTTGACTGTTGGTTCAATGTTCTTATGGTGGAATGATGTGTCAGCTTGATTAGATGTAACAAAACGTTCAAGTCCTTAAAACTCATAACCAATGATCAGATCACCCAAGACCTGGGTTCACTGCAGGTGTGAATACGGTCTTTCAGTTTCCTTTGCCTGTCCAATTGTCTTCAATAATTAAAGTGCTGTAAACGCTGAAGTTAAAAACCCGGTAAAGATCCGTATTAAGCACCACTTCCCTCCTTTGCTTCTGTTCTCCTGAATTCATTACACTCCTATCAATGGAAGCACTTCACACGAGGGGATTAATCATCTCTTCATCCTCAGATAATCGCTCTTTCCGCTTCTCACTCTCTCTCGCAGATGCCTGTGCATCTTATCCTCTTGCTTTTCTCTCCATTTATTTCCTTCTTCTGTTTCCACACAGGTGGGGCGACCGCAGTGAGAAGGCCATCCAAAGTCATCCTGCACTGCCTGTGATCTGAGACTCTAACAAGTCAAACAGAGACAGGATGCTGGGAAAGGTGTCAATCAGGGATGCTAAATTTTAGCCACTTAAAATCTTTGGCAAAACAAATGCTTCATCAGTTCTGATACAGGAACCTAATGAGATGGTGAAAAAATAAAGAAATATGGGTTCCATGCAGACTTATTAATGCTACCCTACAGCAATTAACTAATGTTAAAAATGACAATGTCCGACGACATGTACCTGCTGTACAACTGAAGGGGAAAATAAAAAAAATCCTAAACTGAATAAGAAGCTGGTTAACAGGATGCTGAAATGGTTGTAAATGTAAAGAAGTGTTGGTAAGAGACATCAGACGAGCGATTTGTTCGTTCTCAGTTCACTTCACAAGACTTCATCCACAGACCTGAAAGAAAAAAGAAAGTCGCTGCTGACATAACGACAGCACACCAGAACTAAACTGGGAAAAAGAACCTAAATACAATGGAATTCGCGGTCTTGGACTCTTCTGTCAAAAAAAGTATGATTTCGTGACCGTTATTTTTGTAAGTTTATTTCATATTTATGATTCTTTATGAGCAATTTCTGGTTTTTAGTTTCTGTTCAGTTTTTGGTTGCCATTTCTTTAATGGGACAGGAACTCATCCTACACTTTTTTAAATGAATGAGAATAAACGAAGCACCCAGACTGAATAAACGCAGGTGCCGCTTGTTGTGAATCGGTTAATAATCTTAACTTTCCTGCACCGGAAAGAGTCGACATGCATTAAGAACACCTGCACTACTATTCAGAAGGGTTTGACTCACTTAATCATCGAGTGTAATGATGGAAAATGGAACTAATGTGAGGTAGATTAACCAGACACTAATAAAAATAGCATTACAGCACAAGTCTCCAATACAGAGCTTTTAGCGTGACTGTAAATTAAAACACGTTTGACAAGCTCTGCTCATCCAAGTCTAAACAGAGTTAGATCATGTTACAGTGTGTGTGTGTGTGTGTGTGTGTGTGTGTGTGTGTGTGTGTGTGTGTATACACATGTATGTATATGTGTGTGTGTATAAGAGAATATATTATAAATATATTATATTTACATCTGAAGTACATGACTTAAAGCAGTGCTTCTAAAAGTTGTGAGCCACATGGTGCCACTAAGATGCTCCATAGTTGATGTTCACTTTAGCATTTTAAATTTTCGTTTTGTGGAACCTGAAAAAAGCAAGATGGTAAGCATTAAGAAAAGGAGCTGAAAAGTGATTTACATCCATTCAGCACCGACTGTAATATTATAAAACAAAGCCACGTCTTTGTATGAGAAGATGTGTGAGAACTTCCTTCAACGCTAGTAAAACATTCAGGGTTCTGGTAGGTGGGGTGAATGACGGGAGAGTAGAGGATGAGGGACGCTTACTTAAAGAAGGTTGAGAAAAGAAGATTCTGAGAGGTCTTAAAAACATATTTTACAACCACAAAACCCAAACGTCGTGGGACTTCTAATCTCATTGGACAGGAAGTAGAGATGACAATATCCCCAAATTTCGAGAACCTAAAAATTTGAAGTTGCCATTAGGCCAACGTTCTGGCTGAAATTCTTCAACAGAGAAGAATTAATTAATTATGTTGAAGAACTTAACCTCTGGGAATCCGGTGTCCGAATACTTTTGTCATCTCATTCATAAACACAAAGAACATTTTAAGTGTAAATCTGAAGTGAATAAATACAATGGAATTATAACAAATGACTAAAGAAAAGGTGAGTATCTGTTTCTCATTGTGATAAAGTTTTATACAGAAAATGATTCATCCATCCAACTGGTCTCCAAGAGAGCTGGTCTCCATTTTCATCTGGTCTTTTCAGAGGAAAGACTACCAACTGACCTTAATTAAAGCTGAAGAGCTCAACTGCTGGACTGCAAAACACTAACTAAAGTGCCCCGGGGCGGCATTATTCCTGTGATGCCTTGCTTGGATGAAGCCCAAAAAAAAAGTGGAGAATGCAGGGAGCAGATGGAGAGGAGGCGATGCATTCAGACATGGAGTATGACTCAACATAAATTACAGCTACAGTTACAACCAGTCACCTCTGCTTCTCGTTTGATTCTCACAACAAATGCTAAAAAACAGAATCACGTTACTTTCAAAAGAGTTCGTTTCGAAAGAAGAAGCAACTTTTGGTTTGTTTTTTTGGAACCTTGTAACCTTTTTCCATTTCTCAAGCAACAAGTAGGTAAAAATGGATTTTACACACACACACACACACACACACACACACACACACACACACACACACACACACACACACACACACACACACACGGCCCCGGATCGGAAGAGTGTGGGTTCGATTTCCTTACCAGTAGGTTGCCCTGATGTACCCTTGAGCAATCCATCCCCATCACTGCTCCCTGGGCGCTTTCATAGCTGCCCCCTGCTGCACGGTGTGTGTTTGTGTGCACGGGTTAAATGCAGAAGTCCAATTTCGTGAGTACACCCCAAAGTGAAAAATGTCCACGTTGTGCCCAATTAACCCTCCCCGGTGTCATGTGACTCATTAGTGTTACAGTCTCGGGTGTGAATGGGGAGCAGGTGTGTTAAAGTCGGTGTTATCACTCTCATACTGGTCACTGGAAGTTAAACATGACACTGAAAAAAAGATTTGTTGCTCTACATAAAGATGGCCAAGGCTATAAGAAGATTGCCAACACCCTGTAACTTGAACCATCTCTAGTGGTCTGATGAGACCAAGATGAACTTATTTGGTTCAGATGGTGTCGAGCGTGTGTGGCGGCAACCAGGAGTACAAAGACAAGTGTGCCTTGCCTACAGTTAAGCATGGTGGTGGGAGTGTCATGGTTTGGGGCTGGCATTCATGGTTTGGGGCTGCATGAGTGCTGGGGAGCTACAGTTCATTGCGGAAACCATGAATGGCAGTGTGTACTGTGTCATAGATCATCATCCCCTCCCTTCAGCATGATAACGACTCCAAACTCACCTCTGACGACCACTGCCTCGCTAAAGAAACTGAGGGGAAAAGGTGCTGGACTGGCCCAGCATGTCTGCAGACCTAAACCCTACTGAGCATCTGTGAGGCTTCCTCAAACAGAAGGTGTGAAAACAGTCCATGTGTCTTATGTTGAGATGGATCTCAAGCAGAACTTCCACTGGGGACAAAGTTAAAAGATTAAAAGTTTCATACATGAAGAAACATGGCAGCCATGGAGAATGCTGTAAACCTGTCTCTGTTAACAGTGTGGCAAACGCAGGGGCAGTGTTGTAGATGGGGTTTCTGGGGCAGGTAAACTGTTAAATACGATTTTTAATTTTGACCTTTTTTTTTTTTAAACATTTCATCATCATGACTTGCTTAAACTACTGGCCTCGCTGCCTTCATGATTTCTCGGGCTTCTGCTTTCGGAAAACATGCACAACTGCAGATTAAACGAGTGCAGAGTGTGGACAGAAGGCTCCACCCGCATCTGTAAAAGTATTTAACGATGAGCATTAACGAGCCGCAATTGTCCGAGTCCCTCCAGACCTGAACACTATACGATGCAGCATCTACCACACCGAAAGCCTGGCCTCGTGTAGCCATGCTGAAACACACGTACAGACATGTTTGAGGTAAAGGCTCCGCGTGCCCCAGTGACCGACTGCGTATCGAACACTTCAATTATTCATGGGGAGATGTGATTGCGTTGTTTGCAAAACAAAAGGGCGTCAAAACATGAAACCTGCAAATAAGCAAGGAGCGGTGTGCTGCACCATGGACACGCTGCCTCGCTGCCTCGCTCTCTCTCTCTCTCTCTCTCTCTCTCTCCCTCTCTCTCTCTCTCTCTCTCCCTCTGCGTGTGACAATAGAGGGCTGTTTTCTGTCACAACAGTAGCAGCAAAAGAGGCGCACAAACAAATCCGGCATACAATGCTACTGCTGAGCTCACTCTACTCCATCACACTGCCTTTCTGCATTTTTTATTTGTTTATGCTTTTACCACCTTTCTTTAATTCATTCTCCCAGGCAAACAAGCAGCAAGTAGGAGGACATCAGTAGCACGGTGCTATGATAAATCTGCCTACTCAGAGCCTACAATAAGCCTGCAGTATTCATAGATTCATGGACACACTCTTGGGCGCATCCTAGCAGTGAGTGTGCTTAAACAAACTTGGGCAGTATTTTTATTTTTTTTTTGCCTCCTATTAAGAGCAAGAGTGGGGACTGACTGATAACGTCTCAGCAGACGTTGGGGGAAGAGAAGGCATTGCAGCACGGCAACTCCGGGCCTTCTACCTCCAGCGCGGCTGCTTTTTTGGCTTCTGCTGCTGAATATGAATGCACAACTCCATCATGGCTGTGCATGAAATCAGCTTCCCCCTCCGTCCCGTCCCCAAAAAGCTGCGGGCTCCTGCTGCAGCCGTCCTGCTCCAAATATGCTCTCCAGGGAGCCGGGGGAACATTCTAAACACTCTGAAAAATACAGCCACCTACTCCTCAAATTGAAATCCCTCGCGCTTAAAAAGAAAATCCAGTCCAAATGGCTAAATTAGCCAAATTCATCTCGCTTCCAAAAAATGTTTGTTTATATTTTGAACTTTGATCAATTATAATCAGGTCCCTTTTAAGGGAGGCATCTCTCAATTCATCAACCTCAATGAGACGCTGCGAGTCGTACAGGACTCTCATTTGCCACGGGAAAGGCTCTGGCAGGGGGGGAAATTGGCAAGGGGCTGCACAGAAGTGGCATTTTGCTCAGGATTAGCTGCCAACTTGCGTAATTATTCAACGTGTTAATAAAAACACCGGGAACTTGGAATTGCAGCTGTGCATGGGGCCAACCCTGTGCCCAGCTTCTATCTCAGGCATTGCCGAATTAATCATCACGTGGCACACGGCATTTATTTATTCACTTAGATTTGAATTACTATGAAAAGGCAAAAAAGGAAAAATAGGTCAATTCTCAGATCCATTACTGCAGTGATGGAAAACGGAGAGCATATTTCCTAGCTTCTCAGGTGCGGAAAGGTCCAGTGGTCCAAAATCCCCCACGGTCTCTTGACAAATAAAAGAGAGAGCCTATTCCAAAATCAATACTAAAACGATCATATAACGTGGAATATATTCACCATTGTTCATTCCAACTTCATTCAAATGATTAAGAGGGTTACATGAAAATCAATAATGCATAAAGAAAAAAAAAAAATCGTATGTGAAACACAAGGAGGAATCAGTGCGTCCAAGCAAAATATGACAAATTGCTGAATTAAAACCTTAAATCAGCGTTATTTTTGTAAGGGACTGGATTTTTTATTTTCTCACTTCTAAAACGTGCACTTTCCCCAAATGAAAGCACAGTTTTGCTTGAATATAACCAGCTGAAAGGAACAAAAAGCATGCTTTTATGATGAGAATTATAATTATTGGGTAATAGTGCTTTCTCAATTAGAAGGACAGCGAAACGCTTCCAAAAACGCTTCTAAAGAACAACTTCTCACTTGCAGCAGAGCAGCGGCATGCATGGTAGAATGACCCATGAAAGGCAGCCAACATCCACAGCCAGGACTGGACATGACGGTATTTATTTGATTTGAATCAGCTGCCTGGTCTTGGTGGAACTGTTCAAAGTTGCTGGAGAAGCATTAAGTAATGGGGTGTTAAGAGCACAATGGGCCAAACGTGTAAAATGCCTGGTGCTGCAAGTAACCCCGAAGTGATGAAAATTCTCAAGAGTCCACTTAAGCAACAGCCGACAATGGCTTCTGCCAGTCACGCATAGGCAGATGAAGACCTGAACTCTATGTTGCCCAGGATACGCAATCATTATAGCACCCTTAAAATTATTTCAGTGTGCTAGTGTGTTATTTTAGCACGCATTGTGAAATTCAAACAACGTGGAAAAATTGTGGCCGCTCCACTTTATGAAGCTCTCGGGGGAAGAAGGATCCGTCACTGATTCAAAGCTTTCGACAGCACACTTAAAGGTAGCAATGCGGTCCAGATAGTGCTGCGAGCAGCATCATTAAAATAGCATATGCTCGCTCTTTTTGGACAAGAACATGGCAGTTAGCAGTGAAAATAAATAAATAAATAAAAACACAGAGTGGCTAAGCTTCAAGCTGGAACGGCACCCTCCTCTCACATCCCATTGCCCCGTCTATTTGACTGTTCCACTTTCCTTCAGGGGCCTTTTGGATGTTTCTTCGTGAGGAGTGTGTGTAGGCCAGTTTCCGCGGAGTTAACCCAGCCCTTGGCCACACTGTGTGTGTGACGAGTCTCTCGGCTGCAGGAAAGCCCTCCCAGGTCATCCTCCACATGTGAAAGAGTATCTAACCAGTGTCTAAACCGGAGCGGCATGTTCCGGCACTGAAACCTGATCTCAAAACAGGGAAGTTCTGTCTCTCTCAATCACACAGCTCACATCATAATAAGGTGTAATGGTTACGCACTCTCATCCCCAAACGAAAAACCAAACGGTCTCAAAAAAAAAAAAAAATCAGATCAAAACTAATTCTTAAAATCGGCAAACTCTTACGGTGTCATGTTTCACAATGTTTGAACACCTTGGTCAAATAGCATTTTGCTGATTTTGTAAACGTTTGTCACAGATACATAAATTTTTTTTTTTTTTTTTTTACATTTTGGGAACTTAAAACAGAATCTAAAACATGGGGTAGTAGACTGTTGGATGCAAAAGTAGCTTATTTAAGATATACTGATGACGAGTCTTTACGAAATGGAATAATCCGGTTATCCAGTAATGAAACATGATGACTGTAGGCAGGTTTCCTTGCAGCTTTGTATGAAATAGGAGCATTTCTGAAGCTCTCTGCCTTTTATCTGCTCCATTACACTGCATTTTTGCTGTTGCTTTGTTAAACTGTAGTGTTTTCTATATCCTGAAACAATGGTAAAATGATCTCCATTTACTCTTTCGTTAAAATGGCTGGATGAAAGAAAGGTAGGCTGGGACCGCAGACTAAAGAGCAACTCGTCAAAACCACTTCTAGTGAGGCGGCGGCGGCGGAGGAGGCGGAAAGGATCTTGATGACAGAAAGGAACGGTTCATTTTTGCTAGTTTCAACACTCTGACATTGGCCCAGTCCCATTTTTGGATGCCTAACCCTTTTTTAAGTGTCCTCTCACCCTTTAGAACCAAAAATACAAGGAGTAGTGTTAGAAAACTTCCTCGAAATGGGGCAATGATTAAAAAACTAAACACATCATTCGCCATCGTCATTCATCATTCGCCTTTTATGTAAAAAGAAACAGCACGCCTTAGCAGACATCTGCGATGAGTCTCCCTCAGCACCATTCACAAATCAGAAGTAGGGATGATCGGTTAACTGGATAACGGCGATATTTGTAATGTTTGTTATGAAGAAAATGACCATAAATGACATTTTTACATCTTTTATGAACAGAAAAACTTCCCATTTATGGGTTTCTTTGGTCGCTCACGCAGCGGGTGGTTCATAAAGCAATCTGAGAAAAACTCCATAACACAGTGCCTCCGAAAAATCTCTTTTTGGACGGCCATGTAGTCCTAACACCTCATCCCTCACTCCCAATAAGAAGGGGAACTAGAATAGGAGCAAAGGGGGGGTATGGGATTGAGTTTTTAAGAAAATGTCTTGATACACTTTAGATGCTCAATCTGTCAAGGAATTCTAATTTAGGTGGAAAAGAAATCAGAATTGAAATCAAGCATGAAAATTCATGATTGGCTCACTCTTATTTACAAGCATGGTGGCAGCGTGGAGGCGTAGGAGGTTGGTCTGTTTATGAGCGCAGCCTGCTGATGAAGCCTGAAGGTAGTGTGATAAGGGATTCTGGCCTTTGGTCCCCCAGAGCTACAGCCAGGTCACACAGCGCATTTCTCCACTACTACACAGAGCAGTGTTGACATCTGCCAAGACACTGTGTGGGATCCGTGTGGGGTCCCCTATGGACCCATTAGCTTGTAGCTGTTTTTAGAAATATACAGAGATCATTTCCCAAAGGTTACAGAGGGAAAGAGACATACACAGACATAGCCTGAAGGCACAACAATGATTTGATAACATGCTACAGTCTCTTCTTCCACTCCATCAATCGCTCACAATCTTCATTCCTCTCCACGGTCCGCAGTCCTGTCGCTGCTTACTGTCCCGTTCGCTCTCCCCCTTTCTCTAAAATGCACTCGTGAAGTTCTCCATCATCAACTGGGCTCTGTATGAAGAAATGGGACTCCAGCAGGGTGGAATATGTAACGAAAGCCTTTTGACCAAATTATCTGCAGCCTTTCCCAGCCATCCACCCTCCCTCACTTCTTCCATAGGTTTCACAAATCGGCCAAAGAGATTTTTTTTGGCTATGTTTTTGGGGGCTCTGAAGAATTCCCTTTTTCCGTCAGCTGTTGGCCGTGAATAAATTGATTAGAATAATTTCCCACTTCTCTGGCGGCCCCCACCCGGCTCCTCATCCCCTCGTGTACTTTGGGGGTTATCGCTCCGTGCAAGGTTGGCTCAAAGGCCGCTGGCAGCCTGTTTATTTAGCCTTTCCCACTCAGAGACAGCAGATAAGAGACCAGAGGCCCCGTCCAACAAGAGAGAGGGAAGGACAGAGAGAGAGAGAGAGAGAGAGAGAGAGAGAGAGAGAGACAGAAAGAGAGAATGTATACAAAAACAGAAAAAGAAAAGGGCTTTCTAAAGGGAAAGACAGGAAGAGAAAGGGAGGGGAGAGAGAGAGAGAGGGAGAGATATTAAAAATTCAGTAAGATAGTGAAACAGAAAGGGAGTGAGTGTGACAGAGAGAGAACAGAGAGAAAGGCAAAAAAATTAAGAGTAAGAGCAGAAGAATGACGGTGGGAAAATATAAAAAACAAAGGGAGGAAATGAAATATACAGCAAGAAAGCAAGAAAAAAACAAACAGGCAAGACAGACAACAGAAGAGACAGAAAGCCTTTTCTTACGGTGAGAGAGAGAGGGAGAGAGAAAGAAAGAGACAGACAGTGAAAGAGTTAAACTCTTAAGATGCCTCCCCGTCCACCCTCGACCACAAACCACACAAACCCAGTCCACTGCAGAGTGCCTGAGGACATGAGAAAGTGTTGAGGACAGTGGTGGACAGAACTGCTGCGTTTGATCTCCCAGGGTTACATTATTCTAATTAGTACCGATCTCTTAAATGTTAATCATTATGAACCCACTGCTAAAACATCACCCTGAGCAACAATAATAATAACCATAAGAACTAATCCATGCTGATAATGTTCTACCACCGTCATCATGACTGGCCCGGCTCTGCCCCTCTTGTTCTGTGCCACTGAATTTGGGGAATGAAAATGAGGTCAGTAAAACTAGCCACTTAAATAATCATCACACACCGCCAGCAGGAGAAAAACAGCCAAACAATCCCACCAGAATCAAAACCCCAAGAATTCGAGAGTCAGACCAGATTAGGCCTCTTTAACATCAGGCTAATAGCGCCGGGTCTCCGCCCGGCTCAGATGTTGGGCCGGGGGCGCTGTGTTCTGTTTGCTCATTTTACCAGCACTCAGCAGAACCGAAACAGGCTTTCGGGCTTCAAATCAGGAACAGAGCCAGCAAAGATGAGCTCTGTTATTACTGTCACAGCCAGGCCTCGGCTGATGCCTTCAGAAGGCGCTGCTCAGGCTTTTGTTTTTGCTTTTATCTAAACAGACTTAAAAAAAAAATAAATAAAAAATTCTCCCTCCGTACAAAATACCAGTCCTAGAGGGAGACAGTAAGATTGATGGGTGAGCGAAGTCAAGGGAAAGCCATTAAAATGAAGGACCATCTAAAACATCTCAAAGAACAAAGTAGAGGATTTTTTTGGCAAAAGCTGGCTGGTGAAGGCCTTTTCACAGAGCGTGTGATAATCGTTTCCAAATGACCGAGGTATGTGCGACATGGTGTGTGAGTATTAAGTCGATATATGTGCCAATGCAGAGCCTTGGAGGGGGTGAGTAATGAAAGCCTGTTGAAGGTTCCTCTGTCCCGTTTTTCCTTTTTCCTGATTTTGGAGATCTTATGAATGATCCACCATGGCGTAAGTCTTGGCATGCATTTATCACAGGAAAAGAGGAGTCTGTGGGGAGTGGGAACGGAGTTCTAACTGTGAAAGAAAGCGGAACTCCCTTCTTCTGCAGTAGAGGGCAGTGAAGTCTACACAGACCCTGTGCCGTGATGTCTGACCTCTGTGTCACCCAGTCTGTCCTCCTCGGTTTATTCGAAGGACTTGTCAATGGTATCCTAATACGGCCAGTTTTTATTTCTTTAAAAGGTGCAGATTTCCAGACTTTGCAGGTAGAAGAGGAGATTTGTTCTTACTATTTAAATTTAGCCACCATTATGCAGAAGTCAAGCCAAGCCTTTCCATTTTTGGCAGGTCTCTGCTATGATTGGACATCGAAACAAAATGGAAAAATGCCACTAGGTGCAAGTGCAGTCCTAAGCAAAATGTAAAGTAAAATGTTATACAAAACTTTTAGGCAGGTGTGAAAAAAGGCTGTAAACAAAGAATGCTTTCAGAAATATAAATAATAATTGTTTATTTCAATCAATCTACAAAATGCAAAGTGATCGAACAAAAGATAATAATAAGGGATCATCACAAAGGAGTAGGAAGGACATGAAGAAGCTGAAGCAGCCACCACCCAACCCTTCATGTCCCATTTCCATTAAAAAGCCCAGAGCCCGGTCAACACATCAATAAAGCCATTAAGCTGCCAGTAACGCTCACTGTACTCTGAGCAGAAACAAGATGCAGATTTATCTTCCTTCTGTTGTGGAACAGAAGATCCACTTCTGTTCGTCTGAGAGAAAGTGAGAAACTCACTTCTCAGCAGATCAATTTGACAAGACATTGGGTCAGTCGAACGTGGGAACTGGACGTCCAGCATGAGCCTGAGTTTTCAGATTGCTGAATGTGTCTTGTCTCTCTCGATGTCTCAGTAGCAGCTCTCTGCCCAAACTGAATTTCAAACTCTTTCCAATCTCTGCCATCCTTAGGCAAGACTTACTTAATGCAAATTAAACAGGGCGACTGGAAAAGTTAATAAAAGTAATGGACTTCTTTCGGAGAACTTTTCAAAACGTCCTCGCCGACAAGCTGAGCCAGCTGCGGTCACGATGGCAGGGCTAAAGACCCTTCGGCCCGGAGAGTCATCAAAAATTCCATTCCTGAATGAGACTCATTTCTCCTGCTGATGACGGCCGAGTGATGGAGGAGATGAACGATCCTGAAGAGAGATCATTAGAGAGCGAAGAGGAGGCTTATTTAGAAGAGCCTGGCAGCTCAGAGGATTTTCTCTCAAAACAGGTGCTCCATTTAGAGAAAAGAACCAAAACCAGAAAACTGAGACAGCTTCAGATTATCATTAACAACGGTAAATAAATATTTCTTCATTGTAACGTAGGCGGAAGAAGTCTCAACCTTAATAGGACAGCAGTTTGCACTGATGTGAACAGGTGGCGAAACATAAAGAAAAGCTACAGACGAAAGCTCAAAAACGATTCGAATCCAGGATTGTTTCTTTTACAAGGTGCTCATGCAACATATGTAGCTTTCCACAGATGCACAACATTACTCTGTATTAGTATTAATCCTGCTGAAGATTTCACATGAAAAATAGCATTAACTCATCCAGGAAACAAGCCTTCTAATGAAATCTCAACCCCATTCCATTAGGCCGCAGGGTAAAGAGCTACAACATTCATTTCCATATTTCAGTCAAGTTTTCTACTAGTAGCAACGAGTAATGTCGAGGCCTGAAAAAAGAAAGCATGAAACAAAGCAACACATGCATCTGCAGCACTGATAACGTCATGCACAGAACATCAGTTTGTCAGAACTTTGCAAAACGTCCCTCCATTCTTTATCTGAGCTGTTAAATTCAGGTCTGCAAAGGTGCTGGAGCCTATCAGAGCTCTCACAGGGAGAGCCAAGAATCAAACCCAGAACCTTCTTTGGTGTGAGGTGTGTGGAGTGTGTGTGTTTTTTTTTTTTTCCAGCAAATTGTCAGAATTTGATAAATGAATGCCACATTTTTTCTCTTTACAGAACAGATTAAGGTTTATAATATTAATTTGTCCAAAAACTTCCCTATTAAAAGCCCTAACTCACAGTCTCCTCCTAACCCACAGCAACCTTTTCGCTTGGGCGTTCACTTTTTTTTTTTGTAATTTCTTACTACTCGATAGGCTAATTCCTTCCCCCCCCCATATGAAAGGCTCAGTAAGTATCAGTCGGAGGCAAGAAGGAAGCCTGGGCTGTGATCTGCTGAATAAAGCAGGTCCCTCTGGTGGAGAAGGAGCTTATTTCTCATTCACAGCTCTGGAGCTAAATGAAATGGAAATAAAAATCCAGAGAGAGAACGTGGCACAAAGCAAGGTGGAAGTGGGACCTCATTTCAATAATTGTTATGCCACAAAATGCCGCCACCAGGTGAATTGTATAATGTAATGATATTTTAGGACCTTCCTACAGGACGAAAATGACACCGGCAGCAAGTTTGACTTTCTTTTCACTGCTCAAGACTTCGCTATCTACAGATCGTGGCTTAAGTAAGCCAAGCCTGCCTTGATCTTATTCCCACTAGAAATACATGACCCAGTGTGATGTAGAACTACAACACGCATGGCGTTCTAGTCACAGACAACAGATAATCCGCTGCAATAAGGAGGGAAGGTGTAGAGCAATACCGTAGGCGTATTTTCTCCCATGGGACACTTGGATTTTGTTTATTTCAGTAAAAGATTCTGCTGGTTTTATGGGCATTTTACTTTTTTGGTCAATTGACCAAAGCACTTGAACAATGAATCCGACTTTAATTACATTTTAGAAGATGCCATTAACGGTGGATTCCAAGTGAAATGAAGAGGACGAGGAGTGGTACACACAAACAAAAGGAATATCATTACCTTGCCATTTCCATTCAGGCAATTACGGCTGTGTTTTTGATCTGACGGTGAGGGAGATATCTTTAACCACGGAATCCGCTCTCATTAGCATGGTAATGTACAAACAGCAGGGTGTTCTCAGAGCTTCTACGTTTCACGATTCACCTCATTACACTTTAATGAGATTTAAAAGTAAAAGAGAAAACTTCAACCAGAGTTTGAGTAATCTCTGAAAAAAGATTTAGGCTGGTGCGGGGCAAGACTCATTACTGACGCCAAACAGGTGCATGATGGTTTTCCTCCAGTCACCCTGATTACTGGAAGGGGTATCTCCAGGAAGAAGTTCCCTTTTTAGATTTGGGGTGATATCCTTGGCTAATGTTTCTTGGTGGAATTACTCAGGGAAAATCCATGTCAGCGAATGGGGTGAGGTGGCCTAATGGCCAGTTGTAATCCTACACTACACTTGCACTGGGCAAGACCCTTTAACGTGAGCTGGAAGTTGAAAAACGGAAGTCGCTCTTGATAAGATAAGAAATGAAATGAAACTGCAATGCATCGGCACGACTCACCCTGGTGAGATGTATGACCCCCTGTGAAGTTACGGAGCAGCCCATGAAGCCCACAAACTGCAGCTCTGGACAGTGCTCCGCAAACGCACGCACTGATCTGTCCGTCACCTATGGAGAGATGGGGAAAGAAAAGAGAGAAAGAGAGAGACCTTCAGAGCAACGTTTAGGCAGCAAAATAAACGTGGTGTAAATTCGAGACGCAAGAGGCAGTTTAACAGCCAATAGTCTGGCAACGGCCAGGCCTAAAAAGGAAAAAAAAAAAAAAAGAACTTTCATCTGGAAAAATGTATCAATGATCTACAATCAATATCAATCAAAATCAATAAAACCTTCACTTAATATTCATCAACTCATCTTTTTTTCAGGTTTTATGGCATCATCAAAGTTCTACCACTGAGAGAGGCTGTTTTTTCTTTAGCAGTGTTGAAAAATAGCCATGAACTAGACATCTGCACATCCGGTCTTTGGTTATACAAGAAACTGGAAATGAATGAACTCATTTAATGATGAGAAAATAAAATTTGCGAATTAAAACTGCACAGCATGGCATCGACGACGCTGAGAATACGACTACGACGATGGCTATGAAGGTCTACTATTCTGCATTATAGAGATCCAGCCATCAAACAAGTCATGTGTCATTCCAGCAGGGAACGGGCGCGACCATGAAAAACACAAGAACATTACAGAACATTCTGGAGTCTGAAGGTTTCGGTACCGAATAAAAATAATTCAACAATAAGGCTCTTTTTCCCTTCTGATTGCATGGAAACCACCGTCAATAAATAAAACTAGCATCTGAGTGCACCCTCTCATAGTTACATCAGGGCTTATGCCATCAATGCACCCTCATTCAAATGCTTTTTCCTTTTTTTTTTCTTCCCCCCTTTTTCCTAGAGCTTTGATTTTTGGCCTTTTTTGAGGCGGCGCTCCATGCATTGAAAAGGTTCTTTTAGAAAACTCGTTTTCTTACTTATCAGCTGTCAGATCAAGACGGTTTTAACAAAAATAAATCAAAGACTCAAATCTTCTCTTCACAGTTGAAAGCTCTACCGAGCCTGAAAATATGTTCATCATTACAGCCCTATTGTGCAGTTTAAGAAAAATGCAATAAGAAATCACATCAACATCTCACATTTAGTGGCATCGATTCGTTTGACGTCTTTTTTTCCCCCCCACGTGGACAGCCTGGGGTGTTGCGCACTACAGCAGAGGAAGGAACTGCACTCCTGACTTCACTGCAGATCAACAGTGAGTAGAGAATGGTAGACAGCGCTGAAAGCAGTGCTCTGCTGTGGAGCTCACCCCTGCTATCCCTGTGCTTCGAGTGTCACTGCCTATAAATCTGAAATCAATCTGAACACAGGCAGGGAGCGGACACTGTGTGGTGGAAATCCAAAACAAATGGGACAGGGGGAGAGAGAGAGAGAGAGAGAGAGAGAGAAGAAGAGAAGAAGGGGAAAGAAGCCAGCCTAGAAAAAGGAAGAAGGAGGGCTGTGGGAGTGTTTTTATTATGGGCCCTGTGTTTTAAAGCTTTGGGCCTTCTCCATCATTACGACTTCTTGCACACTGTCAACGCAGAGTCCCACCCAAAACTTTAAGGATCAGCGAAAACAGACCACAGCTGAGAATAAGAAGAAGATGGAGGAGACAAATGATGAGCAGCTTTTAATCCATAAACCCTTCAACACCGAACTGATTCAAATCACAGGAAATAGAGAAATGGCCTTCCATGGATTTATAATCGATAAGTAGTGGCCATTGTTCAGCAGCACCCTGCTGATTTTCTGGGTTTTGTTATTCCCTACACTCTCGCATCATCAGCACCGAGTAATGATGGCCAGCGGCTTAAACTCAGAGAGAGGAGCCCGTTTAGAAACGTTTGTTTTAGAGCGTTTCATCAAACGCACACAAAACACCATCTTGGCTGCCTGCTTTTCAAATAAAAGGCAACAAATGCAAGTAAACATCAAACAGGCATGAAAAGTCTCTCTTTTTCTCCATCGCCGGTTTACATCTGTGGAGCAAATGGCCGGGGTCCCAAGCACAAAGTGGAGGACAGAGTGAACAACGTGTGTGAAAAAATGGAAAGGGGCTTCGCCTGCCTTTGCTCACGGAGTTCAGCTGAAGGACAGGCCGGCGGGGTCACAGCCTCCCCTAAAGAGGACAGGAAGAGGACAGGAGTGGACGTTAGCCTTTACCCGGTTTAGGAGCCTGATCTGATTGCCAGCTCCACCTTTGTTTGCTGACGAGGTCTTCTTTCTCGTGGTAACAATAATACAAAGCTCTCCTCAATTAAAAGCTCGTTTTCTGGTCATGTACTCCACTGTAAAAACACGTGGGACATTTGACTGTTTGAAATGTTGGAAATGGGCGGAAAAAAACATTCGCACTACCTTTTCAAACACTATCGATCAGCAAGACGTGTTTGACGATAAAGTCAGCCTCTTCGGTTCCCCACTGGAGCTATGAGGCCAAAAAAACTCAGCTTATTTGAGATTACTCAACAACTTGAAGGAAAAGGTTGATGATTACGCACACTGATGGAATGATAAGTGCTTTGCACTTCTCATCTTTATCCTCAACACTGTAACGTGTCCTTGTGTTCAGAAGACGACACACCCTGAAAGCTCTTCGCGACGTTACCCTGCACAAAGCAGAATCCTACGAACAACAGAGCTTTAGCCTAAGTGCAAAGGACTTGATTGCAAATAAAGAAAATCCCCACACTTACATACAATACATACCCTGATGAAGGGTGTATGGATACACTCTGTCAGTGCTTCAGCTTTCAGATTTGATTTAAGATACTGGCCTTGGGATTCAAATCACAACATTTAGAGCAAGTGGCAGAATTCACTTGGAGCAGAATCGAAAACTGAAACTAAAGCTGGGAGGTGCAATGTTTACTTCTTTGTTTAATAGAGAGAGATGGGGATAGAACTTTGCTCAACGGGACCTCTGGGCAACCTACTGGTCCAGGTCTCGAACCCGTGACCTTCTGAACCGGGGGCATGTTCCCTAAACACAAGGCTTTGTACTGCTGCAACTTTAGAAGAAACAACCTTTTCAGCTTAACAATCCATTGTGGAAAACAAAGCCACAAACTCAGACTCATTATCTTGTTGTCCTCTTCTTCTCAGCCTGCCTCTCGCTTTGGGCCACCAACTGCTATCTTAAAGGTCATCTAGAGGAATGTGAGCTAGATGGAGAGCCCAAGGTGAGGAATTAGGAGACAGCCTCATCTATCTTACACCAACAGAGTCCACTCACCCTCTTCGTTCCTCTCAGTCTCGGACTATTTCTCAGCTACCAGGTGACAAGCTCTCGACCCTTCCAGTGATGACTCAGGTCACGGGAGTTTTTAAGGCCACAAGATGAGGAAATCTGTCTCCTTATCTGACACCAAGTTACTTTCGGCTCGAGACCATTAGACTGACCGTTCGACTTGTCTCTCCCGCAGCTTTATCCAAGTGACATCCGAGCGATCTAAATCACAAATATTCCTTAAATGAGCATCGGAGGTCATCGTTTGGGGCAAGAAAGTGACTGACAGAAGGGATCGGCGTGGACTTGCTGGAACTGTTTTAAACGGGCTCTTTCGAACCATTTGTTGAATGTAATGTGCAGCTCTCCAGCACAGGCTCCACATATAGGATTCGGTTACGTATAAAACAGCATGCGGCTTTCCACGGTCCACAGTGCTGTAAGCCATGTTCAACAGGAAGAATCTGGCATTTTTAGTGGTTTGGAGTCCAACTTTTACAAGAGTGCCAAGGCATTTTAAACCGTAAATCACGCATCACGAGTTTCAGAAACTGCACACTTCCAAGTTATCCAAACTCGATGATCGATGAAGATCACTCACCTTCGTAAAAGCCTCTGAGCTTAATTGCATTTCTATTTTCAACTGAATTTACTGCAGTTTTGAATCTGAAACGTGCAGAGTAAGCAGCAAGAGTAAGGGGCACAACTTCTTAACCAGTGTAAAGGGATAGTTACCTCAAATAAACATATTACAACCGCCTCTACACACCCGGGAGCATTTTACTCAAATAAAACATCAAGATTTAGCCAAACACAACAAACCAAAGCTGATCATCTTTCACAGATCCCAAGCCATTTTTCCAAGACGTGGTGCTCTCTCTGAAATTTAGTAGCACAACAAATTCTGTGTTAAAATGCCAGAAACGCTGCTCATAGACTTGGATCAAGATGAGGTGTGAAAAAGCAAGGAAATGTTGATTTTGGGGTGAAATTCCCCTTTCAAACTATCCACTGACGTTAGAAGAAGCCCACCTGGATTGCTTTGGACTCGAGATCATTACAGCTGAAGTAACAAGCTCCTATTTAGAGCTGCACACATCCCTCAAAACCATTAAGCAAGTTTGCTGAGACACTTAAGAGGTTAAAAGGCTCCTGACCACCCAGTTTAATCACCCAAATACCTCAGCATTATTTTTCAAAGAACAGAGCGAGGCAGCCACCATTAATCAACACACTCTCTTAACAACAAATAAAGCTGCCACAAAGGCTCCTTTGAGCGATGCCATAGAGCAGCCATTTTGGATTCCCTGAAGAACCATGTCTGAGAAGGGATGCCGGAGTCTAAAGAGCATCACAGTCAAAACCTACATAATGTTTAAGGGAATTCATTTTTTTTTGTTTGTTTGTTTTACATTCTTCTATTTTATTTTCACACCGATGGACCACTTATAACTTAGGGAGGTCTAATTTACCAGAATTGATCACATCATTTAACAAACTTCTCCAATGAATCAGCCTGTAAGAGTGACTCTGTTCCGAGTGCTATGCCTCGTTCATAAACACTCAAAAATTCAGGATAAATGGATAAAAATAACATCACAAAATCTCATTTAAAAGGGGCTGTTGTGCAGTTTAATCGAAATTTTTATATACAAGATCAAATTATTATTATAAAACAGCATTTAAAATATGGGCCTCCTTCCATGAACCTTTAGATATTTACATTATTTATTACGGAGGAGCAGCGGTGGCCTAGTGTTTAGGGACTAGGCCCCAGGATCGGTTGTCGGTTCGAATCCCTGATCAGTATGTTGTCTTGAGGTACGCAGCAAGGTAACATGGCCATCACTGCTCCCCAGGCACTGGAAATAGCTCTCCTGCCCTGAGGTACCCTTTAGCAAGGTACCGTCCCCGTCACTGCTCCCCGGGCACTTTCAATAGCTACCCCCTGCTGCACGTGTGTGTATGGGTGAAACGCAGAGGTTGAGTTTCATTGTGTTGTGCTGTGCTGCGTTTCACAATGGCAAGGATAGTTACTTTCATTTTTTTTTTTTTTTTTTTTTTTACAGAAACATCTTTTTATTGTTGCATCTCCTCTTTTTGTTCTCTTATCTCCTGTGCGTGCATGGCTTCCTTACCAGAGTTCAGCTGGAAAAGAGCTTTCAATGTGACGACCCCAAAGGTTAAACAGAAAAAAAGAAAACAAACAAAAAGCTTCCTGTTGGAAAACTTTAAAAAAGACATTTCCAACTTCTACCACACTTTTGCTTTAATAGCTTCAAAAAGTGGATCAAGCTTCTCCCCTCCAACGTTGGACTTCTCACTCCGGTCAGAGCGGCTATAGAGAGCAGTGACAGAATGACAGAGGTTCCTAAGGGCCTCCATTTGAATATTGCACAAGTGGCTAAAGAGGTCCTTTGGGCAATTAAAAAGAGTCTATTGCTGTTTATGCTGAGACTATTGAGACATCGACAGAACTATACATCAAATAATTCAGTCTTTCCACAGGCATACACTTGTGCATAGAAAAGGCTGGATTGGGGGAGTTGGGGGACTCTTTATAAGTCTCAAGCTGGAGCAAGCCTAAAGCAGCAGTTAACAGCAGAAGTAAACCTCTGAATGTCAGAGGAGGTCCCACAAATTGAGCGTTGTGCTTTTTCCGATTGCCCACTTAAGTCGAAAAGACAAAGGCTGCTCCTTTTTCAATGCTTTATTTTGGCTTTAACGAGACGATAAAGTCTGCGATCTTCCTCGGCGGAGTTTATGAACAGAAATTGCATCAAGGCGTCGAAAGTGCTGATAGTCCCTTTTCCAAGTGGGTCCACTTTTTCTGTCTCTTCCTCTCCCTCACCGCTTTCTCCTCATCCCACCCACAGAGAGGGAAAGCACTTCGGGATGAGAAAATAAATAGCGCTGGACGTACGGGCCGAATGAACAAACACGCTGGTCCAAAGCCTGGCTAATTCCCCGAGCTTTATCAATGAGATGGATTGCATTCATTCTCTGCGGGTCAACTGGAGAGTGATCAATCAGGTTAATTGAGTACTTTCTTCCCCCGTGTAAAAAAAAAAAAAAAAAAAAAAGGCTCTACACATGGGCCAGAGAGGTTGTTTGTGAGGGGAACAAGCTCATTGAGTGTGAGTGTCATTTGTAAGACTGACATGAACTCCTAAGGAAGCTTCTAATGACCAGTCAAAGTCCACCAGGGCAGTGGAGAACTTTTTTTTCTCCTTTTCTACTGTATCTAATGAAAAAGCAGCAGATGCTCGTCTCACATCTCACACAGCGAGCAGGCATCATCAGCAGCCTTCAACAAGAAGGTTAATATGAGTGGTATCAAGAAGTAGTTAATTTAGGGAAAGTACAGTGTGTGTGTGTGTGTGTGTGTGTGTCTGGAGGCAGTACAGGAGTCTCGAATATAAAATATAATTCCAATTCATAAAGAAATTCAGGCTTCTCATTAGTTTTCACTCTCCCCAGACTGGCCAGGAGGCGTATACACCATCCCACATCTTACTACTGCCCCACAACCCACTCATGCATGCACACACACACACACACACTCTTAATTATGCCAGGGGGAATATTTATCAATTAACACCACGGCGCTAATTAACAAACTCTGCATTCAACTTTTCTCAGCGGGGAAATGACGGGGTCCTCTCCAGCACAGCGGGCTGAGTGACTGACCTTGAACATGTTCTGATTACATTAATGCCTTTTGGAATAATTTCTAAAAAATATTTAGCAATGCGATGTGAAGGGGCTAATGCTTGAATAAACAATAGCTTTAAACGGGGCGACCTGGTGGGACGCGGGCAGACGTTGTCGAAATGTAAGTGGCGGCAAATTGTCACAGTACAAAAAAAAATCCTTGGCCTGAAAATCGACTTTGTGGTGTGCCGACATATACAGGGGAGCGAAGAGGCTGCATTATTTACGAGGGCTGTTTAAAAAGTCAGACGAGGCGCAAAACAAAAAGAAAATCATTTGTGAGAAATGTGAACAAACAGTCAAATATGGATATTCAGAAAAATCACTGTGTATTGAATTCCTCTGACTTGGCCTATTCAATATAAGGAAGAAGTGCAGCAAGCATGCCTGTCCTACAACGCAGCCTTTTTCTTAACAGGGCTTTCGATGGTACTCTTCCATTCACTGAGCACACACTTCCTTATCAAAACCAACACATGGAACTATCGACTAGGCCTACCGTTTCGCTCGTTCCCTTCCCAGACAGCATATAAGAAAGGATGAGACGTTCCCTAGACGATACAGTATCTCCAGACTACACCCCGCCTCGATGGGTGTGAACACTAATGCGATTAAGCTCTCATTAACATACCTGCGCCCGTGCGGGCCACGGCCCTGACCCTATCTGCAAACTCGCAGCCAAGTATTGTGTCTGGTTTGTACTTCATAATGCATGCTACTATAATCGCATGCAAATTTGTTAGCTGATGCAGTCCAATTGATATTCAGCTTTTCCTCGGTTATTAATGCACAGGAAAGGGTGAGGCCAATCAAGAGAAGTCTTTATGTACAGCATGTTCTTGTACATAGGGTTCATTCGGTGTACTTTACCAAGGCAAAAGCAATCAGTGAAAAGTGGTAAAACCAATAAAGGAGAATAAAAGATTTTAGTTAACAAAAGTAAACAATGCAAAAGAATTTTTGTGAAAAAAGGGACTTTTTTAAGCTTTTTTTATTTAGATTCTTTTCTGATCTCAGATCTGAACAGTTCATCATGTTAAGATTCAGATCTGGGCACCACTACCTGACCATCTTTGGCTGATCTGAGAGGTCTACCAGGCTTATATTCCTCAAACATCGTCCATTTAGGGCTGGAAACATTGAGCGGTTTATAAAAAATCAGTAAGGAATTCTTAATGATAAAGAAAATGTAAATAAAAAAAACGTATGGACTGGCAGGTGAGCTGCATCACACATACACAAGCGATCTTTTTCTGCTGTGCGTATTAAACTGATTTACCAACATTTACTCTATTACTTTCCCTTTTTTATGAATGATTACTGCAATGCAAAACAACTAGGCACATCAGGGAAGCAATTACTGCTTCCTTCGCTTAACTTACTTGTGCCAGATGCTAATTAATTGAAATGACTGACGGAGATTGCCAGAGAGATTGCGTTGGCGCTGCAAAAATAAACAAGGCATTCAGGAACGAGTTTAGTAGCGATTCTGCTCTCCTTTCTGAGGGCACATGATGGACTAGGCCTCGGAAACGAAGCTGTGAGCGAATCTGCTGCTTCAGAATCAAACGGGCTCGAGCTGAGGAGACACGGCCCAGTGCTTCCGACCAAAGGAAGAAAGAAGAGGAACGAGAAACACAGCGTCTCGGTAAATTATCTTTTCCACCTCCGTCTACGGAAAGCCACACTCTGTATGTTCAACCAACTGCTGCGGTTCAATCTGGGTGTACAGTCTTGCATGATGTGTGGCAGACTCCAGAGTAAGAGCAAAGAAAAGAAAATACAGAGACTCAACAGAATATACCGTGTCAGGCACTTGCAAGCAAAGCAAAGAAACGCTGAAGTCTGGACAGATGCAATCTTGCAAGTCGAGGGGGATTATAGAGTTTTCTTTGGTTGGACATAAGGAAACACGCAGTACCCGAGATGGACGCTGCATAAATGTGGAGAAAGGGAAGCCAGGAAGGGTGTGTGTGAGGAGCGAAGAGCAGGATGAGTGATTTCCACAACTAGGATACAGTGCCAGTTCAAGCACATCTAATTACACCCTCAAATTACAAAACGAACATTCACATATTCTAGTCTGACCCACAAGCGTCCACAATTCTTCAACTTCGTGTCTTTTCTATGGAGACAGGATTTCATTACTTGAGTGTGGCTGACTATCTAACTGGCGGAGTGCTGCTAGGTGCCAGAAAAAAGAAAGAAAAAGCTCCTATCTAGACCATCTCCTGATTAACTCAAGTCTCAAGTTCTCCATTTTCTGTTAATTCTCTTTCCAGTGGTTGTAGTTTGTTACAGCTGGGATTGGCTTCCGCACCACCCACCCAGGATAAGTGCTTGAGTTCATCAACTAATGAATAAATCAACAGCATGGGTGTTTTCACGAGCTGTCGTTTTGAATCCACGTTCGCAATAAAATTTCTTTTTTTTTGTGGAAGAAAAATGTATAAAACACCTCGCACCTAATAATGAACTGCTGTGAACAAAAATGAAGACGCCTGAAAGTGTGCAGAATAATACACGCAGCTAGAGGTGAGGATTCCCAAAATGACTGGAAAAGACACTGAACTTTTTTTTTTTTCTTTTTTTTTTTCCTTTTACAATAAAACTGTTCTACATTGTGTTTTCTTTCAAAATGATGATCAAACGTCAGGGTAGAAAAGCTTCCCAATATTACAATAAACAGAAACTGTAATTATCATTTTCAGTGGGTTAAAATACTCAAATGAATGTTTTACATCTTATAAATAAACAGGCAGAAAGGCCCCGGGAAGATCGCAGGGTCCAAGGTGTTTCCAGAGGAACATGCATCATTAAGATCTTTTAGATCTTTCTGGATTGCCTTAATGGCCATTTCCTACTTCTGTTGGTCAAAGACCTGGAAGCGTAAGTACTGAAAGTGAGGTGTTTTAGTTCAGTACTGCACTTACTCTCCTAAAAGTGCTGCTTTAATTAAGACTAACTGTATACAGCCTGGAGACTTAACGACCATAAAACTGTCCCCAGCCAACAGCCTCTAGGACCCAGGAGGATCCAGGTAAGAATAAAAAATTCCCATCTCCATCACACAACAACGTTCCCAAACACAAGCATGCATTAATCCCTGTTTTCTTCAAACATAGGTGTACACCTTTCTGAGAGTCTGACCAGCTCATCATCACCTGTCATCACTGGGCTGGCTGCAGTAAATTCATTTTTATACCCAAGGATTTCTTTTTACCAGGTCTAAGGTGTACAAATAGAAGTAAAACAGTTCAACAGACTTTCTAAAACATTTTCAGGATACAGAGACCTTTAAAAAATGTTGAAATGCTGCAGCAATGCTGCAAATATATCCTGCAAAATCTTCATCCAAAAATCAATGCAGCAGCCTTCCACCATTATAGGCGCCCCTTGAAAATGTTTTAGCCTCTCCAGTCACCCTGACATGGATATCTCTGGACTCTGGAAGAAACCCACAAAGACAAGGAGATCATGCAACTCCAGATAGAAGAAACTCAGGCTGCCTCAACTGGGAATCAAAAGCACAACATTTCTTGATAAAAAAAAAAAGAAATTTTTTAAAAATCAATGAAACCCAAGTTTCAAAAGCTGCTCAACTCTGAACTAAACAAACCTGAACATCATAAACAGTCATCAATGACTGTTGAACGCAAATGCATAGAATATTAAAGGTAACTATCCCAAAAAACCTAAGATGTGATCACATGTGGGCGGTCAGGGACTTGGCCCCAGGAACGGACTGTGGATTTGAACATGGGTTAGAATCCAGGTCCAGTATGTTGCCCTGTGGTACATTTGAGCAAGGCACCATCTCACCATCTCGCAGCTTCATTGATCAGTTCTCGTCGACTTTATTAAACCAAGCTTTAATCATGCATGTTCATTTGGATAAAAAGTTTGTTCTGCTTTTTTCTGAGTAGCATAGAAACAGCTCTCGGTTGAGTTCTGTTCTTGACCCCAAAGCACTCGACAGGCTCCTCATCTGAACAGACCCTTGATGAACATCTCCTCTGACAGCTTACACAGGGACGGTCACCTTGGACATTCCTGGATCCTCAAACGGAGTATCTGCTCTGCTAAGAGCAGCTCTAGACTGAACAGGTCTATTAGCTGAAAGTGGCTCAGTGGAGCTCAACAAAGATCAACGGTGATCATGTTTTCACAGACTTGTCTCTGAAGAGCATGAGATGATGGTTTTCCTCTCACTTACAGGAACCTTACACTTCGTGACTACACTTTCGTTCCCGCAGGCCATGAGGCTGCACAGAAAATATTCCAAATTTCAATCATAATGCAAACTGACCGTGTGCCTTGGTGAACCCTTGATGTGACATGACTAAAGAACGGCCTGTCTTCTTCTGACCAAAACTATTCACATTAGATGGTTCACATGAACAGCCTTGACTCATCAAAACACCCACAGAAACATGCAAGTCTGGAACATCTGAGGCTGGTTAACGAGCTTAAACAAAGAAAAATCATTTTTGGGGTTTTCTGCAATCTAACCATTTCTTTTAGGTCCAAACATTCAGTTCAGTTCAGGTCAACGTGCCGACAAACAAATTAGCAAAGACGTGAAGTCCTCATTAATACCTGAGAAAGGAAATTCTCTTCTTAACTTTCATCTGTAAAAAAATAGTCACACTGTTGCACGTAACAGAGCATGGTGTTATAAATAACATTTATTACGTTTCACCATTAAAATAATCTAAAACGGGAGAAGTCAAATCACCGGCCCATTTGGCACTTTAATGAGCCTGCGCTTCTGCAGGGGAACGAGCGTTTGTTCATCAGCAATACGTGTTCGTCACGAGGGGCACACAGTAATAAATTCTGCACACTGGACTCACTGCAGATTCAGCAGAGCTTCAAAGACCCTTGCAATTAAAGATGATAGTACTGGTAACCCCAAAAAAGGATCCTACTGCTACGGCTAGGTAGCGTGTTCGCAGAAGCACTCGTTACCCGGAATAAATGAGAGAGCTGGCTAGTTAGCCGCAAGAAAATGACGCCGATTAAACCTGGTGAGAAAGTAGACATGGCCGAGTTCTCGAGCGGGTTTTCTGGTGGCAAGTATTTGGAGAAGATTTACAGCATAAAAAAAACCTCAACTCTGACCCAAAAGTTAATTTTTATGATTACGTTCATTTTAAGAATATGTTCCTCTTCCGTGCTACACTATGCACTGCTCTTCAACCCCAGCCAACCACCAGATCGCAGAAGCCACACTGGGCCGCACTCCTATTTCGCATCACGTTAAAGTGTATTTAAAACTACTTTTTTTTTTATTAAAGTAAAATAGATAAGCATGTAATAATATGTGAAAGTGACTGTCATTGTGAAACAACACACAGTGAAGCACTGCTTTTAACCCATACAGATCATACTTGGGCAGCCATATCCAGCACCCAGGGATCACTGATGGGGACGGTACCTTGCTCAAGGGTACCTCAGGACAACCTTCTGATCTGAGGTTCAAAACCAGGCCATCACTGGTCCTAATATATGAAGCTTCAAAAAGAATTCTGTCAAACATGTATTCTGTTTCTTATCCTTAAACAATATTCAAATATGAGATTTTATAGAATATTTTATTCCAGAAGCTGAAAGATAATCGAAGGATCCAGGCATTTCTTTTGGTCCCAGCTTGTGTTGTAGTGTACATGAGCAAGTGTGTTTGCTGGGGTTAGCCAAAGGCGCTCTAAGCAGCAGATCAACATTGTGTGGGTGCACTGCCAGAGCGCTGCGCCACTTCCCTTCTCACACGGGTCACATGGTCAGCGTGCGGCAAAAACAATGATCACGCCTGTCGCCTGCAACCCACCAGCTCCTGCGGAGGGGTTTGGGCATGTCGCTGAATAAGGCCTGGCTGGTGTGAACAGCTTCTCTCCGCTCTTTCTCAAAACATCTCAGTCCTGGTGACATCCAGTGTGGTCAGAACGGTCTTCAGGCCCACTTCGATCCACACAAGAAAGGTCAGGCTCACTTATTTGTCAAAAGAAAAACACTATCAAAAGCTGACAGAACTGCCCATGCACTTCCCGCACTTACTTTCTATGTGGAGTGAAACAACACAATGGGAACGGATGAAAATCTGAAGGCAGATTTTGCAGTCCAAGGTGCTTTTTTCTCCGGATTTGTCTCTAAATCACCAAGCAACTGGCAGAGTAAAAGCCCAGATATAACAACGCACAGTGTCGGTCTGTAAAACCGGAACATGTGAGGAAAAAATGTCTTCAGAGTTACTTGTATTTTTCTCTTTGAGTTGTTTAAAAACTAACATCCTAATAATGAGAGCACTCGCCGTATTCTGGTACTAAACTCTCTCTGCTGTTAAAAGTCTCAGCTCTCTCATGACTGGCCGCTGACGCAGATTCACACACTCAGTCAGCCAAAACGCCGCTGACTACAGTCAGTGGTGCGGAAAACACTGCGAATCTACAGGAGATGGCGGCCCCTGGACACTCGTCAAGTGTTTTATGACCGTGATGCTATCAGTCTTAAAGGCAGTGATTAAAGTCCTTTTATGTCTACGGGATTAAAAGAAAAATGTTAGAAAATTGTCTTTGAAACAGGAACAAAAAGACGGATTATGTAAATAATGCCATACATATATTATAAATACATACATAAATAAAATGCATGATGTGGCTCATTTAAAACGTTATTCTGGGCCTCCAAAAACTGGAAAAATGCAAATTTATGCTTCAGGCTGACAGTTAATTAAAGGAAACCCAATTTCATGTACCCAATAAAAATTCAAGAGAAACTAGAGGCTTTAGAAGTTTGCATGCAGCTTATTTGAAAAGCTTCGAGACTTCCAGTAGTCACCGCCTTGGCTACTACTTATTATCAACACTCCCGTTTTTCCTCTGTTCACGACTTCAGAAGAAGGTCCTCGTCGCATGAGCAAATTCGGAGCTTTCTCGATCAAGACCCAAAAGCGCCCCCCGCCAACCCCCATCGTCTCCTCGGAGAAGTTTATTTGTCCACACAGTAATTTAGGATGGACTGACTCAGAGCTTAATCACAGGGGAAGTCTAAGCTGACTAAAGCCTATTCGTCTGAAACATGTCTTTTGCCTTCATTCTCTATTATGATTACATAAAACAAACTTGTACTCAACCTAATCACACAAATGGCTGCTTGATATTTATCAAACCAAAGCAAAGGCAAGAGATGCCCATTTAGGTTTAGAAGAAAAGGCAATAAAAGTGTGTCATTCCCAATGAAAAATACATTTAATCTTCACGTTGTTTGACTGGGTTACTGGAATGCCCGTTGTTCTGTTGTCATGTCTGTTTAATCGCTTGATTCATTTCCCAATGAAAAGTTCAACATGCCAGATTACAAACCACTCTGTTTACTTCTCTGGCTGCTCCACAAAGACATCAGGCTATTGTCACGACGAAGCATTTGATTTTAGAGCACATCTTGATTTGAGGTTGTTTGCGGGTTTAAAGAAAAGAGCCGTTACATGTTAAAACTAAAAGCTTCAGCACTAACAAAAACACGCACCACTTGGAACGTAATAGGCCTGGATGAGGATGAAATTCTCGGTAATAGAAATGTCAAAAAGAATGGCAAGAAATGGCAAGGAATGCAGCAAATATTTGATAAATGAATTAAGAAGAAAAAAACTGAAAAGCCATTGGAGGGAACAACACATTTACCATTTTACCTGTCCCAGGTAGCAGTCAAGCAGTTCCTTATATGAAGCCAAACACTGGCTTGTCAGCACTGATGTGCAGTTTTCAGCCTGTACGCCCGAGCCAGCCTGCAAGACGCTCATTTTGAGGTGCAGAAAATGAAGAAATGATCCAAAACATCCAACTGCACTTTTGAATTGCGATAATTTTCTAGAAATTACAGTCATGTTTTGGCTCAGTGGAGCAGAATATGCTCTAGTATGAGGGTGGAACACTGCATGAAGCGTTTATGACTCCCAGTGAGTTGTGGTTGTGTTGTGGGGTAAATGGGCAAATGAGTGTTTGGTTGAATCTGGTCAGATCTGATGTTATATCATTGATTTTTTATATATATATATATATATATATATATATATATATATATATATATATATATATATATATATACATATATATATATATATATGTAAATTTCCTCATAGCTGCTGCTCTTGTAATTCTTCATACTGACGTAAAAATGATTACTCTTTCAGTCCTATTTTTCAAGTCCTACTTTTATTATGAGGAATAAATGAGTATGGGCTAGTTAGCTGGCTGTTTAAGGAGAATTATTCCGTTAGCCCTTGGTAATAGAGCCGACTGAATGTTGTGAATAATAAATAATAACAATTACAAGGACATTTATAAAGTAAACAATGTAATTTAAATCAAAGCAAGCTAAATGAGGAGCCATCTTGCAAAAGCGTCAGTTTTACAATGTGTCCTCTGCAGACAGCCAGTGTTGTTCCTGCTCCTGGTTCTACAGCCTGCTCGAGCACCAGAGCAGAAGAGTCCTGTATCAGTCTTCTCCATCAGCGCCTTGAGTCTTATTAGCCCATGGTGCCTGTCTCAAACCTGAAAATCCCCAGCAGCAGGCACCGCCTGCCACCTGAATATTTCGGTAGTCATTACATTTTCAATTACCCAGGCTTACAGGGGTGATTTTTCACCTGCTCTGAGTGCAGAAGCTTAAGAGCGACAGAGTGGGCTGGCTGGGGAAACACAAAACCTCAGCCGGCCACAAAAAGGCCAGGCTTTGTTACTTGAGTGAAGACTGGACAGGGAAAGCAGGCAGGAGATGATGTCCCTTATGCAGCCCGCAGCTTTCAGTGACGACGCTAAGCTTCCGTCGCCGCAGTCATGAAGGTGGAACTCTAAAGCTCTGGTCTGAGCCGTTCCGCTTCAGGCTGTGAAGCGTAAGGCTATGTTTTCAATTTCCTGTCCTGTTGATTCAATGGGTCAGCTGAATGCTGAGTGATTTTAATTTCAGAGCGACTTCAGGCCCTCAGTTATCCACGCGGCTCAGGCCTATGAAGAACGGGGTTTTATTTTCCTATATTTTTTTTTTTTTTTTTTTGGGACACAAATTTTAAATTGTAAGAGAAAAAGGCTGTATTAATAAAGCTATGATATAAGAGGAATAAAACAAACTGTCATGTATTTCAAGCGCATTATTTCACTGTAAATACTCCCTGGTCAAATAAAAAGCACTCTGAATGTCACATGAAGAGGTTTTATCAGTTTTGTTTGACAGCGCTGAATCGATTTTGTTTTATGATTTAAATCGCACAACAAAGCGAGGTCTCTCCCTACGTTGTAAAATCCACCCTGTAAAATACCTGCATGCTGGAAATACTGCTGTGCATTACGCTCCATTTTGAGATTTCTAATAAAAGCAGAGAGCTGACCTCATGATAAATCTTGGTCATATCAAAAATACATTACGTTGCGTGAATACAACGGGCATGTTCCTGTATAAGGCACCTACCCAACAAGACAAACAGTGGTGGGAATAAAACACTCCACCAATCAAGTGGGCTGGTTCTCAATATGCAGTGTGTAGCCCACCCAGTGGTTCTTCGCCCTATCAGTGTCTCCCAAGGTTGGCCTAGCCCCAGGCAACCCTGGGGAAAGCGAGGCCTTCTGCTCCCTTGTGCCTCAGGCAGAACGGCTCAGTCTGACAGCCTCTAATGATTACCACTAGGGGCGACCTGCAGGGCAGGTGAGCACCTCTGCTCTGCGGGACCGGAGACTAGCTTTTATGACCCAATTTCATATTAAAAAGCACCTTCCTGCACACAACCTCACCCAGCCTGCAGGCGCAGTGCTGCAACCCCAGCAGCAAGAGTGAGAGCCTGTTCAATTAGCAGCGAGGCCCAAAAGCTTAAATGCAGACCAGGCCCATGCTGCCATAGGCAAGCAAACAGAATATTCAGATTGACATACGCAAGAGGACTGACAGTGTGCAGGAGATGCATGTTGACACATTGTCCTGGCATGCCTGTGTAATGTGATAATCTATATACACATATACTGGAGTAAGCTTAAGAGTATTTGGGAGTTCTGATCTGGAGGGTTGAATAGAGAAAGAAAGAAAAAAAACAAAAAAACAAAGGATGCCTTTGGTTAAACCTAAGAAAAGTGGAGACAGCCTCTACCTTAAGCCAGACTCTAATCAGTCCACAGGAATTAGATGTTAATTCCCAGAAAGGTAGAAGATTGTACGTCACCTCCAACAGGGCTTTTAGGAAATGCTGAAAACTCACCAGTCAAACGGATCAACGTTCTGTTAAAAATAAATAATTTAATTAAAAATTTTTTTAAAATGTAAAAACATTGTGAAATGAATATTTCTGGAAGGAAATATCTCTAAAAGCAGGTCTTTATGGAAATGATTTGAGCAAGTGGCACTGGTGGGTGCAAGGAAAGTTGCAAGAATTGAAACACTGACTGAATCCTTGACGAAACGTTTGAAAGTGAGTTGTGAAAATTGATGATATACCAGTGAACACAGTTAAAAGTGAACACAGACATAATTTTATCATCAGTTTTGCAAAATGTACGGTACATCACTACTCAGGAGCATTATTAGCATGGCAGTAGGTTTTACACGATAATGGACATGAATTAGTTCCTTTTCAGTGTCCGATTTTGAAACGGGAAGTGAATTATTGTCAAATGTCACTTAGTAAAGCAAGCTGTAAGGTCTCAGACTGTAGGTCATGAATGTAATTATAGCCCCAAACTGAAGAACTCCTGGAAACTGTTTACCTGGGATGGAAGTATCAAATGCTCCACATTGTTGATCCTGCAAACATTTCAGAAGATTAAAACTGTCTACTAATGGACTACAGTTACCATCAACATCAAACTCTTCAAAGCTCACAAGACCGTGTTTGAGGAGTTGGGCTTGGGAAGAAGGGAAAAGTCTGAGATTGCTCAAACCACAAAAACCTGATATAATAATTGGTTAGAAATGTGTACACTATACAATGTCTTTGGTGTGCGTGCGCTTATTTGCATTTGCACAGGCTCTAAGTTCTCTTAGCTGCAATAAAGCTCCGTCTGAAGGTTAATATTTAGAGTTCAGAAGCTTTTTCGTGTGCCGATGGGATAACTGAGAGCGAGATCTGCTTTCCTTCAGGGACCTTTAGATAAATACATGTTTTGGACCAAATGGCGGTTAGACCTGTTTTTGTTTGCATTCAAGGGGGGTCACAGCGGAGCTCAGTTATGATCAATGGCACATTCAGGAGGTAGGAGAACCATAGATTAATCACTAATTGTGAGTGCATTTCTCCCTTGAACGTTTTCGCAGCAGGTGTCGACACAAAAGTAGACAAAATCTTACATTTTATCAGCCTTCCTTTGATTAAGAAACTACAGAATCCTGGTGCCATTTGAATGCCCGCAGGCTAAAGGCTATTAGCACCGAAACAACTGGCCCTGACACTAAACGTCTCATTGCTAACCACCGATTGTTCCCCCCAATTAGGGCAGGATAAATGGCTGTTAGACTGAGCCTCCTCCAGCATGCATGAAGGAAGACCTAATTAAGAGATGTTATCCCCAGCCATGCAGAGGTCACTGTCAGCCAGTCACTCAGTGCCACATTAGCGCCTTCACTTCAGTACCCTCGCTGAAGAGGGGAGCCGAGCGCAAACGCATGCTGGGCTTATAATCAGCTGTCCCTCATTCACGCCTAATATCAGCACATACTGAGACGACCACGGGGAACTTACATTCAATACATTACAAAGAAACCCAAAGGCGTCTTCATTACAACCCGCTCAACATTGAGAAAAGGCATCACAGGAGTGCATTTTGTAAATGTTTCAAGTTCATGAGTTGTATTTTTTACAACAGCATAGGAAGCATCACATAGCAATCTATTTTTTGGGGTCAAATCAAATGAGTGTATTTCTGAACATGATTCAGAATTGATGGCGCTATTATCTAATCATATTAAGAACCTGTTTCCTGAGCTGATGGAGTTAATCAAGAAGACAAATGCAGAACTCTACCCAGCAGAATGACAAGCTTTGGCTGCATGGTGTTATCTTGTCTCACTTTGTCCATTTCCTAGCTTTCTGGATTCGTTCTGACTAAATCTCTGACATCCTACTTGAAAGCCATTTGCTGTGATTGCTGAACTGACCTTGGCAAGAGAGAGGGCATCTGCTTCCCTCTTTGATATGCCATTTCAGAAAGTACAGAAAAAATAAGAATAAGAGTCTCTATAGACCTTCGACTCCTGAAACACTAACCCCACATATCCTAGGAAATGCTTCTCCAATGAAGGTTCAAGATCAACCATTCTCATGAGAAGAACTGCAGCTCAAGGGTCTGGAGGAAGGCCAGGGCTGTGTCTAGACGCTCTAATTCATCCCATGAAAAGGGCCTTTTTTATTGGCAGGATGGTGGCTGGGGGATAGTTGGGACGGTCCGCAGCCAGTCCAGGCGGTGCCACTGGGCCCTTGGGATGAGGCATATACAAAAAAAGTGCTGAGCTCATGCAAAAGTCACATTATGGGCATGGGCATCATCTACCTCTTTATGGCCAGAGTGCTAAGCTGAGCTGTGAAAACTGTTGCCAAACAGCTGCAATGTATACTGAAAGGAAGGTCAATGAATGATGACACGGTACCGTACAAGGGATTCAAACACGAGTACATATTTCCTCTTTCATCTCCTCGACCACTGTTGCACGCAGCACTTCAAAGGATTCCAGCATAAACAGGGCTGTGATGGTGCATAAAAATGCCTCATTGTTTAGGCAAATTATGGTTCTTGTGAATATTGACAAAATGTAGGAAGAGTCAACAGTCTCCTCAGTATAAATGTGCACGAGCAAAGCCTGGCAGGAGGAAAGTGTAATGTAAGAACAGCATGCTGCAGTCAGCACATGGGGGAAAGCTAATGTAATGCATACGCGTGTTCCATTGTTATCTTTCTCTGACAGCTCTGAAAGAAAGAGAAAAAGTGGGAGAAAACAGACTCCTGCAGTCTTACGTGAATATGTATGAGCCTGCCGCCTTAACGTACACCTTCAGAGCAAACACCTCGTGCTTTTACGGCATTAGTTTTGATGGAGGGATAAGCATGTCTCTCTGGTGGCGGTACTGATCTGAGCCGGGTGCTGATGAGAAAACATGCAGGCCTGGAAAAGAAAGGAGCGCAGAAGCCTGAAGGCTGGGAAGTCGTCTCAGCGCAGGGAGGTTCTGGAGAAGTGAGGGAGCTTGCCTCCGCCGAAGATGCTCAGTCAGCCTACTTCTTCTGGCAGTTTACTTTGACAGAGGCCATCAAATATCACGTGTGACCAGAAACCCACACACGTCTCCATGAAGCTAGCTAGCCCAGCAGTAATTCATCAACATGCCAATAGGCCAGCAGGTGTGGCTGCATGATAGTCAGCAGAGGTGGACATATTGGATCTCTCAGGACAGAAGGGAGGGTTGCGGAAAGGCTTGACCTCTACAGTTCTTTCAGAAAAGCACTGCTTACCAGAGCAGAAGTCTGGAAGCCCTGGAGCCCTGCTGTGTGTTCTATTCGGGCCGCCTAAGAGCAGCTAAAGTGATGCCTGGTTTGTGCCAAAAAGCTCCTCTTGTCCCCCTGCTGAACTCTGCATTGTTACGGGCTGGCTTTCGTTTCTGAAGACCCCTTGCCGTGTTCAATGCTCAATACTGGAAGTGCCTCAATTGTCATCACAATGATTACCGTCATCATAATCATCATTGCCGCCGCCCTCATCTGGTTTCAATGGAGCCCCTCTGATGGCGTCTGGACTCGCCAGGCTGTGTGCTATTTAGCCGGGTGCACATGAGAAGGTCTGGAGCACACCTGGGGGCAGCTGGCAAAGATTTCCACCAGCAGGGAGGAGAAGCACCATCTTAGCATGGCAGGATGGGTCCACTTCATCCCCTGCTAAGTGATCTGGCTGAGCACCATGTCAAACCATTGTATACAAATGACAGTAAAGCAAAAAAAAAAAAAAAAGTCAGTTTGTTGTTGAAGGCCCATGATCTTCTTAACCTTTTTTAGCAAAGGGGCTAAAGTGTGCCATCTTAAGGTAATAATTCCTACTGAAGGGCCTCCACACAGTGCGAGACAGTGTGTCTAAAAGAGAGAGGCAGATTAGTCAGATAAAAAAAAATAATAACTCTACTAGCGCTTACCTCAGAAATCACTTCCAGTCTAAGACAGCAATTCATGCCCAGACACTGTCAGGCACGACATTTTAAGCGAGTGCAATAAGAGTCAGCTACCTTTGTCTGAAAATTCAATGGTACATATCGGTGGATGCGATATGGCACAGAATGCAATCAGCCCGGTTTCGCTCTGAAAGAGAATTAAAATAATGCCATTTTTTAAGCCGATATAAAACATCATTATATGCAACACACGCTGTCATTATTCATATTTATTTGAAACCGCGGCGCGTCTATCAAATGATCCGCCTCGCTGAAAGGAACATGCTCTTGCAATTTCATAGTCCATCGTTCCTTTTCCTCAAGAAAACGAGGTATAGCCTGCCCCACCGGCCGAGCATTTCGAGTATCCATTTCATTAATGACGGGAGTTAAAGAAGTTTCTGAAACAACGGCGTCTCATCACGAATTCCTGAATCACTACTGCGCGGCTCTTGTTTTAAAAGGCAAGCTACTGATTCATAATTAGGATCAAATGACTCGAGCCAAAGATACTTTTAAGAGCCTGTTTTCACCATCTGCTTGCCAGAGACATGCAGAAAACATGCTTGGCAGAGAGGGAGAGGAAGACAGTGTGGTCGAAATATTTTATTAGCAAGCCTTTTCTGCTGATTGCAGCGGGAACTCCCCAGAGAGAGAAGGAGCGATCTTTAGTCGGCCCAGAAGCCCTGATTTATTTACAGCGCATTATTAATGGAGCGGGGTTAAGACTTTGATATGGCCCCTGTGTCCGCTTTGATGCTACTGGAAGGATTCAGATGGGAAAAAAGAACACACACATGCATGCACCCCCCCCACACACACACACACACACACACAACCTACTGCCTTAAGAAATAGCACAAGTGCAAGTGCGCTCACACACATATGCATAAGGCAAAACATACGAGTGCCCGAGGAGACATTAATACTGTAGTCGTGCAGCCACACAACACAATGTTAAAAAAACATCACACGATTCACAGGTTCACACTCCAGTCTAATGGTATGTTCTTGTTTGTTCTTCTCTAAATTCAAAGGCACCGGAGAGATTCGGAGGTCGCCGTGCCTTTGCTGACTAGCAATGACATTGCCTTGAGTATTAGAAGGCATAATTGCATTAAAAATCTTCGTTCTTTGTTTTGGAACTAAAAAAAAAAAATAAAAAGAGTCAGGATCTCTCCATTCAACGTTTATTGCCACCGACATTCCTGCTTCATTCCCACTGGAGCAGGACTCAGAATAGATGTGAATCTTAAGAGTTCTACGGCAGGAGCAAGGAAAAGGAAACAAGAACTACAATGACGAGTCAAACATTTGCTTTTATGTCAAAGAAAAAGAAAGGATTTTAGAAATATTTCACAAAGAATGATGCGAGAGCACCATACAGGGTTCTAATGTTCTTAGAATCTGGGAGATGACAATAATACATTATCTCGATACTGATCCTTTATATACGTTTGAAACTAATTTGCTCAGAGCCATTTTTAATTGAATGTGCTATCTTGCTGCACGGCCTCACATGATTTAAGTGTGTGTGTCTATAGGATCAAATTAACACAGGACTGGTCCTGATGTGGACCCCACACTCTGACCACCATCTGTGCCGTTTTTACATGTTCTCACAAACTGCTAAATCTAAGATCCCAGTACTTCAAAGCATCCTCGCACTAACCGATCAGTATCAAAATGTTTATCTTCTTAGACAATTTGGAAAAGAAAAACAGGGTCTCATTTCAATAATATCCTAAAATATCAGGTCAAATAATGCTCTGTCTGGGATAAAATACGCTCAGTGATCATACCGCTCAACCAAGAGGGCAATACGGCTTAAAAATATTGGCGAAAAAGTGCAGACGGACCTTTGAACAACAGGCTGTGAGAGAAAAACAGTGACGAGGATCACATCATGATATCATGGGAGTGAATGAGATGAATATAACCTTACAGCACATGGCAATAACACACATTGACAATGAGTCTTTTTGTTTTATTTTAATGGGTCCGCTCCTCTAACGGTGGAGCTAAATTTACCCCACGCTCGGGGCTTTGTCTGCCATTTCCTCCCCCTCCTCGGCCTTGCACGGGGTTGCTAACTGCATTAACCATGGACACGGATCAATACAGAGCCACAGCAAAGCCGAGGCTCTAGAGAAGGACCCCGGGAGGACCAGTGCCAGGAATGGTGGAACAGCCCAACAGGGCTACAAAGGAGAGAAGAAGAAGAAGGGTGATACGGGGAAGGCGCATCTCACAACAAAAGCTCCATTAACAGAAACGTGTGGCGAGGTGTTTGACCTTGATGATGTGCAAACAGCAGCTCAAACAAACACTAAAGGGACAGAAAGGCAGAATCCTCCGAGATCCCTTCATCAGGGAAAGAAAAGAGCTTCTAGACACCATTCACACTTCACTCATCAGCATTCAGGACAAAACCCTCAGCGTTTCCAACTAATTGGTGCAGAGCAAGTCATTGAAAATATTTCTTGTGCGACGTAAATGGCTTTAAAAAATGTCCAATGGCCCATTAGGCGATGTTTGAGGCAAGGTAGCCTGATGGTCGAGGTAAAAATTTCGAAAGACGTAAAGAAGGAAATTCTGCTCACGAGAAGTCAAAAGCCGTGTGCTGACGTGCGTCATTAAAACGAAGGAATCAACGGACCACCATGCAAACAAAGCCTCATTAATTCTTACACATTGTCTGACATGAGGCTCACTGTTGTAGTGATGCATTATTAATAACTCTGTAGATTCATTATTAAAGGAGAAAAGTGAAATGATGACTAGAATGACTCTGAGGATGGTTAGCTCATAAGGTCAAAAATGAGGGCACCCAGGTCTATTGAATAGCAAATTAGCAATGAATCTGATCCGCTTTAGCTCTTTAATAGCTCGGTGGTTCGTTCATTCAGCCTGTTGTCTCACTTCTGTGTTTATTTTGAACAAGACTCCAAAAAAAAAAAAAATCAATGGGCAGAGAAAACTGACTTTCCAGAGAAACCGAGTAAGAGTGTATGCCTCTACAAGCTCCCACATAGTCACTCAACGCAGTGTTTGCTAGAACGCTGTCGGAGATCTTGTCTTGTGACATTTTTGGTGAGTATTTTCTTGTAAAATAATTTTTAATCCATAAAGCAAAATAATTCGCTAAACCAAAGGGATATATTTGGGAAACAGACGTCCCAATTTGTGGTTCAAAACACCACGGAGATTAAATCAACGCTGTAAAATTTCTGTGCAATCATTTCACATGAAAGCATTCTGAATGATTCAACAGATTAAATAATGCAGAAATTTGAATAGAACAGTGGTTTTTTTCTCTTTAAACCAAACTGTAAAATGCTTGGAGTCTCAGCCTTGCATCCATTTATATGTGATGATGTGCAAAAGTTTCAGTGCAGTAAAAATGTTGCTCAGAAAATCACAAATGTCAATAAACACAAACGTAACACACAAATGTATACAGTAAGTAGCAATCTTATCTTGTTCACCCTCTCCTCAGGGATTCCCACTATGATTAGTCATTCTTGTTCAGTACCTGGTCTGGTTAATCAGTGTTTCATGAAGATAAATCAGGTGTGCCAGTGATGGACGTGCACTGTTTTCACCTAATCCAATAAACTTGTGCACTTTAAACCAGCTCATATGGACTTTTTTAAAACCAGCTATGTTGTACGGGTTGGAGACGGTGGCACTGATGAAAAGGCAGGAGGCGGAGCTGGAGGTGTCAGAGTTAAAGATGCTGAGATGTTCGTTGGGTGTGACGAGGATGGACAGGATTGGAATCGAGTATATTAGAGGGACAGCTCAGGTTGGACATCTTGGAGACAAAGTTTGAGAAGCAAGGTTGCGTTGGTTTGGACACGTCCAGAGGAGAGACGAGGATTATATCGGGAGGAGGATGTTGAAGATGGAGCTGCCAAGAGAGAGGAGAAGAGGAAGACCAAAGAGGAGGTTTATGGACGTGGTGAGAGAGGACATGCAGATGGTCGGTTTGTAGGAGGAAGATACAGAGGACCGGAAGAAATGGAGAGGGTTGATCCGCTGTGGCGACCCCTAAACGGGAGCAGCCGAAAGAAAAAGAAGAAGAAAAAGAAGACATTGGTGTGTTTTACTAAATGTATCTTTATTGAACTTATTCTGATGATACATTGGGCAAAGTAAGAACAAACTTCATGCCAAGGTAGTTTTAAACAATCAAACGCAACCACCGTGACAAAAAAGAAATCAACTTTTAAATTCATTTTTTTGCGAGACGACTAGGTACACAACTTTTCCATTAATGGAAAAGCTGGCCGAAGTGAACGGCTGACGTCCCAGCTGCACGTCTCCCTTTGCTACAGTATAATCAGCTTCATTCACGTGTTTTTACCGCAGGACATGGATCGGGGCTCCAGGTTAAGTCAGGCAGATTTTTTTTGTGGGCGAGCCCCTCTGGCTTGCTAAAGAACTGCTTCCATCGAAAAGTTAAAAGCCTTTCCTGCTGAGACGAAGCAAAAGAGGGCCGAGCAAAAGAAGAGAGGGAGAGAAATTAACCATGTTAAGGCGGACTTCGTGACAGCAGGCCCCTGGGAAGCGAGTGCGTCCATACCGGGCTGCCTGTATTATGACAAGGGCATTTCAGGGTAGGCCTGAACAGCTGCATAAATCACACGCTCCAAATGGAGGCTACAGTGAGTAAAGAGAAAAAAAACAGAGCAGGTGAGAGAACAGAGGGTTAGACGGGGCACAGCTCGAGAGATGGAGCAGCCATTTCAGACAATTTACGCTTCCAATTTCGGACCCTCTTCTCATGGCTGTCCAGACACTGTTAAAGACTAATAAAGTCTTAGGCTTTCAGCTTCAGCAGCAGAGCTACAGTTGTTGTGGGCCATTTTCAAATCGGACATCTGCCCCAGATAAGGTTCATCCATCATCTGTCAAAACTCTGATAGAGGGCATTTAGTGGTTGCAGAAACACCATCTAAAAGGAAACTCTTAAAGCTTTGAGGTTCTGGAGGAAGTGTGGATTAGGCGGGATGATCACAAAATCCCAGGTTAATTAAAGGAGTAAGTTATAAAATGGTTATAAAAAAAAAAATTGATAAGGACTTTTAAAAGTACCTTAAATGGCAAACAAAAAAAAACTAATGACCAAACTGTGCCTCACCCAAGATGCCCTTCTTCTGCAGCTCTTATTTTGAATATTTCTTGATAGGAGCGAATTGATTGGTAAATTGGATTGTGCTTGGAACGGAGGAAAGAGAAAGAGGATGAGATGAATGGATAATCAGAAGAATCCTTACAATGACAGCAAGAAGACGGATACCGCAAACAGAAGGGGATTACCTGGAAAAACACTAACCATGCGGTCGCCGAGAGCCGGAAAGGATTTAAAAGGTCTTTAAGAAAAAGACCAAAAAACAAACAACGCTACATTTCCGTTACAGTTTCCAGAAAGATAATGAGGAGTCCATCTCCCAGGACTGACTGGGAGGTATGACTGTCGTCAGGCTATGCGAAAACACAACTGATGCAAACAACTGAAACAAATCTGATGGGCAATATAAGAATGACACCATTACATAGGTCTAAAAAGCTTCTGTTGTTAAAATATTCTGATGAACTGGTTTTAATGCAGGTTCTCAGTTGATCTACGCTGCAATCTGATAAACAGGGAATCGATGGGTCAGCACAAAGCCCTTGGGGTCCATTATTTGGGCTCATATCACTTTGGTGAGCAGCAGCAATGTAGGCACTTTTTGTTGACCGTAGTAACAAAAAGTGGCTACGTGAAATAAATACAATTAGCATTATTATTTTACTGGATCTGAAAAACCTCGCCTAGATTACAAACCTCTTACAGGAGCGTCCTGGCCAAGGCAGGGCACGGCACATCACATACAGCTCAAACCATACATTAAACCCAGAACAAGAAGACCTACAAATCTATGAGCCATGTTCATTATTATTACAGGTCTGCACCTGACCCACGTTAGTATCAAGCAAAACTTAAAATCAAACTGAAGTCAAGATTCAATAAGGCTTTATTCACTCGGCTAAATATGCCTTTGCACGTCTCTTATTCGTTTTTAGTCTCTACTCTGCTGTGATCTCACTCATTGGATGACGCAGAACAAAATCAGGGTAAACGCAAGAAGAAAAATGAGGCAGCCAGGGGAATGGAGGAAGAGGAGTGGCAGAAAAACAGTGGCTAATCGATGTGCTCAGAAACACTGCGTAACCTTTATAATTGTTCCATTAAAAATTGAGGCCAAAGTGCTATGAGCGACGCTGCAGGCGAGCTGCATTAAATTTTTAAACCTGAAATGAGCACAGGCTCACTTCAGAGTAGGAGATTAGCCCTGCTTTATCGCTCCCTGCCGCACCTACTCTCAGGTAAAGCAGCAGAAAGCGAGAGAGAGATGGAGAGACGGCGCAAGCACTCAAGCTCCGCTGGGCCACTGTAAAGCTCCTCTCTTAATGAAGCTCGGGCTCAGAGCAGGAGCCGGCTGCTCTTGGACGCCTTATGACTGCTGAGCCAGGCCCACCGTAAGCTCGGCTCTACAGAGGGCCCTCAGGGAGGCCACTCGATTGACTGAGTGAGGATCTTTATCCAGCTATAAGAAAGTCTCCTCCACAGAGGCTCGTTTTCACTGGGCATGACCAGCGTCTCCCTGCGGCAGGGACGACTGGTTTATGGCAAATCATAACATTAAATTTCCCAAAGCAAAAAACTATTGCCTCCCGCGCCATCATAGGATAGTTAGAATGCCTGTGGGACGGCAGCGCCAGAGACCTCCAATGACCTTCATTTAGATTCCGGGAAGTCCACTATTTTTTCAGCATTTCTGCATATTATATTAGCTGAGAAGCCAATTCAGCTTCAGCACCAGAAGGATGCAGGAAGTCTTCATCTTCAGCACAATTTTTGGTCGAATACGACTGCAATGCAAAATTACCAGACAGTGAAATCTCATAGGGAAAAAAAACACTAACAAAACCAATTCATTTAGAACCACCAACAGAGATAAATCCTTGTATTTTGTTAATGTCCTCTCTCAGACTCCAGCACCTTAGCGCTCTTTTTGTTTTTGAATCCTAATGAAAGCATTGTATGGCTTGATTGGACTCAAGACTGGACTTTGCCTTCAGGGACATTAGACTCAAAGCAGATTAGATCCTTGAAACTCAAGTCCTTCTTTGACCTCAGAGGCTCAAGACTTGACCCTTGAAAATCAAGACCAGGCTCAGACATTTGACTCAAACGTCAGCTCAGCAACCAGAGGCTTGAGACTTGACCTGAATTCGCTTTTCAATGACTCTAGACTCGATTCAGACTCTTTGGACCTCAGAGACTTTTGGCTCAACATGGATCTCAGAAACAGAGATTTGAATTGAACAGAAGCTCAAGTTTTGACTCAGACTCAGCCCCCAAGGATACAAGACTCCATTCAGACTCCAGCACCAGAAATACGAGATTCAGCTTGCAGTCGCTTTCTAGAGACTTCACACTGAGTGACTTGAATCTTGAATCCAGAGAACTGCGATCTGACTTGCATAAACCACCTCGTGACCATTTTTGGTTGCTCCAATAAAAGAAAGCTTTCTCCTTGGACAGTGAGGTGGCGTATGAGAGAAAAGAAGCAGAAATCTCTGACGGTACTATGCATTTTATTCAAAGCCAAGCCATGCAAAATAATTTTCTCAGGGCCAAAAGAAGAAGCGAGGAAGAGTAGGAGGGAAGACCAACTGGCGCTGTTTATAAGAACTCGTCGGGAGAAAGTGATTAAAGACCACATTGTATTGCTTAAGAATTTGCATTCATTTTAGAGAAACCGCTGATTCCCATGCCAGCGTTATCTGGCCTGCCATGGGTGTGAACAGTCTGGCAAGAAGAGAGGAGAGCTCCTCAAGTGAATAACGAGACAAACAAACCCTGCGAATACAGGGCCGAGGTGACAGTGAGGAAAAGATTTGAGATAGTAAAGTGTCAAAACAGGCAACAACTGAAGAGGAAAATATCATTCGGGACAGCGTAACCATCGAGCCAAAATACGGCTCAATTTTTTTCCCCCCGACGTTCTCCATGATCAATAGCTGAGAGGGCTGACCATGCCCATCAGTGCCCTTGGTGCTGATGTAAAAAGATAGTGTGGATCCAGGCTGGAGGACAGGTAACAAAGCCTCTAATTAAGAATGAAAGTGGCTCTGATTCCAAAGGGATAAATTGCACACTGTTGAGCAAAAGAGGAGCTCATCGACGAGCAGTATGGGGCTTCAAAACAGGTTTCAAAAGCTCTGGTGAAAACACAAGATTGTAATAGACTTCCACTCGTACCCTGGTGTCCATGGTACACATGCTTTCGAGTGGCCCACACACAATTCCCAGTACTGAAGTACAACACAGCAGGGTCTTTGAGTGATGCTTTAGAGAGATTTGTGATTGCGTCTCCTCTATTTGGATTTTCTTCACAGGCCATCGCTTTTGTGAAACCCCAGCAGAGAGTTGGAGGAAGGTAAAAACCCGGAAAGAAAGTGACGTCTCCGCAATACTGCGTGAAGCATATTTCCCCGGAGCAACAGTGCAGCCTGTCTGCGCCCGTGCTTGCAATTTGTGAATTTAGTAATGAAATCAACTGATCAGGCCCGTGCATTTTGGAAGAATTACTGGCTAACGAAATAAACAATCTAGAAGAAACATCCGCCGCCCTGAAAAACGCAAACAGCAAAATTAGCTCAGTATTATCGGGATTGGAAATGTACACTCCTGGCGCTAGATAAGATGGAAGAGGGAGATGGGACCTGCATGAGAGCGCACACACACACAGTCACTTTAATAGTCCTTTTGCCAAAATGAATAATTTATTCATCTCAAAGCCACCTCACTCTTGAGAACCATTCACAAAAGTGCTGAATAAAACAGCATTAAAATCCTCCAGATTTGCTGACACAAACCTGCTCCCACTATCACCCGCGTTACTTCTGATAAGTGCGGAAGGATATACAGTGCTGAGGCTCATAAATACAGCACTAAAGTCTAACAGAGCACCTCTACATGAGAATGATATTAGTGGCAGTGCATATGCAAATGAGAGTGGCGCAAATGAAAGTGCTTTATCTAACAAAAAAAAGAAAAAATACAGCCCGTGTAAAACTCTTCATGCGAATGCGGCAAAATGAACGCCCCGAGTGACATCACTTGTTGGCGCTTTTGGCCCACCTGCCTGCTAATAAACCAGCAGGAATAGACGGAGAAAAATAAAAGGACTTTCACAATCACTTATTACAGTCTTTTACGATTACAGTGCTGTTACACTACATATCCTGTTCGCTCTACGTTATACACACACACACACTTTATTTATAAGGTATATTTTAGTAGGAAACACTTTAAATCACTTTAAAATCTCAAGCTTTAACATCGTTTAAGGTTCTGAGCAAAGCCCTTAACCCCATAGAACTTACTTAAAAATACATTTTTATTATTATGTTATTGTAGTTATACAAAAGTCTATAAATGATATAAAGTTAATAATACATTTATAGCACATTATAGCAGTGGCCTAGCGGTTAGGGAGTTGGTCCCAGGATCAGAAGGTCATGTGTTCGAATCCCAGACCAGTAGGTTGCCCTGAGGTACCCTTGAGGATGGTACTGTCTCCATCACTGATCCCCGATGCATTTGAACTTTGTTATTAAAGAAATCTGCTAAAACACAACAGATGAGACTTAATGTGAAGAACGTAACTAAGACGAACGGGCACGCAATGCAACAGTATTTACATTAAAACTAAAAAATCTACATTAAAACTGTAGCTCTGTGCTCTTTATTTGAGTTTATACTGAAATAAAACCACTGAGCTTATTAAAAATACAGGCATAAACACTTCCGTTTTATCTTAAACCTGGTGTGGATGACCAGATTTCCATCTAACAGTCTCCATCCCTTTAAAAGTCCATAAAAGAAAAAAACTGCACAATGTGCACACCACACGACCTTTAACCCTGCTATTTCAAGCCTCTTCTGAAGAAATTAAACTCACGCCATGTCATCGATGGTCCTCACGTAATGTGACTCGCTGGTACAAATATCTTGAACAAATACGGTGAGATTGGGGTTAAGTAGGGTGTAGTGTATAATGTGAGTATTTGATGACTGATGGTTAATGAGAAAGTTGACCTCTTCCAGGTTCAGGCAAAGCGAACGTTTTAATTTAGTCAAGTTGTCGGGCGAGAATCAATCAAGGGACTGCTCTCATGGACCTCAACGTCGACGCATGCAAAATGAAGCTTTCTTCAAACAAGTCAGTTAAGGTGAAGACACCACAAGCTAAACTACGTTATTGGCCATTCGAAAACACACCAAAGTCACGGAACAGGCCTCGAGTTCTGCCTTTTTCTGGGAAAAGAGAGAGGCGTCACAAGCCTCTTCCAAGAGGTCAGTGGCTTCTGAAAAATACATTTAAAAAAAAGCTTCCTCGGTATAAAAAAAAAAACGATTTATTTTAAGGCATTTGCTGGCTTGGACAAAATGGACAAGATTATCATACGAGACAATATTCTCAACGGGAGACTTGATTTAACCTCTGCTTTAAAGCCACAGCTGATGGCCTCATACATTTTCCAACTGACCTGTTTTTGGACGCAAAACCATTCAAGCAACCAGAATTTATCTGTTAACGCTGAGCCACACTTCCTGAAATTTCCTTCAATATTTGCTCAGCACACCGCAAGCTTTCACTGTAGAATCCTTTATGCGAGAGCCTTCCTTTAAAAACCAAATGCAGGCTATTCAAAAACACCCAGGCCAGCGATTTGGTGTGCCAGGGCCTAGCTGGCAAAAATAGGACAAACCCATCAGAAATTCATAAGATTGACAGGGTAAATCAGGCGTTTTCAGGGCCAGTCAGGTAAGACCAAGGCAGGGATTTGGGTGCGCTGAATGCCAATGTGAGTGGAATATCATTAGACGATAAGTATGGCACTGCAAAACTCACAACATTGGCTCCTTCTGCAGAGTGAATCATTTTCACAGCAATAAAAGGAAGAAAATAGCTATAAGATACTATGCACTATGAATGACTTCCCAGAAAACACTGCTTCTACAGTCTGTGCCTAACCTGTCCTTCTGCTCAGAGCTGAAGGGATACTGTTAATGGAACACAAGCATGAAAGACATTATTCTGTTGTTTGCAGGCTGTAAAATAAATAAATAAATAAATAAATAAATAAATAAATAAATAAATAAAAAGGTCAATTGTGTGCTTGACGAACACTTGACTTTATGGTGCTTCTGTAAAGTCACATTTACATTTATTTTAAAATAAGGAGCAACTGTAGTCCGTGCTAAGCGTAACAGAGAATAAATACCATCCTTAAAAAAAGTGTGTAAAGCACCAAAACACTCTGAATTCCTCAGAAAGCAGAGCTGCTGGAACCACAAACATCAGCATTTCCAACACTAACACGCTTATGAACAATTCCAGACATCGAGGGACAACAAAATTCAAATGTGTGAAATCTAAAGTGGTGGTGAAATGTTAATGCATTCCCAGAAACGCTAATTATAATGAATAAACGCTGAATAAAGCACACGATTAAATTAAATGCTGAATAAAGCACACAATTACCAAAGCGTATTCCTCGGATCCAATGATAAATATTTATTTAGAGATTATTATTTTAAAAATGGTTTACGGACACAACTGGCCAAACGTGTATTATTAGGGAGGCAGGAAGACGCTGAAATCATATCAGTTCTGGCAGATCAGGGCAGAAGCTCAAGTCTGGAAGCCGTTTCAAACGGATTTCTTCATTTAATAACGGTTTGCATATAAACTCATAATAACTATAACACTACTAAAAAAAATTAATATATAATAAATATATAAGAATTTATTATAATTTATTTTTAAACAAATAATAGAAATATATTTTTATCTAAAACTGTTTTGGATAAAAATTGTTTTTTGGGTTTTTGTTTTTTTTTTTTTACCCTAAAGGATAAAATTAAACTTTATTCGTACAGTTTTCCAGAGAACTAAACAATTACTTTGTTTTATTATATTTATTAATATGTAAAGATATAAAAAAATCTCTCAAAAAAACAACAACAAAAAAAATCTTCATACCAAAAATATTTCAAATTAATCATAACATAAAATGTTAATTTTACTGCATTTTTTACAACAAATTTACTACATTTTTACTAATATTTTTACTACATTTTTTCTTAAAATCACCAAACCACATTTATCAGTTTCAGGTTACTTACATACTTCTTTGTTACAGCCTTTGTGATCAATTTCATGTTGCTGAATACACTCAAGTTTAAACTGAATCAATTAATTCAGGAATGAAATATCAGATAAAGCAGCTTGAAATATCATCTTAACTAGAGAAGCACAAAACAGCAGGACTGTTATTATTATAAAACCAGGCACTTCACACGGCACCTGAACGCTATTTCAAGTCTGTTGCTTTACTGTTAAAAAGAGCCTAAAAGGCCAGTTTGGTCAATTATGCAGCAGAGAATGTGATCAATATTGTAACTCATTTTCTAATATGAAGCACTCAAACTTCTCGCTTCATATGTGCATTGGAAAAAAAGAAAATTCCAGCCAAATTGGTTGCGAAATTGGAATCGGCTTTAAAAATTCATGATCAGGGCGACTCTCTGCACTTAAGATAAGAATTGAATTTAACCTGTCTCGTCTCCACTGATGAACCATCTGTGTTTACTGGTTCATTAATAACTAAACCAATCGGAGTAGGTCTCTGAAGACCCCGCAAACCTCTGATTGGTTTGAATCGACTGAACTCTCGGAAAACACTTCAAATTGTTCGTCGGGAACGAAGCCTGACACCTTGAAGCAAACAAAGTCTTTCATCAAGCGTGCGAAGCCCTGAGTGCTCAGTTTAGAAATGTATGAAAATAGAATAAAGGCCATTGGCACAAGCAAACATCCAAGGCAAAGTTAGGGAAGTTAATGAGGAGAATAAGCTGCCAGCCACAGGCTGGCCTGTCTTGAAGTTGGAGCAGGTAGCGGCTCGTGTTCCCTCAGAGACCCCTTGGGGAAGGTGAGCCCGAGCAAATGAATCTGTTTCCTCAGAGCAGCAATTAGCCAGGAGCCAAACTTCACTCAGCCTGCATGTCAAATGCCTTCGTGTTTATTGTTTTCCCCCCTTTATCGGCTCATAAATCTGAAATTATCACAACTATTGAACTAATCACAGAGCTTTCGGCAAGTGCCAGAGGGCAAGGCAGCTTTACAGACTTCAAAAAAATAAAGGATGATAAAACAAACTAATTACACCTGAGGAACGAGCCTACTAATCATGCTTCCACTAAACTTTGCCCAACTTCTGAAAAAGGAACCGCTGTCGCCAACTTATTTCTCATAAAAATATATAAAAGGTGCTGTACGACTTTTCTGTGCCACGCAGAATGAATCTCACATTATTTTATTCTTTTTGTAATGTGTATTTATTGTATAGTTTGTATTCATCAGAGTTGGCATTCACTGTACTTTTGCAAGACATACATTTTGTTATTATTAATTTTTAATATTTATTTTTGCACAGTAGCCCTTTAAGCTAACGTTCTTCCAAACGCTACAGTCTGTAAGAAGGCATTGGAGAAAAAAACATCATAATTTTTCACATCTAATTTTTCATCGCCACTTCACAAAATCCCAGCTAAAAAAAAAAAAAAATCCCGTCACCTTGGATGCCTCCATATTGACTTCTTATTATTTTGGCCCAGCTTTAATGGAAAGTTACTTTTAAATGAAAAATTCTCTCAAGTTGCGAGGCCGGGCAGAAGGATAGGCAACGTGGAGGAGGCAAGGAGGTGGTGTGCTGACTACAAGACTATTGAATTTCAATTTAAAGCTCTTCATTTACATATAGCCTACATTCTGATGCATAGTAAGCAATTTAACACACTCGTTCAAACAGCCACTTAAGGCTGATTTGCATAACTTAATTGACCATGTTAAAATTTCTATTGAATTTTTTCCCCACCTTGTAATTCAAGAAAAATATGGGAAATAATGCCAAGGCCAATGCGACAAGCTGCACCAAATTGATATTCCTGCTTCACCAATTAGCATCTAGATGGATGCCTGAATTCTAAACACACTCTCCATCAGTACACCTGCATCCCCACAGTCCAAAAGACCTGAAAGTGTGGCTACAGAGGCACAGATCTGGTCCGTCATACATATTCAAAACGCCAAAGCAGCGAGCCTCCCAGCCAAGCCCCACTGACCTAAATACATGCATGATTTGTCACTTCCTCCATTTTCAAAATCTGAAGCATGTCAAACTCCTTTCACACTCACTGACCTGTCGGCATCCCCGCAAAATTATTGCCCATTTCAATACGCCGGTGACTCCTTCTGCATTTCTTTTCCACACCAACTTCTTCAAAGGAGAAAATACTACCATTTTCAATGGGTTGTACCTTTAAGTGACTTTCAAGCTACTTTACTTAGAAACATTGCTATAATCTTTTGAAATTGCTGAATTTGATCGCTTCCATACAGGTCTAGATGTTTTAAAATGGAAAATTAATTAAAGAAAAAACATCAGATCACAGAAAGATACAAATATGCATGTGTGTGTGTGTGAGTGCTGCGTAGATTTAAAAATCAATTAAAAAGGCCCATATGGTGGAAAACACCTTCTACCATTAAATCATCCATTTACATACATCGGCCTGTTTGGCCTATGAAGGCCTATCCTAATCCTTTCACCTTACAGAGCGTTTCGATTCAGATTTTTCTTAAGGTCTTATTGAAGTGTATCCGTTTTAGAGCCAAGACAACAAAAGCATTTACTCTGAAGACGAAAAGAGGAGTTGAGAAAGGTTGTTTTAACATCACATTACAAATGGAGCGCTGCCAGAAAACGAAGATGAAATAATGAAAGATAAAGGATGTCATGGACCGTGTGGTACCTTTAAGAAAACAGTGTACGTGGGGGGCAATACCTGAACCTTTTCGGCCAATGCAGAATAGGTTTCGTGTACGTTTAGGCGTAAAAAATCTGATCAACTTCACAACATTAAACATACTATTTATTGCAAAGTTGTGAGAGCTTCTAAATAAATCATGTTTAATGTCTACGATATGGCAGTGAGGGAAAGTCATGGCTCACGGCGCTGAAATATTAATGCAGAAGTCCATTCCAAACACCTACATGCTGCTCAAAGTGCCAAGTATACAGGCAAAACTCAGGCCCACGCACAAGACATCACACATAAATCTGCATCACAACCATCTAAGAGACTGGTCAGGTGTAACCATGTACCCCAATGAGCTTGGCAAAGTGAGGAGTTTACACTAGACTAAGCTAATTTGTGCCCCCCTCCCTCCACCCCTTTACCCACTCTCCCTATTAAGGGCTTTACTGAACTGTGACTGAGTCATTTCAATAACGCCTCAGGTTGCAACACTCTGTGTTTAATTAGCTCATTAAATGGGACTGCAATTACAGAATCCATTCCTCCTTCACTCTGCTGTAGAAGAAGAGCCAGGTGCAGGGGGGCTTCCATGACTCTGCACTTAGATCCTACAGGTTGAAAGTAAAGATGTCCTGCCACACTTATGCTCATACCCTCCTGTTACAGCTGCAGGAAAGATCCGTGTTAAGAGTGAAACGGAAGGTGCCTCCATCTATTGTGATGAAGAACATCTCGCTCTTTGCAATGTCTGCTGGTGTGTGGAGGCAACAATAGAAAATTAAAAAGTAAAGAAAGCGGTTCTTCTCTTAAACTAACCATATAGAGCTCTTACCTTACTTTTGGAAAAGATTCAACCAGTGCAGCTGGGGCAATTCTAGCACTCCAAAACAGGGCAAGAAGATGTGACTGTAGGATAAGGGCTGGAATTCAGTAAAACATCTTAAGAGCTTGCGAATGAGAACTGCAGTCCGCACAGAGAAAAACGTGCAGTGCGCAGGGGTCGCCCACTGCGACTTCTCAACTCCCCTCCCTTTGTTAATGTGAAAAGACAGCCCGGCGTTTTTCCCAGGACAACTCCAGGAAAAGTTGGTCTGTAACACTGCTGCACTGTCATTTACACATCGAAAAGAAAAAAAAAAAAAAAGAAAAGAAAAAATCTCTCGCTCCAAAAGCCTCTGCATTGTGCAAGGCCTCAATTTCTTCACAAAGCCTGGATGTATTTAGGCCTTCTTTACTATTGTTTTCAGTAAGGCAAGTGGAGGAGCAGAGAATGACAAAGCAGCAGGGTAAGCAGATGGTATCTGGGCAGTTGGACGGTGGTGGACGGCAGAGCGAAGACGGTGCAAGTGGCATGCACTGGTCACAGCAGGGGAGCGAGGGGTCTTCATCCTGTCATGCACGGTCCCAATGCATCCCTGGTCTTTCCCAACTGTAGCATTCTTCCTAAACCAAAGCCTGTCAGTGTCATCTGTCACACTCCCCTCTCTCTCTCTGACATGTCAGAGGTGTGAAATAAATAAATAAATAAATAAAAGTGTCAGAAACCAAATGGCCAAACGGATCGGAACGATGAAGCAAGACCAAAGTGGGGGCAAACAATTTTCTCAACCACACATCTCTCCAGCTTGGTTGTGGGCTTTTGCGTTAGCATGTGTAATAAACTTTATTTAATACAAATACTAATAGAATATCTCATTAAATCTTCAGGTTTTATACAATAAATTTAAAATCTATTTTATAGGTCTCTGTAATACTTCAATCATCAAAGGCTGCAAATAAAACGTGCAAAACATGCAAATAAGCTTCTGACCAATGAGTGTTTTTGACAAGTTGGTGAGGTCAGTGTTACTGGAATCAAGATAATCATGTAAACCAACAAAAGTCAAATTATCATGACAATTTTTTAACCCTTACAGACATTGATTTGCTGTTTTAAAGGATCAGATTCTAAATTTAGCTTTACTTTGTATTTTATTAATTCAATAATGTGTCATATTACAATCGCAATGCTAGAATTTTGCCCATATTATGCAGCCCTAATATTACAAGAAATATATTTTATTTTTAAGCATATTTAGTTCTAGATGTACAACTGGAGCTTTGTACATATGCCTTTGATTTAGCTAAACTGCAGCATTAAATGCTTTTTAAGAACATTCAAAGTTATTAGGGAATAAAAGTAAGAAAGAAAAAAGAAAAAAAGACATTTTTTGGATAAAGCTGAGAATTTCAGCTGAAAATAAAGTCAGCAGGCACTGCAAGACTATATTCTGGAGCAAGTGAACGGTCATTACTGTGATGAGCTGCACTCATTAGTTCGCTACAAATATTATTCACACTTTAAGGATCAGATCAAACATGTTCAAACTTAGCTTCTTCTCACTGTTTTGTTTTGGAGATCTGTTCACTTCTTATAACTCATGGTAAGTCATACTGCATCTTAGACCACCCTGAGAAGTCTCACCAGGACCTGGAGAGCTGGATATACAGTACTGTGCAAAAGTTTTCGGCAGGTGTGGAAAAATGCTGTAAACAAAGAACGCTTTCAGAAATATCAATAATGATTGTTTATTTTGATCAATTAAAAAAATGCAAAGTGAGCAAACAAAAGAAAAATCTAAATCAGATCAATATTTGGTGTTACTACCTTTTGCCTTCAAAGCAGCATCAGTTCTTCTGGCCCCACAGAGCCCTGATCTCAACATCATCCAGTGTGTCTGGATCACATGAAGAGACAGAAGGATGTGAGGAAGCTACATCCACAGAAGATCTGTGGTTAGTTCTCCAAGATGTCTGGAACAACCTACCAGCCGAGATCCTTCAAAAACTGTGTGCAAGTGTACCTAGAAGAATTGATGCTGTTTTGAAGGCAGAGGGTGGTCACACCAAATATTGATTTGATTTAGATTCTCTTTCGTTCATTCACTGCATTTTGTTGATTGATGAAAATAAATGATGAACACTTCCATTTCTGAAAGCGTTCTTTGTTTACAACATTTTTTCCACACCTGCCAAAAACTTTTCCACAGTACTGTTGTTGGGAGAAATGTTTAGGCTGTAACTAAAAACTGGATCACCAATGACTTCTGCTCACTGATAGCCTCACTTGAACCACATGTGGGCTGATCAAGTAAATCTTGGGAGGGGATCCCCTTTCTCACCATTCCTTTAAGAAGGAACATCAAGATTTTTGAGGTGTGGCGTCCACTCCTGAAGACCTGAAGACAGGTGCATTTGGAATGGACGCAGAAGGGGGACTTTGCTCCTACGTTCACCCTTCCCTCTCCCATTTACTTGCCCATCCACTGTAGTCCAGTGCAGTGGCCCTGTCAGCCAGAATAAAGGCCATCAGCCCTGCAGAAGTGACACGGACAGCAGAGCGTGACACAGTCTTCTAAAGCTTGGCTCTGAGGCTCACACTATTGCCCATACAGACGGCTATTGTTCAGGGTTGTCGGGCCAGGACCAAGGATGGCGGCTAGAGGGATTAGCACAGTGTAGCGTCTTCCAGGGTTCACGGCCAGCACTGCGACCCCCGATATCCCCTCCATGCCAACCTGGGGTGGGGGGATTCGGCTGGAAAGAGTAGAGCACATGGAGCACACAGTCTGCCCCAAGCTTGCTTGTATCCTTTTATCCCAAGCAGACAAAAGGCCGGGCCAACAAACTCCAGCAACGTTCCTCCAAAGCTGGTTTGTCAAAACGAATTTGGTTTGATACTTCTAAGGCTGAATGGAGCATTTTTACCAAACAGCAATCAAAAGAAAGGGCCTGTTGGGGAAAAATACTAAACCTCAAACGAACATGGGTTACTCCATGACCTTGAACAATGAGTATAAGAAGGCTGGAAGGAGCGATCCCTTCATGAGTGTGCGTAGAGCCATGTGTTTAAAGAGGACAGATAGGGATAGACAGAGGAGAGCAAATTGGCAGCCTATCCGAGTCTCTCACTGGTTTTGTTGTCAGACTGAATGTAGAGAAAAGTGGGTCTTTGTGTCTGGACCAGGCGAAAGCATGAGAATCAATACAAGTTGCTTTATGAAGCCTGATGTAGAATATAATAAAGTGTAATAGCTGTAAAAGCACAGAATTTGTCATGGAAAATACAATCTGAATGCTGCAATGGTCAGGAATGAAAATATAGGGTGACCAACAACCGACAAACGAAAAAAAATAACAGTTTCTTGGCCAATCACAGTGGTCTTGAAGTACCACTTCTTCTGTCTGCTGAAGGAAAAACTGTAATTAAACCTCTTGAAAGAAAAGGAGCAAGGAAACTGACAGTGGACGATAATTAGTCTCAATTATTAGGTTAAGATTTGGTTAAATGGGGCAAGTGTGATTCAGATACAGTCTCTAATGCAGTAAAAATGACAGAAAAACTTGCGAAAAGTGAAGTGATAACGTTGTGCAGCAGGGGGCAGCTATTTAAAGCACCCAGGGAGCATTTATAGGGATAGTACCTTGCTAAAGGCAACCTCAGGGCAACCGACTGGTCTGGGATGCAAATCCACGACCTTCCGATCCGGAGGCCAACGCCCAAACCACTAGGTCACCGCTGCCCTAGCAGAGAGTCTGGACTACAGAGTGAACTGTGACGAACTTTGCCATTTGTGTTGCATTTTGACGTAGTTCTGAAGTGCAGAATGTCAGGGCTTATTGCTTAATCACCAGACATTATTTAGTCTTCCATTTTTAATTAAAATAACTTCATTCAATAAATAATAACTGCATTTTCTCCTAAAGGTCCCACATTATTAAAAATAATTGTATTTAATTATCAATGATTATGCTCAGCAAAAACTGAGAAGAGTATAAAATTATACAGTGACAACATTTTAAGCTTTATTACAGCCTAAAAGGGACAGGATCTGTCAGTGGGTTCTAAGTTCAACCCAATTACATCGTTTTAAATGAAGTTACTGACCAATAAGACTAAATGTTCTTGTTAACGATAAACTAGAAAATATAAAGCATTAACAATTATTGGTGTTTCCCAAGCCCGGTCCTGATGCAACACCGTCGTGCACATCCATACAACCCAGTGAGGGCTTGTTAATGGGCTGGTTAGTTGGACCATGTTTGCTAGGATTTGGGGGGAAAAAATAAGAGCGGTGTGCTTTCAGGACCAGAAAGACGAGCCTGTTTACTTCAGCTTCATATTCTGGATTCAGTCTGGAATTCAAATCTCAAACAAAATGAGGCTCTAATGATACATGTAGATAAACGTTTATTAAAAGGTAATAACTGGTTAAGCATGTCTGTGGAGGGTTCACAGCTTACCAGCTATATGAGATCAGTCTCAGACTCAACCTCTGAAAGGAACGGAAGAAGAAAAAGATGGTTTATCATATTGCATATCTGCCCTGGGCCAATTTCTTCTGAAAGCTTTCCCTAACTTTTTGAAATGCAACTTCCATACAACTCAATCTGATCTAGATTAAAAGAGCCCACTCTGGTGGCGCTATCATAGAGTTCCAATTTAGATGAGAGAGAGAGAGAGAGAGAGGATGAGCGAGAAGTACTCATCTGAGGCTTCGGCAAGACTCCTTGTAGGAGACAGTCTAATATCCAATCCGCCCTACCTCCCTTAAAGACACTCCGAGAACAAGCGGGAGAAGATAAATAATGTACTTTATTGCTGAAAAAATGGCAGATGCACCAGCCTGCCCACTGCTGGGCGAAGCCCACATACTCTGCCGATCTCCATTGCCAGCGCCATTCAAATAAAGCAGCCGGGCTTTTTAATAAATGAGCTCTGTGATGCTTTCTGTCAGCAAACCTTGCTAATTCCCAGCACACTAATACAGACGGCTCGTACTTGGCGGCGAGAGAGCTTCCAGTCGACAGAGCTACCCACTATGAACCAGGCTGTCTCCCCCCAACTCTCTTTATGTGTCTTAATATAATGAAGGAAGTGTTCAATCAGTGTATGCTCCCATCCGTGCAAGTATTAGGTTTCAGAAGACACCGGGCACAGTTCCTGTAATGCCCTCCAGAGAAATTCCCTCTCACTTTACAATACCTGTGTCTAACTTGCACGATAACAAGACCAGCTGGGAAGAACGAGCCAGTGTAAATCAAAGGAGTTAAAGCCTTCATATGCCTTGCTGAAGAGGCTCTGGTTCAAGAGCGCTTGTCGTAACGCCATTAGGAAAACAAGTGAGCCAATATTAACTGGAAACTTTTGAGTGCCTCTCTTCAGAGAACACTTCGGCTGTCTGATTAAATCCACTCGCATTTACAATGGAGGGTTTTCAGAGTCATTTAAAACTGACCAGGCGCTGACCCAGCCCTCAAAATGACTGTTCAAGGCCTGTGAATGTCAACTGTTCTACAAAAGAGAGGAAAAAAAAAACAACAAGGAGGTTCTGACCTAAACGCAGTTTGTTCAATGTCACTCAAGTACAAAACTAAACACATAAAAGGGGCGACCATGTGTGTGTCAAAGGCTGCCGGTGATCAAATGACCTGCCGGATAATGAAATAAAGCTCTAATGAAGAATAATGAGGATCGGGCATGCTTTGTGTTACACACAAAAAAAAAACAAAAAAAATAGTTTTTTTTTTTATTTGACTATTCACACAAAACACAAGAGAATCGCTTCTGTGGACAAGGTTCCTCAAACCAGTAGCTTCTGGGGTGATTACTAAACAGCTGTCACCATGGAGAGAGGAAGGGAGGAAAAAATAAATAAATAAAAATGTTCCTCGTTGCTTTGAGGATAAAAACGTCACTCATTTCGCAGGCCATATGGCCTATGTAAGGATTTGGGGAAAATATCGCTTTGATTTTGTTTAACCAGAATTTCAATTGTCGTTTAAAAACAATTGTTTTTGAAGCTTTTCTTTCTGCCCGGACCCTTTATTTGCCAAAAACTCATTGTTTGGCTTTAAGCACTAAATGGATTGACGATTCTCAATCTCTCCATTACAACTACTGTTAAATTCCTCTGAAAAGAGCTCATTGGTATTAAATAGTACAGGATATCCTAAAAACTGCAGCTCTTTTCATTTGAATATTTGATTTTTTTAATAAAAAGAACATTATTGTTAAGTCTTAATATAAAAACAACAAATGTTTAGGAACTTCTTTTGATGGTGAGGTCACAAACATGATGTCAAGCACAACAGTGCAGTTCGGAATGTGGTGCGGCAGAGAGCACAGGGTTCTTTACAAACCAGGATTTTCAGTTCTGTATATTCAGTCAAAAGAAAAACCCATCAAATCAGACCTTAATTATTGAGCTACCCGTTTTATTTTATGCCTATTTTTTTTACTGCACATGAAGATCACGTTTGATTCGAAGGGATAATGCAAGGTTTGAAAATGGCCATGCAAGAATGAATTGCATGAGGATCTCTGAGGAAAAATATACAAACAAGCACGGTCAGAAAACGCTGGGGGTGATCGTTTGCAACCTCTCCAAGCTCCAGTTACAGGCTGGATGGAATCGATTACAAAGCACCACCAACGGTGCACGACTGAAGCAGTCAGTGGTCGACCAATGAGCGTCAGGATGTGTGATTTGTAGCTTCGTTGTTGTCTGAGCCACATGGAAGACATGAGGAATCCACTATGTTGCTCTAATTTGCTCACACTTGCATTTCTCTCAAGGCGGAAAGAAAGGTGCAAGTCCCACATGTCCATTTGACCCAGTTGAGCTTTTTTTTTTTCTTTTTTTTTTTTTTTCTTTTTTTATACATTAAAGCAACTGGTTCACCACAGCTGGAAAAATATAGTGCTTTCCTGTAGCAGTCCGTAACTTACCCAAGAACTGCTTTAATGGCGTCCCTTCAAGCCCAACACAGAAACCTATACTAATGACTCCGCTTCAAACATTTAACGTAGCCGTTTTTGCCACTAGGGAAGTGACCTGAGCGTCTCCAGAAATAAAGGCTCTCCGTCGGAGGCCCGGGCCCGGGCTCGGGCAGGAATGCACCGTTGCTGATGCTGTAATTTCACACTCGCATGGCTGAGTTCCAGCTCCATCCGCATCCGTTTCAACAAGGACAGGAAGGAAGAGGGGAAAGCATGCAGTAAATCCAACCCCAGGAACATTCCGACACAAACTTTGAAGAGACCTGTTAAACAAGTCGTGGCGAGGTGATGTCCGAAGCCTTTCCTATCGACCTCGGGGTGAACGAAATCACCCAAAATGGCGATATTCAAGAAAGCTGCCAGTGAGGTACTTTGTCCAAAAAGCTGAAGCCCAAAAGAAAAGAAAAAAAAATCTAAAGGAAAAGCACAAGTCTAAATGGGAGTTATTTGGACCATTACCTTCACCTTTCAGAAGACAAATGATCCCGCTCCCCTGGGGAAGCACTCGGTGCAATCAAAGGCCCAAATTCTGAAAGGCACCTTACCTTGTATTTTTCAGGTTTATTTATTTTTTTATTTATTTTTGGTGCTTTGGGTTGTTTTGCTGTGTGCCCGCCCAGGCCGGTGCACATTAATAACCCTCCAGTGCACAGCAGCCTCCTTCAGCAGTGACCTTTACCTGTCAATTCCTAATATTTATGGCCTTTTCATCTTATACGCCATCCAGAATAGACGTCCGTCAACAACTGCTCGTTGAAAAAAAAAAAAATAAATCAATCAATCATCGCAGGGCTGCCCGCCCGAGTTGCAAACACAAACAGAGAGCCGTCAGGTTTCCCCTCTGTAATATAATCACAAAGGGGGAAGGAAGGAAGGAAAAATAAATAAATAAATAGATAGATAGATAAATAAATAAATAAGGCAACCTCGGCCTGTGATGATTAGCATAGTGTCACAACTCGGTGGAGAAAATTGAGGAGGAAAGGTCATTTACTATTTCACGCATCACTCAGTGAGGCTATAGTGCTGATGCCTTTATCAATTTGCAATCTGCATAAGACCTGATTCAGTCCTAAAAGCCACATCTGCTGTCAACCGCACGGAGGGAGAGGGGGATGAAGAATGTCCCTAATTGAACAAAAATTCATTTTGGAATTGGAATATTTCTAAGATATTTACCACCAATCATCTGTCAGTTCCTCACAGTGAACAGTAAACAACTTGATTTCCTGCAATAACACAGATAACCTCTTCAAAATTCACACACACACACACACACACACACACACACACACACACACACACAGCTCTTAACTTATAAACTTGTTAAATTAGCACTGGGACTCAAAGTACATCGGCAGGGTTTGCCCTCTTTAGCTGTAATTTTCCCGTATGAAAGGCTAACCTGAGTCTCAATGGGGGAGGGGGAATTACACGTAATAATAAAAACTACAAACTGAGATAAACACATTCATTTATGCACTAATGGCCCTGTTTTCGGCACAACACAGCCTGAGCGATGCAGAAATTCATTAGCTTCCCATTAACGTTCCATTTCCATAAGTATTCGGAGACCACCTCATCCCCTTTGTTTTGTCATGTCATTTGTAATGACTTTAATATGTCACAAATAGCCCAAAGGGACAAGGAATAAAAACTCAGAGGCTGCAATTTACAGTAGATCCACTCCCACACAGATCTCTTCCAAACCAGGGCTGCACTCCCCCAGAGCTGCTGCGCTCGGTACACAAGGCTGTAAACAGGACAATTAAGCGCAGGGTTACTCATATTTATATCCAGATCGGTCCTTCAAACGGATTCAGTTTTGTTACCGCTTTCTCAGCGGTGAAGCAGTTTGCTTTTATTATTAAACAGTTCACTCCGAGCATCTGCAAGTGTGTGTTTCTTTTTAAGTCGAATAAACAGTAGTGGCCTTTATCGCTCCAGCGAACACCGATGCAGGCAGACAGCGGTTTCAAGGAGCGTTTTTAAAAGGAGACCAGCGTGTGGGTGAGTAATCTGGCAAAAACAGAGCCATATGGGAACACGTCTTCATACTAAATGCTGTTTCACCATGTTTCATTAACATAGTGACGTCCGATAACACCTTGAAAGGGTAGCGGCGACTAATGTTGGTTTATTTGACGTTCATTAGGAGCACCTTTAATGGGGAGCGGTGAGTAATTTGTTATTATCACCTCCTTTTGGAAGGAGCCCTGAGTAATGTTTGTATATTTGGTGTTTGTTAATAACACCTTTAATGAGAATCAGTGAGAAATGTTTGTTGATTTGAGCTTAAGCTGTTTCTGTCCTCCGCTGGGAGCTGCTGACTATTGACAGCTTGAAAGCAAGATGTACGATCAACCAGCCTGGCTGGCTTTAGGCTTGTACTTTAACAGCTGCATACAATAAAAATAAAAAAAAAAACCCAAAATGTTCATCCCAATTATTTACAGCAATTATCTGTGAGCTAAAGCGTCATGACTAGGCAGGTGTGAAGTGCTTGAGATGGTGGAAAAGTAGGGAAACAGTCATAATAAGGAGTAACTGCCCACCCCTGCACACCTCAAGGCTTCGCTGACTGACACGGCGCTTCATTCAGACAAAAGAACAGTCGTCAAATGAATCCAACGCCCAGGGAGAAGGTGGAAGTCATTAAAGTAGCATGAGTCAGAGTGTTGATTAGATTCAATTAATGTCGAAATGAAAACCTAGCAGTTTGAAGCCCTAGAACACCTAACGAGAAACCCTCCCTGCTGCGGTGCGAAGCAGCAAGTGGCGAGAGCTCCTGTGGGCCAAGCTCGTCTCCACACACTTCTCGCAGTGCTGGAGGTCTGGCACCACAAATAACCCAAAACACGGGTCCCTTAACTGCATGCTAATCCACCAGGCATCATGTGAAAACACCCCCCTCAACAGAAGCCATTACGCAAATGGAAATCATCTTTCACCATCAGCCTCCGATCCTTCATTTCTCTTCACGTGGTACACTGTCTCAGCAGCCGGGCTCTGCCGTGATGTGTGTGTGATGATACTTGTTTGAGGCCAGGCTAATGGAGGCCATTTCTCAGGCTAACCTATTACCTTTCCGAAGGCCCAAGATCAGCGTCCTACGCACATCAGAATGGCAAAATGGATCGTAAATGATCCCAACACCCACCCTGACATGATGAAAGAATGAAACATGGATTATGACTGCCCTTTAATGCTCGCACGGCTCTTCAGCCATCGCAGAGGTAATAATGGCCTCGGCAAGATCATCTGCTTTACAGCACCCCTCATACCTCTTAGCCGAGGAGTCCATGGCGCCAACGAGATGCAAAATATCCCAAGTCAGCGCTGGAAAGGGTCATGGGACTTTTTCTGCCCATGTAATCTAAACTGCTTTGCTGCAATTCACTCTGAATGGCATGTAGCCTGTTTAAGTACGGAGCACTTCTTATGTCTATTTCATATCTTATCTGAATTATTTATAGGTTAGATTCACTGGACAGAGAGATTTTTTTTTCTTATTTATATTATGAGGTTAAAATATAATAACAATAGTTCCGTTTTTACATTTTTTTTAGATAGATCCATGCACTTCATTTCGTTGTGTTTCTCCATAGCCATTACAGCTTTATCACTGTGTAAAACCGATAAATGTAAATCATCTTTGCTCCGATTACTGCTTATTAAGCAGCCCAAACACTCCCTATAACTGTGATGTAAATGGTCCCAGCTAAACTAGTATAATAAAAACAGTGGATCTGTGCAGGGGCTGGATTGCTTTACACAAAATCAGGAAAACATGGAATTAAAACCTTACTGTTTATCCAGATCTGGGATCACATGAACTGAGGAGTGAACATTTTGACAGTGTTTATGTACATTAAACTCTTTCACAACACAACAACAAATGCCATGATATCGAGCCGTTAATGACAGGATATGAGACACAATCTTCCATCTGATAAAAGCAAAACACAAAGCTTATTGCATCATCACTCTGACATCAACCAATACAGCATGCGAACAAATGAACCTGAAGTTGGTGGGTTTCCAAAGCATTGCTTTATTACTGTTCTGGCAACGTTTTCTTCGATTAAAACAACCACAGAGAGAAATGAACAATTAGCACTGTGACACATCCATCCAAACAAGCTCCTTTATCGAAATCTGAAGGCCCTTCCAATAACCAACGTAAGTGACAGCAACCATGACAAGTTCGTACTGCACCGACATGCAATAAAAATCTTACTGGATATCATTAACGCAGAGATCATGAGAAATCTGCACAAGCTGTACTAATTTTTATATTTTTTGTATGTCTTTTTTATTTATTTTTATCACTCATCTTATTGGCCCAATTTTGCAATTAGAGCAGAAAATCACAACCGAAAACTTACCATGTGTCACTTTTGTTATAACACAATCAACATACACCCAACATACACCCAACAAATGCAAGAACACTTGAAAAGTAGGGAAAAAGGGAGAAGACAAACCGACAGACCAAGACATTAAACGGTGAGCAATGGCTATTCATCAGAGTTTGAAATCATTGCAAATTTCATATGAAAATAAACTTGGACTTGACAGGAATGACGGATTTTTATCTAGAAATCAGACCTGAAAACACTTTAGTGGCCTTTAAAAGCTGAAACTGAGATACATTTCTCCAGTTTTAATGTTTTTGCCAGCACGTTTCGTTCATTTGTAGCAGCAGACTAAAAAGAAAACAGAGCAAAGGATTCGGGGTATTAACCCTGATTTAAAGGGTCAAAAGATTGAGTGTTGTGCTTGGCCACGGTTATTAGTTGTAATAACTGTCTTATGTGAACGTAAGATATATAGTTGCACAGTTGAATGTGAAGTAGCTCAGGGAATCATTTTTACCACTTCTTGGTATCCCTATTGGTTACAGCTGCTGTAGTGTGAGCTACTGAAAGCTCTTATTTAAGTATTATTTTATCAAAAACTATGCATTTTATATATTGCAGAAAACCAGCTTTCTCTTTTTTTGTAAAAGAGGTCAAACTTCGTATATATACATTGTTAAATATTGAACATACAGTTCAATCCCTGCTCCAGACAGACCATGTCTAAAATCTAATCTGCAAAACATTTACATACATCCATCAATTCAGCAGCTGAGTCAAATCCTTCCACATTGACACTCCCTGAAGTTACCAAAAGAGGCAGGACAAAGTAACTAAATCGCTAAAAAGTCATTTAAACAACCAAACGTGGGCCTTTACACATACTACCATAATCAGAGTTTTTTGCAATATTCTTGAGATTGATGGCACAAGCCTTTACAAGATGCCAATCATCAGTTATCGATCCTAAACTCTGAACCCGGGTTCTGAAGAGCTACATGTTTGCCTTGACATTTTCCCCAGAGGGCTGGCCTGTTTGCAAACAGCACACAAAGCTGTCCAGTCGTGAGACTTCCTCTCCCCCTCACTTTACATCTCTGTGACCTTGAAAAGTTAGCCTTTAGCAAGATGAGTGTCTATAACAGGCCTGTCTAGCTCATTTCAAAAGCACAAATAGATGCCATTAATTTCAACTTCAACACGAGCAAACGCTGCGCACACAAACCTTCGCCACTACAGGAGGAGAGTGGGAGGCCAAGAGAAGAGAGCTGTAAAAGGAGAAGTGAAGGCAGGGTGGCAACGGGACGATAAAGGCCAGCAGCTCATCTGATATCTCGAGGGGGAAACGGCTCTTTTAAAAGCAGAGAGGGACGAAGGGAGCCGGAGCACCAGCACTGGGACAGCACACACTCTGATTGAGTTTTTGGCCTGAGAGAGATGGCTGGTCACTGCACTCCACTGCACGGCCCTCAGCTCCACACAACAGCAACAGTAATAGCTTTCAGCTTTATCAGAGGAAGACGAACACTCGGAGAGCGAGAGCACTGAAGATGAGAGAGGGGGTAGGGGTGAGAGAGAGTGAGAGAGAGAGAGAGAGAGAGAGAGAGAGAGAGAGAGAGAGAGAGAGAGAGAGAGAGAGAGAGAGAGAGAAGGAAAACAGAAAAGGGACAGATGGTGAGAGAGATGTTAACTGTGAGGAAAAAAAGAAGAGAAAAGGACGGACTGAGAATAAGGGAGAAAAAGCAGAGAAAGCCACAGGACAGAGAAAGCAGAGAATTGTGTGAGAGAAGGAGGGAAGGAAGGAGAGATTTTATAAAGACTTTAGAGAAAGAAGCTAAAAGCAGATTAGAGAGGGAGAAGGAGCAAGTAACATGGTGGTAGAACGATAGAGAAAGGGAAGAAGATAGAGTTATCAAAAGAAAACAGACACAGACAGACTGACAGACAGTGAGAGGGGAAGGGACAGAGCAAGAGAGATACAGAGGCAGAGAAAGGGGGTGAACCTAAGGCAGACAGGGATAAATGGATGGAGAGAGATATAGAGAGGAGAAAGAACGAGAGAAAATGTTTTTTGAGAGCACTCTGACCTACAGGCTGATAATTCTCTCCATTCACACAGAGCTTCTGTATAAAGAACGGAACAGAGGCCGCCGCTGTGAGAAAGGTAGAGTGAGTGCAGAGAAGAGACAAATAGGGAATTAGAAAAAGGCAAAGAGAGCACAGGCAGGACATCTGCAGACTCATTATTCAAATTGGGCAAAGCTGAGGAGGAGCTGCACATTTCCTCTCATTTCAAGAACCTTAGAAAATCATCAGAACTATTCCTTAAAACCAAAAATATATGAAACCGCTAGCTAACCTGTAGAAAGCATGGCACGTTTAGGGCAGGAAAAGAAAAAAGCCTATTGGTAATTGCAGAAATTGTTAACCAATAGATGGTTTAACATCATATCATTCCAAAGTGTTCAATGATTTAAAAGACACTTTCGAACATGAGAGCAAAGCTGCCCGGGTGTGGTGACCAGCGATCACTATCCCAACACGAGACCTCCACCAGAACAGTATTAACATAGCAGAGCTGCTATTGATATGATAAGATTCAGCAGAATCTTTCACTCTTCACACTGTTCTTCTGTTATCCAGATATTCCGGTCGCTGCAGGGGGATCCAAGGTCATAAAAACATCAGTATAAGACTGAAGATGCTTTCGTTTTCCTTCTGCATAGCTGCTGAGGTTAAGTGCACCATTAATCAGTTAGGCATCTTGACGCAATCCCTCATACCAGCTTTAGCATTCCTGGAAACTGCTTGAAGAATTAGAAGGATGTGTGGAGCATGCTGTGTGTAGGCTGCTGATCATCCTTCGAATGGAAGCTTTTCCAAGGAGCACATGATAACAATTCTGAGAAATAAAGAAACACAAGGAACGAAGCCAACCAGGTTAGATGTTCGTATGAACAAGGCTGCTGCCTGTAATCAAGGCCTCATACTTTTGGGGCAAACTGGTTCATTAACCCGAGGAATTGATATTAACTGTTTTAATCAATATCCTACCATCACTGGAAGGAAACATGTAAATGGGAGCAGTAAATTAAAAACGTAAAGGGGCTGGATGTACATACGAGTGAAAGGTGCAGTGCGAATATTGGCCTCAAGGCAGTTCTAATTCATCCTCACAATTCAGCTGAAATGAACATTCGATTTACTTGTTGATGCATTCAACAATAATGCATTCAATAATGTTCTTTTTGCTGGCCTTCCCAACAAAACAATACATCCCTACAGCTCATACTAAACGCAGCAGCAAAGACCAAACTGAGTCAGATTCACCCACAGGTTTGAAAAAACTGCACTGGTTTACTGGTTAAATTTTGAATGTTTGTTTTATAAAGCTCTTGCGCCTTTATACCTCCCTAAATGTCTAATTAATGTCCAACACATGCCCTCAGATCAGCAGATACAGGCCTTCTGCAGCATCTTCTAGAACGTGTCTGTCTGTTCATTTGTTCTAACATGTGGAACTCAATTCCACCTTTTATTAAATGAAGTTTTCTCCCCAACTTTCTATACACTGAGGCTCACGCGTCTGATGGACGTGATGCTGAGAGCTGAAAGAGTTATTGTGCTGATAAATTGTCTTTCAGGAAGTGCTCAAGGTTTTTGTCTCTGTCTAGCCGCTGCCATTGTTGAAGAATCGTCCCGAAAACAAGCCTTTCAGAAGCTAATGCTAATTTACTGGTTTCAAGAGGTGGAGACAAATCCTCCCTGCTAATTTAGCTTTCGTGAATCGAGCGGGATATGCAATCAGCCGCACTTCTGATGTATACCGCCCGTGTTCTGTGTGATTTCCCGTGTCTTGCCATCTCCTCTAAAGTGAATTCATGAAGACAGAAACATGGGATTTTCCACACACTGGCCATAAACAGCAGATTAAGCTCAGCGGTTTTGTGCAGAACACAGGCAGAATAAATCAGGAAAGTGGCAGAAAAGGCTTAGTATATAGAGAACAGATTTGAGTGCAGAGAGGTCAAACTGGGTCCCTTCCAGGCCACAGCACAGCAGAGATTAGTGTTCAAATATATGTACATTTACTTACATATGTCTGTGTGTGTGTGTGTGTGTGTGTGTGTGTGTGTGTGTGTGTGTGTGTGTGTGTGTGAAAGTTCTATTTAACATCTGAAGAGCTGAGGCCCAAAAAGTTTACAATCTGACACCCCCGCCTGGGAGGTATACTGAATTATTACATAAGAGGTATATCATTCAATAATATAGCTCATGATAATATAATTTGCAGTGCTCTCACAAGAGCCAAACAATTAATTGCTCCATGTTGAAAACCACAGCGAAATTTTCACATTTTAATGATATTTCCATTTTAATTATATCCTACATTTTCCAAGTTCTACAGTTCATAAATACAATCATGCAAACCTTGAGACCGGCAATCTGGCACTTTACGTTTTAGTCCTCATGCTGCGAGTTTTTGCCAGAAAAATGGTGTGAAAATGAAGGACTTTGAAGAAAATGACATATAAATATAGTTTAAATAAAAAGAGTTTTACAAATGTGATATTTTAGCCCTGGCAGTCATCAGTAATCATTTTTAATCAAATAAAATGTAAGCTTTGCAACAACAAATATGCGCACAACTTGCCTGATTGAAAACTGAGTTGATTAGATAGTAGTGGACTATTGGTTAGGGACAAGCCCCCAGGACAGGAAGGTCATGGGTTCAAATCCCGGATCAGCAGGTTGTCCTGAGGTACCCTTGAGCAAGGTACATTTATATTTACAGCCTTTAGCTGGCACTCTTATCCAGAACGACTTACATTTCTTAACTACAGGGACACTCCCCCTGGAGCAACTTGGGGTTAAAGGTCATGCACAGGAACCCAGTGATGGTAGTGCAGGAGGTGGGATTCGAACCTGCAGCCTCTTGGTCCATAGGCAAATATCCTACCACCAGACCCCCACAGGTACCGTCTCCATCACTGCTCCCCGAGTGCTCTCAACAGCTTCAGAGGCTGCATTTGGTTGTGGTTCACTGTGGCGCTGTGTTTCACAATGTCAAGTTGTCACTTTCACTTCACTTTAACTTTAGAGCGCTTGTACTCAGTCTAGAAGCAGCTTAAGAGACTTTAAACAAAAGTTTATCCTGGTTCTCGGGTTGGATTTGACGGATAATATTAAAAAATAAAATAAAATAAATAAAACTGAACTTTAAACTATGTTTATTATTATTGTATTTCTTGAACAATTAAATATTCATGAATGATTTAAAAGCATTAGCATAAAAGCAGTTAGAACAGGTTTAACTATTGCGGAGCTCCGTTTTTGCCATTTTGGCCATTACAAATATTTGATCTGATTATTTTTACCATTAAACTAGTAACTGTATGATCTGCAGATTATTTAGCACGTAATTGAGCACACGGTTTTTTGAAAGGACCTAACAAGATCAGCAATATCATCCCATTAAAACCAAGAGCAATAATGACTTTCATCATGAACTTAATTTCAATCGAACAATCATAACAGCCCTAATAATCTGCTGTCTGCTCTCATACTCGTGCTCTGGCAGTCAACCAAAGGGCGTCGTCTCAAGCTTGCTCTCTTCTGAAGGACTCGGTCTTCCTTTCTGACACTGCCAGACAGAGTGAAGGTAAGAGGCAGTGAGGAAGAGAGGTGCTGGGACCTGATCACAGTCACCTAGTTGACCTCACTGTCTCGTTAATGCACAGGTACCGGCTCAGGCGTCTGTCATACCTTCATTAACCACATGGACCTGGCGTGCTTATTAAACCAATTCATTATTCCTCCTATCGAGCGGCGGTAATGAGAGCTCCCCAGACCGTGAAGGGGTGTGAGTGAGCTGCAGCTTCGGTATTGCCTGCACTTGGAAAACAATAGAGCTCCACAGACACCACAGATAAACAGGAGGACAGGAGAGCAGGTTGGGAAGGTGCCGTCGAGGCTTAGAGTACCGGGGATGCTCCGATCGACTGGCTGCCGATCCGAATCGGCTAATTTTCTTTCCAAAAGACTCCATCGGTTGCGCGTTAATTAGGCGAGCCCAAATAACCATTTTGCATGAATCAAAACACATGAGCTCCTTTCTGTCGTCACCATGGATTGAAAAAAAAATGTAAATGTACGTAATACGGTGTTGTGTAAAAGAGCATCCCATTACATGTTCAAGTGTACATTAGCACACATTTGCATGGACATTAACTATATTTGCGGTGTTCACATTTGGTGCAGGAAAAACTTCACCAAATGTTAATCTTAAGCAATTAAACAGAAGCTGAACACTCATTTTTCAGGAAAATGTTTCAAGTTTATTCCCTTTTCACTTATTTTTACTTAGAAATCTACAATTGCATTTCATTTCAGTTCCTGATGGCAGACTATCGTTACAATGTTTAAATACAACATTCTACTCACTCTCACTCATTTTCTGAGCCGTTTAGGGTCGCGGGGGGTGCTGGAGCCTATCCCGGCTCTCACAGGGCGAAAGGCAGGGAAACATCCTGGACAGACCGCCAGTCCATCCCAGAGCAGACACACAGACATGCATACACGGGCAACTTATCATCCACCTGACGTGCATGTCTTTGGAGGGTGGGAGGAAACTGGAGCTCATGGAGGAAACTCACGCGGACATGAGGAGAACAAGCAGACTCTGGAATCTGGGAATCGAACCCAATCGAATCGCTGTGAGGCAATAGCACTACCCACTGCGCAAATACAGAGGCAAATACAGAGAATATACATAAATATAAAAACTACAGTTTTCCAATTAAATCAAGGTTTAATTTTCTCCAAACAGAAGAATTATTGCTAAAAATGCTGTTGTAAGAATACAAAACAAGACCTTGCTCAGACTAGACAGTGCTGCACTGCTACAGGCGACATGACATCAAGTAAGGGGAAAAAAGTCAACAAAGCAACAGCTGTGATGGAAGTAGCTAGAAAGCATATAAGCACCCCTTATATGCAACCCTCTTAGAGAGGAGCTGGCAGCAGTTTAAGTGTATCTGGCAAAGAATAAAAAAGATTAAAAGAAAGGTCCAGGCCCAACGAGCAAACTAAGCATCATGAGGAGCTCTCAGAACAAATAACGTTGGCCAGGGCATGCGTTCCTGGGGTTCCAAGTTCATTTATGTCTGGAGGTTCAGGTCATTTACTGTGCTGGGTTAAAGAAGTCAGAAGTGACCCATCCTGGCCTCAGCATGAGTCTTGATCATTTCCAACGTTAGCTTTGATTGCCAACTCATCTAAATCTCACTGCAAGTCTCGGGGCCGAACAACTTCAACTTCGACCCCAGGTGCAGCTTCTCCATCTGAAAATCCCAGTCAAGCACCTCCTTCTCATCAGTTTTACCATGATCTTTTTTCTGGGCACCACTGAAAAAACTGTTGCTTCAAGATCACCAATTAGGCATCATTTCTCTTCTGTGTCAGAGAAAAACATGTTTATTCAGTTTATTTGTTCATTCAGCCTACTGCCTGCAGCCAACAGGGGGCCCAGGAGACCAGGGGTGGTTTGCGTGAAGATGAAAACAGCCACTGGAGTTGTGTTTAGCAGTCGGCGGATACCATACAAGCTCTGTGCACTGTGCGGTTTGAAATACTCACTTAAGTAGTGTTTAAAATGCCATGGCTAGTGGTTCTTGGCTACTAATGGTTATAGAGGCCTTTGTGTAAAATGCAGTAATGGCATGAAATCAATAATCAGAGTCAGACCTAAAAAGCCTGATCTTTGCAGAGTGTGAAAAAAAAAAACAACAGACAGAGTGAGGCTAAGCAGCACAACTGTGCAGGGAAAAGGACTGGCAACTAAGACAGCCCCCAGAATCATCTTCTATAACTGTCTTGTTGCAGCAGAAGAGATGGATAGATGATCTATGTGACTAGGACACTACATCACCTCCCAGGTGCGGCAACAACAGGACAGCGAGCGGTTAGCCACTCCCTTCGGCATTCAGTGATCTCCTCATTCACAGAGCGGGAGACGAATGGCAGGGTGGAAAGCGCATCCATCAGTCGTAATGAAGCTGGATGATTAGGGCAGATCAGGAGCACTCAATCAGAGAGAAACAAGACAGAGGGAGAAAAGAGAGAGGCTAGAGAGAAGGAGGCAAGGAGATGCTGGAGTGATTGGAGGGTGGAAAGAGAAAGAAAGGCAAGAGATTTCTTAAATCAAATAAAGCCAAGATTTTAAAAAAGCAGAACGCTAGCATTAAAAAGGCGATAACGGTGGACGGCGAAACCAGAGATGAGAAGAAGGAAAAAGTTTTCTGAAGAATGGCCAAGCAATGAATAAGCAGAGGCCTATCCAGCCATATTTAGTCCCAGATTCCACAGCTAACCAGCAGCTATTCATCATTTGCCATCCTACATTACATCTAAAGACTTCCATTTCCCTCCCTGGACACAGGCCTCCTGGCTACAGACTATGGTGACCACAATGTCACATTTCCTCCAGCTCAGACTTACGGAAAAGTCATCAGAAGGCTTTGGTGGAGGGTGAGAGGTGAGCAGGGCTCATGAATCATCACTAAGTAACCCGTGGAAGTGTCAGTAACGAAGAATGTCTCTGCGTGTCCATGACTACAGAGGGACACCAAGAGTACTTAAAGGGCCCATGTGGTCCTTTCATTTGTTTCGTGAGGTCCACTTGTGTGTGGGTTTATTCACCAGCATTCATTATTTCATTTTTACATCACGTTTTCCAACAACCCTTAACACCTCAGACTGAAACAGACCCTCGATTATGTCTTCCATGTATGCCCTCCAGAAACAAGCGGCGGCACCTTTAAGACTGATATATGCAAATATGCTCTGCTTAGATTGGTTAACCTGAAAGTGAAACCCTGAGGAGCTAAAACGCTGAAGAATGAAAAGGTGGATATTAGGATTAGGGCAACATGATGAGTTTCAGCATCACACCTCCACCGTGACTCTCCACAGTTAGCACAAAGCTACATTTTCACATACATGGAACAAATAAACTGTTAAACATATGCAGCAAAATCTTGAGCTGCCCATCATCTCTTCATATTTTGCTTCCCAGGTGCCAGACATTTTTGTATTATTCATGTATTATTAAGGAAATTATCCAGGGTTCCTGAAGGACAATGTTTTTGGTTCTCATTTTCAGTACAGTCCCTGTACCTGAGCAGTTTGATTGTTTTTTTGTTGATTTTTTGTTGGTTGATCTACATCTGAACCTTCAAGCAGAACAAAGCGTCTTAAGACATGAAGCAGTGAAGGAACCGGTGCAGATGATTCCAGATCATCAGGTGATTCGTTTACTGCTGATGCTGAATGCTGAGTGGTTGGCACCCCTTTATCTAGAACCTTGTATCTTTAGACACTTTGCAGCCTGTCGCACTGAAACATTTGTTACCATTTCTTTTATTTAATCTACTCAATTTGCCAAAAATAAAACTGAACTCTTGTATAAAACACTTTTACATGATAAAGGTCCTTTAAGGAACACTAGACTGGATGAATAATTAGGCCTGTAGGTGGATTTAGTACAGTGCAGTTTTTGAAACATAAAAACTAACAATGTATCAAAAAATTAAAACACATACTACAGTGAAATTTTGCAACCTCAAGCTAAGCCTGTAACAACACTGCTTATATCTCACTGCTAATTACAGAGTTTTCTGTTTTTCACCCTAAATGAAGCCTGTAAATATCAATCAGCCTGCATGCAGCTCACAGCTGAAAAAAATAATAAAATGATAAGCAGAGGAAGGACACTCAGATAACTGATCTTAAGACTTATTAAATGTACATAAACCTCCATCAATAGATCTTCAAACTGAAAAAAAAAAAAGATGGCAAATGAGGTTCATGCAAAAGTGGCTGCTTATCATTTAAGGGATCAAAGCACATATCGGAGTTGTTTTTCCTTCCTGGCCACATAAAATCATCTTTTGAAAAAAGGTCTTTATTTCTGCAGTCAGACGCTAGTCTTAGAGCACCCCCTTCAGGCTGGGAACTAGTCAGGACGCCGCTGTTATTTACCATCCAGAGCCAAAGTTAAAAGTGACGTGTACATTTAGATGACCGCAGAGTCGTAGTTATTACAGTTAGGCCAGTATTCCAAACAGGACCACATTCATACGGAGAGCGATATGACTTGGAGGGTTGGAGTTTATTATTTGTCTTGAGACGTATGTGTTGTAATGCACACGGCGTTTTCATTCACCAGGACCACATAAATTATTCTGAACGGCTCGCCGAGGGACATACCACACACTCTCGCTGAAAAAAATACAGCACTCTGGAGAGGGGGAGAGAGAAACGATCACATATTTCAATTAAGATTTCTGGGAAACCGTCCACTGTACTGATAACTGTTGAGTGAACACAGATCGACTGCCTAATCTTCCCTGAGACACAGTCCATCAAAGCACCAGGGGCCAACACCATGTCCTCGTGCAAGGAGGGCCAGCCTCGAAAGGCCAAAACCACAGCTGGGATCAGTCCTGATGCACAGAAAGGAGAGAAAAAAAAAAAAATCTCCAATCTTAGGCTGCAGTAGATGGACCTTTTCAAAAGCTCTCCTCTTTGTCCACCAAGGATTTTCAAGGTGTAATCCTCCCGTGAGACACTTAAAGGACGCTTCAGCGAGTCTCATATCGTACAGCCCAGACGTGACATTTAGAAAGCACTCCACTTCTTTCTGGGGTCTTTTTTGTTCTTGACCAGACAGTAGCAAAACATATCGATATCAATTTGTCTCACTTAATCAAGCCATCAAAGAATACAGGAGCTTCATCAATGCGTGCGATTACTTCCCCACCAACAAAAGTGATGAAAAGTCCAAACAAGACTTTAATGACATGAAAAAGTTGAGGCTTTTTTTCCTCCACATTGTGGATCGACCGGACAGTTTCAAAGCGGTCTCCTTGAGCTGTGATAAATAGAGCCAAACAAGTGCAACACTGTCAGTAATTTCTAAACCACCCACACACAAACAGGAGGTGAAAAAAAAGGAAATTGGTGCAATCAAAGGCTAAAGGACACAAGCACTTTTACCTGATTCAAAGAGATGGAGGGGGGAAAAAAGTAAATACCAAAGCTCATGTCCATCGGACCTGGTAAAGGAAATAGTTTTTTTTAAAAGAGTCATATCATGGAAAACTGGATTTTCTCACTTCTTTTAAAAACACTTTTTTGAACATCAAGTTTCAAAATAATGTCTCACTCTCGCTGGGGGGAGTCGCTGGGGGTGCTAAAGCTTATCCCAGATCTCACCGGGTGAAAGGCAAGGAAACACCCTGGACAGGTCGCCAGTCCATCGCAGAGCAGACACACAAACACACACACACACGCTCACACCTACGGTCAATTTTGCATCTCCAATCCAATCCACTCGTCAGAAAACCGATGCTCCTGGAGGACACAGACACGGGGAGAACAAACTCAACACAGAAAGGACCCGGACCGCCCCGCCTGGGAATTGAACCTTCTCACTGTGAGGTGACGGTTCACTACTTGATCCGTACATGAAAAATAGCCTCCGACAACTGTTTTGACAAATATTGTCGTGCCTGGACTTGCCTTGAGTGTTTCAGTCCAGATTAGACAGAGAAGAGCCAGTTTAATTCTAATACACACAGAAAGGTCGAGTACAAACGTGTTGATACTGTTTTTGGTATAAACCAACCCAAAGGTCATAGTTGGAACTCAAGATTTAGATCCTTTAATGTCTCTTATTAGTTCATCAACTTAAATAATGCTTGAAAAAGGAAAGAGGAAATGCTTAATGCTAATGAAATGTTAGAACCTCTCAATCTCCAAGACAAGCACAGGACTAAACGCTCTGAGTGGGGGAAGAGACAAGAATATTGCTTCACTTTGAGAGCTGGTTCTATTTAAATGTAATTGCAGGATGCTCTCATGACAAGTTTCCAGGAAAGATTATCACTCTTAAAATTTCCTCTCGCACATTATGAAATGATGGGACGTGTCAGAAGAAGCGAATCCACAACAGACAGCAGACATTTCTACTTCCCTTCGACTCTATTCAGAACCCTCAGGCCTCCAGTAACTACACATAATCAAATGGTTCGGCTCTATTACGCTGTTTTTCCGTGATTCCGCCGTTTATCTCAGAACAAATCTCATATTGCATCAATTTACATTTTGACAGAGCCTGCGCTTTCTCAGGAGGTGGGCAGTGTGGAATTTAACGTTAACATGATAAATTAAGTCACATTACTTCTGACCATACTCTGGATATTGGGGGGGGGTGTCGTTTCACAACCAAAAGAGCACCCAGAAGTGCAGTGTGTGAAAAATGTAATAAAATTTGAAATATTAATGTCTTTAAAGGTGACACTGAGCTTGGAAAAAAAAAACGACATTGCTTTCAACTACCAGTGAAACAAAACCAACCAATCACACAAGCTGTAGCAACGCTGGCATGGTGAGGACTGGACATGCTTAATTGTCCCCTACGCGTGACTGTTTGTCTCCTTTAACGACGTTGTCCAGGGGGTTTTTCCACCTTTAATTCTGCGAGCGCTGGGAAATCGATCAGTACTGCCCACCACAGTGGTTAAGCTCAAATAATGAATGGACGGATAATTTCAGGAAGGCACTATAATATATAAACCACTTTTTGTCTGTTAAAAATGGTCAAAAATCTAAAATATCATGATGTTAAGATTCTTGTCCCCCCCAACATTTTCCCCATTTGCTAAGGGTTAAGCAATGGTTAAACTCTTGAAGGGCCTTTTAATTAAAAAAACCCAGACTGTACATTCTAAAATAAATAAATACCTTACAATAAATTGTATCCCCTTCTACTAAATATGTGGACTTTTGTAGCTCTTTTTATCTTCTTCCAGGGAAACAATTAAGCTATGCTTTTGTATTAATGATAATTTCTGATACTTAAAACCTGAAAAGGGCCTCAAACATCTGACCGGTTCTTCAAATAATCATCACTCAAATTTCCAGCCTTTACCACTGCTTTCACTGTCCAAACCATCAAAGACTATGAGAAATGGGGAAAGATGTGAAAAGCGCATAACTGGGTACATACATGTAATTAGAACCAAATTGAGGCCACATACTAATCTATTTCAGGTCATCAACAATTCCATTTACATTAGACATTTAGGCTAATTAAAAGTGGGGATAATCAGATCAGCGCGTGTGTAATCTCAGCGCGGATTCCTGCTCACGAGAAAGCAGGCCGAGCTGTTTCCTATGATATCACCGCCGACGGAAAATTAAAATCATGCGCTTCAAGGAAGCCGAGGGAGACACAAAAAAGCCGGAGAGAAAAGCCGCCTGCTCCTGCAAAATGAACGTCGCTGGCAGAATGCAGATTTAATTGTGGGGAACAAATTAATTGACATTATTATCCATATGCTGGGGTGTTTCATGTGCGCTCCAAACTGTCATGAAAGTGACTGCGGCTCCGTTAAATTTTTTTTTTTTTTTAACTACAATTTGTCTTGCAGTCTATTTTGCAGATAACACAATATAATTTGACTTTCTGTATAGAAAGCAGTCAACACAAGCTCTGCGCTCTCGCACATCATCATCTTTGTTAAAAAAAAATAAAAACACGAGAGGAAAATCCACACTGTCTTTTGTAAAAAGTGAAATGAAGTCCATTACCACCACTGGCTCAGTGAGAATACGGAGACTTTACAAAGTGTAGAAACTCTACACCGTTTCAGCCCAAATAGTCTTTAGTCCCCCCCCACTCTCCCATAGACTCACTCAAGCTGAGGTTAGGGGCAGGTTCAGTAGTTCAGACCTGACAAGGAGACAAGTAGGCCAATTTGTGAGCCTGGGCTCTTTAGCGAAGTCGAACCTGGGCCCAAAACAAAAGATTTGATTTGGAGACCATCACAAGCTGGGTAATTGGCTGTACATGCTGCTTAATTGCTTTTAGTTCTCAAACTACTTGCCCATAAAGAGTGGGGGCAGGGATGAACAGCAAATATAAATATATGGGTGAAAATTCAATTTATCCACACTGCCCCCAGAGTTCAAACATTTGTTCTAATCCTGGTTGGGTCATTAAAAGCCAGAGCCATCTGGGCAGGGTGTAACCCAGCACTGATTATATAACATCCAGATTCTCTCTCAAGCAACTGAGCTATCGGCTAGTTTTAGTGCTAGTTTTGAGCTTTCGGGATAAACACAGGTGCTGTGCATGTACACTCAGTCGCACATGTACCCAATCATAATGAATGGACACATTTACTACAGTATGATTGTATTCTTAAACCACCTCTTCATAGGAATCAGAGTTTATTCAATTTTCTAACATCTGCTACAATCAATTGTAACTGTTAAAAGTATTAAATGAAATATGTATGCAATAGCAGCCCGTAGGCGTTCACTTCATTACAAGATTTTTTTTTTTTTTTTACTGTAATTTGCATTTATTAAGATTTTGCAGAATAAGCACAGGTGAATCTCTTGTGCCAAGTTCTCAATTATTTAAACACAGCTAAACAATATGGGTGGAAATTTGGATTGCAATGTAAAATCAATTGTTTTTCTCCACCCAGGTCCTTTCTCTCAAGCCTAAAGTCCCTTTTCCAGACTTGAAGCTTGAGTTCTGCATTATAAGATTTTATTATTATTATTATTATTATTGCAATTCTTTTATTGCTGTTAAACTCACTGGAATTCTAGCTTCTCAAAATTGGATAATATGAAATATATCTAATATATTTCAATTATAACTTCGTAGTATCCTCCTAATTGTGGGCTCTGAGGTTTTTGAAGTACAAAGACATTAGATCTTATACACCTGACTGCAAAAACCCCTTTATAATTGTTAAACATTGTAAACAGTCGTGTGTAAAACAATGGGAGTGTACAAATTTAAGCATTTCCTAAGAGTAGCACTCGGATCGATATGTTCTTAAAGTCCGAGCCAAAAGCACAAGCTGCTCTTTAGAGACTTTTTGTAGGGACTTTTGAATACTTCCCAATCGCATTGACTGAAAAAGATTCCCTGTCCTAGCAAACCAAGTGGAGGAAAGCAGTAACAAGCAGACCGCCCAGAAACGAGTTCCAGCTTTTTAATTATTCAATTATCTCTGCGAGGAGCACCCGAGGAGCAGAAAGGCAGAGAAGGGAGGGAGGAAGGAAGACTGGGCCCATCTACGGATCATCCCCATTCATCATTGATTGGAAGAGACAGAGACAGGATCACTTTACTCCATTAGCAGGGCCGAAGGGGAGGAGGGACAGGGCCAGGGGCCTTCATTGTAAATGAGTTGCGCAATTGTGTGATCTGTCACCGAAAACATTCGGGGGCCGTCACGATAGAGAGATCCGAGAGATTCAGATGTCAGGGGCAGACCTGATGGTGCCTGGCTAGTGAGAGAGAAAGAAGACTACAATTTCAGGCCGGTATGACCTCAGAGATAGAGAGCATGATGGTTCACATTCACATGCAGCAGAGAAAGACGTGGGGCCAAAAAGTGAGCTTGTTTTCAAATCTGAAAAAAATATGCCCGCACAAAAACGGGAGTCATTGTCCGCTGCTGTATCCCGGCAACAGGGCACAAAGCTTCTAATGTTATTATACCACAATTATCATCATAACTTCCTGCAAAGAGCTATGGAGCACCAGCCAAGCAACCGAAGCCATCATACCAATCAACATCTTAATGACAGCGCCCGCCAAGCAACGAAACTGGATGGAAATTAAACGACTTAAATCAATCTGGAAATGAGGTCAGCCAGGCAATTTGCATTTTAAGTAAGAACCACTTTCAATATTGAAATACAATTCACATTTACTGTAAACCAGTGCGCTGCAGAGGAGGAGCTACAGCAAATACATTTAACAAGTTTTTCTTTTATCAAACCTGTTGTGGCAATATCTGTAATACTGCTTGTTAAAGAATGGTAGATGCTTAAAATCAACCATCTTCCGGTGCCCGCATATCAAGTTTTTGGGGAAAGCAACGTTAAAGAACAGCACTGGGGCTCCTGCATGAGATCTGCAAAGAAAACCAGTAAAACAGATCAGGTTCTGGTGGTTGAAAGTGGGACACGTGAGAAGTGAAGGAGTCACATTGACTCCTATGCATAAAGTGCTCTAGAAATGTTGGTCATTGTTTCTCTAAGCGGCATGTATTGTTCGCTGCAGAAAGTCTGAACCCGTAAAAAACTGTGCTTCGTGTTATAATTCAGTGCAGGTACGACTCAAGAGCTATTCTTTCATCAACAGACGAGTGAAGATTCAGCTTTGCAGGTAATTATTGTCTGAAATCAATGCTCAATTGTCTCGAATCGATGTTCAGGCAGTATATCAGACTCTCACTGAGACAATGGCATTGTTTTAGAATCCACTTCTAGACACAGACCTTAATGACAAGGAAGAACAGAGCAGTTAGACATAACATTTCCTCTGAATCGCAGCTCAAGGTCCTCACCGGCATAAAGAGAAGGAGAGGCCGGCGCAGCTTTCTCGCCAAGATTGAACATCTGGACGGCTGGTGTGGTGGAACCTGATCTAAAGGTTGCTGAAAGCTCCCCTTTAATTTGATGGATTTGTTTTTAATGTTGTAAGCTGCTTCAAACAGACTTAAATGGGATAAACAAAACAAGAGGGCTGTGTACGACACCTACAAAAAGGAGAGTGGAAATGGCGCATGTTTTGATCTGAGAGTAAATACGAGATGTTAAGCATTGCAAAGTCTCCTGCTTCCTGCCGTGTAAGCTGTGATTTCATCCATATTTAATAACCAGAACCTTAAAGGATTTGATATGGCGTGCACTGCCACAGACCGAGCTTTTGAGAGGTGCACTGCTGCCCCCCAGAGGCTGCACAGAGGCACTGACACAAGCCTGGCACGTCATGAGTGGCATGTACAAGAAGAAGCTGAACGTAATTAAGAACTTTTGACAACCCTGACTAATTGGTGCCATTGACTCCCAAAGGACATGACTGCGCTCAAGCTATTTTTGGTGCAAGTGCAAATCATTATTCACAGACCACAGAGCTCAGTAACAAATGGCACCCGAAAAACATCTTATTTGGCCGCAGGAGAAAAAAATAAAACGCCACAGAAAAGAGATGGTGCAATACAGGATACGCTTTTTATTCACTTGCTCAGAGACATTTTCAATCATCAGTGAATTCCTCAAGCACTGTCCACCAAAAACAAAAGATTCAAAACAAGGTCCACATGTTTCCCCAAGAGAAGAGCCCACAGTGGGCCGAAGGGAGACCAGTGGGTTCGTGCGCTCCAAAAACAAAAGGGTACAATAAGATTTCAGGGAAAGATACAAGAAGGATAATGAGATGAGAGGAGATGAGAGTGAGAGAGATCAGAGCCCTATTACCAGGACATCTGCTTTAGTTTTATCCTGGGAGAAGGAGCAGTGTGTTTGAAAATGTACATTGGGATGGTTTATCGCTGGTATAAAGCGGCTAAAAACCCAGAGGGCTCGACTGTGTTAATCTGGACCCAATGTTTCATTTAGTTACACAGGTTTTGTCTTTCAACCATGAACTCCTCCTCGAGTTCCCTCCAGTCATGTCTTACCTACCACGTATCGTCTCACGCCACTGAGCCTGGCCTTTCATACAAGAATCACTTTTTCCATTCCTAACAGGCGTACCAACACGGCAGACGCCAAAGGAAACTGCTATGAGGCAAACGAACAAGAAAAGCACTGTGAAAAGCATTATGGCCACACGCAAAAAAAATCTACAGGAGACAGGAAGCACCTACCAGTTTGTTCTCTTGCATGTAGATTCTCTGCAGTTTCGGGCAGCCCTTCGCCAGCGCTATCAGACCTTCGTCACTGACATTGTAGCACTGCCCAAAATGCACGTCCTTCAGCTCTGGACAGTGTTCACCCAGCTACAGGGAAAAAGAAAGGAAAGGGAACGATAGCTCGAGATTAGAAATCGGGGCACTGATTTTTAGGGATTCAATTTTGGGTCAATATTTATTAAGACTGTATTAATAAAGATTTAATCTTTTATTAATAAAGATTATATTCTTTCTTAAGCTGATTTAGTAAGATTTAAGATAAATAGGTCTTTTAAAGGGAATAAAATAATTGTATTTATGTGGCTCTACTTCTTAGAACACTTTGATGAACTTCTAAAGTATCGAGTAAAGTCCTGATAAAGCAATTAAAATCTCCTCTAGACACAAAGAAAGCACTCCCATCATTAAAACCCACCATCAACTCTGTGCTGATGATCCTCCCAAACAGACAGCAAAAAGAAATTCAGTACCTAATTTTGCCTTATGATACATTTATTAAATGAAAATGCATACATTATAAATATGTAATTAATAATCAAGTCTAAGAAATAAAAAGAGCAGATAACTGCTGTAAGATAAGTTAAAGTTTAACATTTAACTTATTAGTGTTTCCAAAGCAAACCAGTGCCCAGTTCAAACCTGATGAAGTGAAGGGAGAAGAGGCATTTTTACAGACCTGTTTGAGGGCATGGTCGGTCAGTTTGTCCTGGTTCCCCACGTGAACTTTTTGCAGCAGAGGGCAGTGGGAGGCTACAGTGCAGAGCGACAGGTCACTGAGCTGTTTGCAGCGGTATGCTGTGTATTTGACCAGGCCTGGACAGTGAGAGGCCAGAGTACACACACCATGGTCCTGAACGTTTCGGCAGTCTGAGATGTTGATCTCCGTTACATTCTGCCTCCGTGATGCTATCTTCACCAGGAGATCATCTTTCACCTGCAAGAAAAAAAAGGCTGTCAAGTAACTAAAGAGAAAAGGACATGAATCATAGAATCTTAAGCAATTTTATTTATTTTATTTTATTTAATTATTAATTCTTTATTTTATCATTTTATTTATTTTATTTTATTACATTAAGGAATATTGTGACACAGACGTTAAAAACATTGTATAAAAGAAACTTTTTAACTAAACGCATGAACTTTAACATATTTAGCACTGATGTAAACTTTCATATGAAATTACTATTAATAGTAAGAAGTGTACAAATGAAGCACTAACTTGTTGGAGGCCACTGAGATCGATTTGCTTCCAGAACTGGAAGTCCAAGCAGAGGTCCCGCCAGTACTTGCAAACCAAGGAAGCACTAAGACATCGCTCTTTCACTGACAAATGTGAAAATATCTAGAAGAAGAAATACGTAGGTCATTAAATGGACCGTATAATTGGGTGAAGTTACCCCCTGGATTTTCAGCCTAATTTAGTCATCCCCAGTTCCACCCACTAGCTACGACTGCCCCATCACACAATGCCATCACCAACACTGAGAAGGTGAGGACTAGCAACTACAACCCACACAGTGAGAGCAAACACAATTGTGTTCTCTTGGACTCCGGGCTCTGCCAGAAACTGCAATCCATCAACGACAGGACCAACAGGGGTACACCACTCTGGAGCCCTTTCTTTTCTTTCTTTTAAACCTTTCACATCTAAGGCATTTGACAAGTTTTCTAGCCTAGAATAAGATACGATTTAATCAGGTCACAGTTAGAAGAATGTAAAGTTGGGGATGTGGCCCGGGGACTCTTATTGATATGCTACAGTGTGACGGCCTGGGTGGGAAATCACACAGAATTCTTCCACATGACCGTTGGAGTTACACATCGTGCCATCCACGGTCAGCCAAGATTAAAATTAAATCAAAGAATTGCTCCAAAACACACAATCGCCAGCTGACTTTCTTTTCTTATTTTATGTTGTGACAGTACTGGCAATGTTCTAGTGCCTTTCATTCAACATACACTTCATACAGAAAGCACCCAGGCCGATCCAGGTGGGAATCAAAACCAGAACCTTTCCGCTGTTGCGTTTACTTCCGTTCCACCTCATGTGTTTAAATGGGCTGATTTCATCCATGAAAAATCTCTCAGAAAGAACAGAATCAGCCATAAAAATAAAAAACGTATGCTTTTCAGGGGGGCAGCTGTGGCCTAGTGGTTAGGGAGTTGGCTCCAGGATCAGAAAGTTGTGGGTTCAAATCCCAGACCAGTAAGTTGCCCTGAGGTACCCTTGAGCAAGGTACAGTCCCCATCACTGCTCCCTGGGCTCTCTAAATAGCTGCCCCCTGCTGCACGTGAATGTATGGGTTAAACGCAGAGGTTGAATTTCACTGTGCTGTGCTGCGTTTCACAATGACAAGAATAGTCTCTTCCATTTTTAGCCTTAAGTTAAAGATAAAATGCTTGATACTGTATATATGAACTTTCTAAGACTTTAAATATTGAACTAAAACGTTAGAAATGAGTCATAACAGACATGAGTCATGACGGTTATCACATTATCTACATATAAACCACAACCTAAAATACTCACAGACATCATTAACGCCAATACTGAAGTGACAAACATCAGATTTTTTTCCTTAAATGTTCAGATATTATAAAAGATCAGATATTTCTAACTCAGTGAGTTGAGATGTGACCTTATGGAGCGAGAGAACACTGACCAAATGGACCGTTTGTTTAAAAGGAGGTTTACTCCTGACACTCCCAAATGTCAGAGCCTAGATTTTTTTTACCATTATGATCAAATCTCACCAGTGCTGGGTGTTCAAGTGAATAAACTTCAGAAGGAACACAATAAACCAAAATGAACAGACATTAATGTGCCTAAAGAATAAAATATAGGCAGCAGCACTCCAGATTCTGGAACAAGCATGTTTTCTGGCCCACAGAAGCACAGATGAATTACTGAAATTTGCTCCTGAACAACAATAACTCAGCAGGAAAAATACACAAGGTGCTGAACGTCCCTACTTAAATAGCAACAACGCCCATGAGTAGGTTTTCATATGTTTAACTATGTAAGTACATTTTCATATTTTTGCCATATTTCCCCCGAGTTAATATTTCATATAAGCTGTTACACACTGTTCCTGCCGATCTATGATCCAAATCACCCCACATGCTATATCTACTCATTGCATTTTACAGTCCTTGATTAGCAGCACTCCAATCTCCAGCACTGCTGCGACCCGACTGAGCACAAGTAGCAAAGAAAACGAGTGAGTGAGTGAGCGAGCGAGAGGGGTTTGTAAGATTAGGGATGGAAGCAAAGTTTACAAAAAGGTAGATCAGCAGAAGGAGAGTTGCTGAACACTAGTTTACACAATTACATTATTTTCTTCTCAGTGTTGGTGAAATTGTGTGATGGAGGAGTCCTTGCCCTGTTCACTGGAACTGAAGATAACTATATTGAAAAACAGAAAAACTGAAAGAAATTATTTATTATATAAAAATGGAAAGCTTTCCGATTCCGATGCACCCAAAGGCATTCACAATTTATAAGAAAACTTTTCTTTTAGAAAAAATGAAGCAAAACTAATGACTACCGGAATATTTATTCACTGAAAAGATATTGTACCCTAATGTATAAATCGTTTCGCATTATGAAATGCGACTATCGTTACACTTCTACCACTCAGCCCCAGTGTACAAACCTTAAGCAGTATGGAGGATGGCAGGTGGTTGATGCGCAATGTGTCTGTGCTCTCTGTGTTCTTTCCTTCCTCTGACCTGTCACTCTGAGAAAGTGGGCAGGAGAAGGAGGAGCTTTCAGGAGTGGCAGCACTACTACTGGGACTTTCGCCCGAGTCCGTTGCCTGTAGCCCCACGCCCGAGCTTTCCTCCTCTGAGGACGAGGCAGACGAGGAGGATGGCAGGGGGCAGAGCTGAGGCAGGAGACGCTGGCCAGCCGAAGGAGAGGTGTTCCTCTCTTCCTCACCCTCCTCTGTGGCATCATGAAAGGCACAGCGCGGCTGTTTGCAGGGAGCCGTGCAACGCCGTGGCTCGCCACACTTACGCTTGCACACCATCTCTGAATAGTCAGCAGGGCAGCGGAACAGTGCCGGGGCACCGATCAGCTTGGCCGGCACGGCAGACAGCAGACTCCTTCGGCCCTGGCCCTCCCAGCCAACGGCCAGCTCCCCTGGAGACAACAGGAATCTGGCGCAGTCCTCCGGCGAGCTCAGAGACGCGTATTGTTCAGCAAGCTTGGAAGCAGCAGCTGCAGCCGCACCACCACTACTCTCGCAGGGGCAGTTGTCCTCAAGACTTTCGCTGGTGCTGCGGACGATGAAGCAGAGCATGCAGGGACCCCGAAGGAAGCAGTTCCTCCTCTTCTTCTTCTTGCGCAGCTTACGAGTTCTCTTCTTCAGGCAGTTACCATTTTTCGAGAGAAGCTGGCCCATATAGATGACTCAGGTTGCCTCTGGCATGACAAACAACAAAAAAAATGTCACAAATTTGCAAGACAATAAAAAAAAGAGACAGGATTTGAAAAACCAGTATGAACTAGAAACATCTCTCTCTATCTCATGTAAAACAGGTTATTAGGAAGGGTACCTATGATGAAAACTTTGTCCTGATGAAAGAAGCGGAAGATTAAAAAAAGGATAATAATATAATAATAAAATATTTTTGTAACTGTGGGTGCATGGTGATGTAATTAAAAATCAGAAGATGTTTAACAAGTGGGCATAATTATGTTTTTATGCAAGATTACAGGAAGACACAGAGAATGTTCACTTTTACATTATATATGATATGAATCACACTCAGAATGACTACAGACATTAATTCATTTTTTAACCTGCAACAAACAAGTCGTCTTGGCAAGAGCTGTTAAAGGTGAGAATTACAAATCCTGGCTGTCTCTTATGTGCATGGAGGAAACACCATTCAAAACCAATGCATTAATCCAGGATGCTCCCATCAGGAAACCATGGAAGGGTCCCAGTCCATAGCAGGACAGACACACACGCTCTCACACTCACACTCACGAGCAGGTGACAACTTAACATCTCAACCTAATGTCAGCTAAACAAACATGGGCAGCCATTTCCAGCACCCGGGGAGCAGCGATGATGACGGTGCCATGCTCAAGGGTACCTTAGGGAAACCTACTGGTCTGGGTTTCAAATTTTCTGATCCTGGGGCCTAGTCATAAACACTAGGCCGCTGCAGCCCAAAAAACAAAAAAAGGGGGAGAGCACGAATGTACTACCAGAAATGATGCAGTCGAGATTCACACATTTGGGGAATTGACAGGGGGTCAGCACAACTGAAGTGCAATGTCAGAGCCTCACCCTGGGTGAAGCACCTTCCTGATCATGGTATCTACTCTGACAGGTGAGGTGGAACATTCTGGACCAGAAAGCACAAAACCTCTCAAGGATTTTGCTTCACCTGCCTGCTTTCTCTGTTGGTCTCAAGCCATCAGTTGGAGCAGAAATTCTGGACTGGATTGTACTTTCTGGACCTGAATCTTCTTCACACAGTGCGTGCCACTGCATGGAGACTTGCAGGGAGAAATGATGTGCTTGGACAGGAAGATGGGAGAGCCATGAGATGCTTTCAGTTCAGCAAGCTACTTGCAGACAGACAGGTAAACAGAGAGAGAGAAGTCAGACAGACAGGCTGGGAGAAGCTGCCTTTCAGTCCAAAGTGTTGACAGTCAGCCTCTCTCCAGGGGGACTGGGGGGGTTAAAAGCCGTATTAAAGATTATTTCCCCAAGCAGGACAACTCAGTTTAACTAGGAGTGATAAATGAAATGTCTCGACACTCCAGAGGCAGGTCAAACACCAGAGGGTCTTTAAGGTGTGCTGTTTATCAACAGGTCGGGCTGTCTCTCCGTAACACCCCCGTGTTGTTGTGCTAGCTCGTTGCTGTGGTAGCGGCTGGGCTAAGTGTGCTAACCCGGGGTCTCCTCACCAGCGGTCCGCGCGGCGTGGCCCACCTCTGCCCCCGCGCTCATAATCCGGACAGACGGAGAGTGACTGAGGGGAGCCGGGGTGACCGTGTCTGGGACCGAGAATCTGCCTGAGCTCCGCGACAACTCCGCCACTTCTGTCTCCCTGCACTTTTAAACCCACATCCGGGAATCGGCACTACAACCGGAAGTCCCGCCTCTCCCATGTCTTGAATGGGAATGAATCGATTGTGGAGCCGAGTCTTTTTCAACCGCGGCTCAGTTAATCCTGCTCAGTTTCTCCAGACTGAATTAATGTCTGTTCGCGAACACATACTGTAGAATCTATAAAATATCAATACTGATTACTGTGTACTGTGCTTGTACTAATAACTGATTATTGTACCTGTACCGATTAGACTGATTCAGTAAGACGATTCAAAGCCATTTTATCAAAAACAAATAAAAACACACACGAATAAATTACGATAAGCATGTTTAAAATTTTTTGAATAATATTTTTGTACATGAAGATAAGTTTTTACTTATAAACCCATTCATGATTCAGGTGATTGAACTTTCAGTTCAACTGAATCGACTTGGTGAACCGAATCAAATTCCCTCATTAGTGGGACACACGTCATGGGCCAGTGAAACTATAGTTACGAGCGTGTTTCTGTTATGGAGAGTGAACACGACTGTAATAAACTTTAAGGGGGAGAGGAGAAGTATGGCTACTGCTGTTCAAACCTGTAGAGGTTTAAAAGGTGACTAAAAAGATTAAATCGCTTTTTTTGCACGTGTGGGCGTGTAGTTCCTCCATCCATCAGGAAAGCTCCTAAAATAGCCCAGGAGGGTTTCAGCCTCCGGAAAAAAGTCTGCGCACTCGGAGCAATGGCTGCCGCCCCGCCGGTAACGCAGCAGGTCTCCCGCTCAGGGCTGCAGAGTCCAGGTCAGAGTCAGAGTCAGAGTCAGAGTCAGAGTCAGTGTCCGACTCTGAGCGCGGCGGAGCGCTGTGTGATCTACAGTCGGAGCGGCGAACCTTCCGCCTTCAGCGGCCTGTTCGACAAGAGCAGAGCGCTGATCATCTTCCTGCGGGTGAGGACCGTCACCCGTCCCACAGACCGACAGGAGCCCTGCACCTGTCCTCGGGTTTTCTTCGGTCCACCTTAAATGGTTGGCGCAGTTGAGTGGTTCTGTAACATTTAAGGTGGACTGGAGGACGCTTCTGTGGCATTTTAAGGTGGACTGAAGGAATCTTCTGTAACGTTTAAGGTGGACTGGCTGCAGCATCTGTAACAGTTAAGGTGGACTGGCTGCAGCATCTGTAACAGTTAAGGTGGACTGGCTGCAGCATCTGTAACAGTTAAGGTGGACTGGCTGCCGCATCTGTGACAGTTAAGGTAGACTGGCTGCCGCATCTGTAACAGTTAAGGTGGACTGACTGCAGCATCTGTAACAGTTAAGGTAGACTGGCTGCCGCATCTGTAACAGTTAAGGTAGACTGGCTGCCGCATCTGTGACAGTTAAGGTAGACTGGCTGCCGCATCTGTAACAGTTAAGGTGGACTGACTACAGCATCTGTACCAATTAAGGTGGACTGGCTGCAGCGTCTGTACCAGTTAAGGTGGACTGGCTGCAGCGTCTGTACCAGTAAAGGTAGACTGGCTGCCGCATCTGTAACAGTTAAGGTGGACTGACTACAGCATCTGTACCAATTAAGGTGGACTGGCTGCAGCGTCTGTACCAGTTAAGGTGGACTGGCTGCAGCGTCTGTACCAGTATTTCTTTCATTTAATCCTCCATCTGCCAAAGATAAATGTGAGAAGTACACAATAGTGTATTAAAATACCATAAAACAGTGTTTCTGCACCAACAAAGTGATTCCGTCACAAAATCTAAAGACACGAGAGGTGGCTCAGGGCTTGACTGTGCTGTGCATGATCTAATGTTTAGCTATCCGTCTGATTTTGACAGCATTTCTTATGCTATTCATGTAAAGAATATGTGGAAGACTTGAGCAAGATTCCGCGAGAAGCATTAAAGGTGAGTGAGAATAAACCAGGACTGCTGAATGATGGGAAGCTGGAGAGAACTGTTTACAGTGAAACCATAAAGGCTAATTCAACCTTTAGTTTATATTCCAGAATATCTGTATAGTTCACTAATGGACCCAAGTGGATTTGATGAGAAAAGGGATTCATTTAGAGAACACGATGGCTCCAGAGTGTAAAGTGGTGAACTGAACCAAGCCTCACGAAATCAACAGGAGCAAAATGTTCGCTACTCCAAACCCACCAGTGAAACTACCACCCCTCTGGATGTCTGGTTCCATTCACCACCACTGAGCAATTCATATTCTGCAAATTCTGCAAATCGAAATGTTATAAAATTCCTGAACTCGATTTGTCTCTTTTTTTGGTCGTTGGGCTCACGAACATCAGGTTGGTTGTGATTGGACAGTCGTCTTATTCCCATATAGAGGTGAGACAGGAAGACACAGTACAGTATCAGCTATGAGGCTGCCGTCATGCTAATGCACTCATATTTGTTCCTTTCTTTTTCAGGCGTTTTGCTCACTGACTGGCTATCAGCACGAAATGTATATTCAGTCCAAGAAGACAAATTTATAGACTCTTGAGATGATGAGAAGGAGAGCCGTTTATGGAACAGGTGAACACTTAGCAAGTGTTTTTCCACTGACTTTGCGTCCATAAAATCCGATTTTACGTTCCGACTCGTAGTTTCAGATTTCCTGCACATTTTGGGAAATATTTTAAAAATCCATGATACACAAGTGTGAAATGCACTCACTCAGTAGTATTTTCAGTGGAGACTAATACATGTATACATGTTGGAGAGGTTTAAATAGCTCAAAAGTACATTAGGCATACATGTTCTTAATTTAATACTGCTATGACTTCAAGAACATGAGGGTGTTCATATATTGTCAGTTAGAATTAATCACGTGGAGCTGCGTCAGTCTCCCGTCCTAAACCTCACGGTCAGAAAGCTGTTCTATTGGCCGATCATTTAAAGCCAATCATTTTACAAAGAAGTCCATTTGTTGAGAAGGAATACAAATGAACTAAAAAAAATGTAACCATGACACCCACATACATTTAGAAAATGCACAAAATAGTCTGTTCCCTCTTCCTCTATTTCTTTTTTTCTGTTCTTTATCTTTTCCCACTTCATAGCAAAGATCAACTGCTTTTTCAGTGATAGAGTATGGCTATTTTTGATCTTTTTTAAGGATTTTTGAAAACAGTAAATATATAAATCATATTTAAGGCCATCATAAGGGCCTGGTGTCTGATTTCCCGATTGCTTTCTCAGCTTCTAAGAGTCCACATGTGAAATCCAGTGTCCTCATGGGCAGTTTGAAGAGCATGTGGCGTGCCATGACCAGTCCTGCTTTCGATTTCCAAGGAGACCCTCTGCAGCAAGGAAGGCCATCATTGTTAGTCAGAGTGACAGATTTAAAAGACTTTACTGTATTGCTTTTCACTTGCTGTTCATCGTCTAAATAGTTTCTGTCTTCTCACCGCTGCAGGCTCAGATGTTCACTACGCGCATTTCGACATGAACCGATTTGACCACGCGCCCATCAACCAGTTGCTTCAGCTGGCAGGGGTGGAAGAGGTGGACTTTGGACACCCCAAGATCATCAACATCTGAGGCAGTAGCGGTGCTGCGCCTGTCGATAGGTTTTTAAAGAGGGCTGAATGGTCTTTAAAAATGTTTTTCATATATCACAGGCTTTAGCACATATTCTTTTGCCTAAGCTGCTCCATACACTCCATGCGCAGAAGCTGTAATTCTGAAAATTTCAGGTCACTCGCTAAAAAAACAACTGAATCAAATTCATTTCAGTAAACACTTCCATAGTTGAGTTAACACTACTTCATTTGTTTTACATTTACTAAATAAATAAAGAAATGTTTTATTTATATATATATATATATATATATATATGTATATATAACTATATATATATATATATATATATATATATATCTGATATATTAATATAAATGTTATGTTCCATATACGTAACTGTGCATTATTGTGATTTATTGTTATTTTTATTCTTATTATTATCACTAGCCGTAATGTATCACTAGCCATAATAGAATTGTGATAGTGTATACAGGTTTTATTTTTATAATAAATTAGTTGCCAAATTGTAAAAGTGTCAGTTTTCATTGCCCTGGACAAACTTCGCTGTACTTCATTAAGCTGTTAGCATCCTACTGTATACTGTAGAAATGAAGAAAGCAAATTGCAAAGCTAATATTACATTAATATGACTGGAAAATGAGTAAACAGAGACAATGTGACTTGTTTTCTAAGTAATTCGTCTAGTTCTAAAACTGGGTCTTTCAGATGCCTAAACAGATTCATGTAGAAGCTTTACATACATCACAGGCCAGAAGTTTGGAACCACCCTCAGATTTATTTATTTTTAATAAACAATACATTTCTTTTTCAAAAATTGAACAAAGGAAAGTATCAGAGATATTTAAGACAAATATAAATGTGGCTAGTTTTCATCATTTAGTAACTTAAGCCAAAAGGGCTTAAGCTGTTGGTTGTAGATCTTGTGGATAGAAAAATCATTTTCAGTGATTTGAGGAGCAGAAGAAGAGGTTTTAAATCGGGCGGCAGAGCGAAGGAAGAAAGGCTGCCTTAGAATGTGTTGTTCCAGCAGCGATAGATGGCGGTTGATCGCTGACGGTGTGGGGCAGTCTTGAGGGAGGAAGCCTGTGCAGCCAACCCCCGCAGTCCGCCCACTCGTGCAGAAGTTAGAAGTTGCATCCTTAAGCCACTTTTCAATTAATAAGGTGACCAACCAGGTCAAACATATTACATATAGTCTTAGTACAGCCTTAAGCGCCTCGTTTGATTTTAAGGGATGGAGAAAGGTGGACCAGTGCCTATTGAAAATAAAGAAATGATATATTTTTGCTGCAAAAATAGCGCAGACGGAAGGTTGACAAGATGGGGGCTTTTAGCCTGAAAGGAACTTTTGCCCCCCGAGTTCACCATCCCAGGGTGAGTGGATGGCGCAGCTGACGTCACGCGGAGGGGATTCAGAAACTTGCCCTGCAGACGTCAGAGGGAGAAACAGCTTCAGCTGTCGGGACGAGCGCCCCGAATGGAGCATGCAGGGGGGTCCATTCGCCTCCCGAGCCCACCCTAAAATCAAAAGCCCAGCATGAAGCGCAAGAGCGAGCGACGGGCCGAGCCGAGAAGAGCTCCGCCTGGAGAGAGACAGGCGGTGCCCAAGGCTGACATTCATCGCTATCACAGGTAAACACCCCGCCGTCCGGGCTCTGAGAGGGTCCTGCCTGTCTGTTTTTGCCACCCCGATTCGACGGTTCCACGGAGCTGCTATTTCTTAATCGAATCTTCCGTGCCACCTTAAATGGCACCTTGTTGGTACGTAAACCTCTGCGCCATTTAAGGTGGCACGGAAGATTCGAATACTAGCCCGACTCCGGCCTTCGCTCATTGGAAGGCTCGAGGATCAAAGCGTTCTATTCAATTGGTCGGTGCAACGTTCTCTCCTAGCAACGGCTTGGGCAGTGTTCCAATTAAAACCTCGAACGCTCGAACTTAAAATTCTGCGGGGGGTGGAGCTGGAGTGATTGACGCGCCGGCTGTGCGTCTCGACCAATGGGGTTCGAGGCGAGCGCGCTGTAGTTGCGCAGTTTGAAACAAAGTTGCAGCGTCGTGCGGGCAGGCGGGCAAGGACTTTGGAGGGGAGGACTAAGATTTAAGCTGGAGATATGGTCATTTAGGAGGATTCGTGCAGGATGCGTGTCAGCCCCAGCAGTTAGGGCGTGGGGAGTCTCCAGCTTTTATTTTGGACCTTTGAGACGCACCGTGGAAGTTAGAGACTTTGTGAGCCTGGTGGAGGACTGGAAGTGTTTGTTTACAGCCTGCAGGAGCACCAAGTTTAGTTGAGATCCTTATCCGCCGGGTCAACATGTCTAAAGAAAACAGTGACCCTCTGAACGGCATCGAGATCATCAGAGGTGGGTGCAGTGCGTTTCGGAGCTCCACTCGAGCTTCTTCGTTGCAGCAGCAAGTCTCAGTGAAGATCTCACTTCCGGGACACAGATTCAAACTTATGCTTGTTTTTCAGCCTCGCACATGTTGATCCGACACACACACACACACACACACACACACACACACACACACACACACACACACTCTGACTGCTGCTTGTGCTTTTTTTCCAGACCAGCTCTATTTTGCCATCCTCAGTCAGAAGATCAGGAGCTCGCCCGACAGACACTGTTTCTGCACTGATGAAGAGCTCTCCTATGAGAAGTAAGAGCTGATCTGGGGTCAGGATCAGAGCTGGGAGAGCGAGAGTTACAGAAGGAATCGATTAATGTAACAATGCGTTAACAGTAATATTACTAAGGCAATTCTCTCTCCACACTGATACACACACACAAATATACAGAGAGAGGTGTGTGTATCTCTGCATATATATATATATATATTAGATATCTATCTGCATATATGTGTGTGTGTGTATATAAATGCACATCTATTAATATATACATGTGTGTATAAAGATGTGCTTTTATGTATTTAAATCACTTCTTCTTTTCTGTACAAACAGCTTTTATGCAGACTTTGGTCCTCTCAACCTGGCCATGTTTTATCGCTTCTGCTGCAAGCTCACCAAGAAGCTGAAGGTAATGGAGGTTTCTCAGGCTGGCACGGTTATGTAACTCTAGATTCTCCTCAGCTCATGTGCATACACAATCAAGTTACTGGTGTGAGTGTTAATAGGAAATCTGTTAAGAATGGTTTAATGGAAAGTAGCACAGTGGTGTTGATATGAATCTGACCTCTAAAAGAGTCACTGACGGATTTGGATTGGAGGGGGAAAGTGTCAGTGTTTGTGTTGTATATTCTGTGACCTTTTTGTTCCTTTTACCAAAACATTTGGATTTCCCCTCTAATGTGATGCTTGTTCTCTTAAAAACAGACTTTTGCTCATGCCAGAAAGAAAATTGTGTTCTACACATGTGGAGACAAGAAGAAACAAGCAAATGCTGCCTATTTAATAGGATCGTATGCGGTGAGTAATAATCAGTATATTTTATATTTATACATAATTATTTGAAATGTATTTGATCATGTGTAGCACAGCTTGCAGGTTAGTGGATCAAGGGTAAAGCATTTGGCTGCGCTCCCAGCAGGACAGGGGTCGGCCACTCCTCCTCATCTCAGTGTGTACACATATGTGCTTTGTAAGTTTAGTGGTGTTGCTCTTCGAATGACTACCATGATTGGCAATTAGCATTAACACCCGGCCATTATCCAATCAGAGCATGATTACTCCTCCAGATACGTCTAGATGTTGGTCAGGTTCAACTGTGTTTGATGCTCTCTGAAACTTGAAGCTTTAATTGTTTAAAGACATGGAGGAAGTACAGGACTTCCATCTCTTCCGTCCACTCACACTCAGCCCTGTTTAGTCGTGTTCAGTTTAACATGAATAAGTGTCTTTAATTTGCAGGTAATTCTGGAGTCCTCTTTCCCCTTTCTTGCATTTCTGGATGTAAAATGTGTCCTGAAAAAAATTTAAGACAATTTCCGAACATTTTGAATGCAACTTGTTGAGATGTGCAGGAGACATCTTAGAATCTGAGAGAGAAGTCAGTGTCTCAAGATCAGGACCGCTATATGAGGACACAAAGATCTAACAACCTCCAGATATGGAAAGCATTTCATTGCCGAGTGTAAACGGGGCCTTTGCTGAAGCATTTAAAGGACTCTGGATGAACTAAATTGTTCAAAAATCAGGAATAAACATTTTCATTTGAGGCCAAAACTGTGTAAGCAAGAATAATTTTTTTTTTTTCCCCTCTCTTAAAGGTGATGAATCTTCAGAAAACACCAGAGGACGTTTATAGCCTACTAGTTTCCAGGAATGCCACTTATCTCCCCTTCAGGTAAGTGCAGTTTCATTCAATAATTCAAATGGGAAACGTGAATATACCCAGACTGATAAACAGTGGATTATCATTTGTGTACTTCAACAGTTGTCATAGTGAAAGTTGAACTTCCTCTTTTTCTTTCTGTTTGCAGAGATGCGTCATTTGGAACCTGCATGTACAATCTGAACATACTTGACTGTTTGCGTGCCGTACACAAGGTAACCAGGCTCCTGGTTAAACGTGATCTGACAAGCATTTATGGCTCCACACTGCAGTATGCACATTGCAGTGCGTCTCCTCACAGCGTATTGTTTTTTTCCTGAAGGCTCTGCAGTTCGCGTGGCTGGATTTCTCCAAATTTGATGTGGAAGAGTACGAGCATTATGAGGTGATGTGAACTGGGACGTCCCATTATATTCCTGAATGAAAAAAGGATTAAAAATAACATTTGTCAACCTCTAGAGAGCAAAACCTTTTGATTCTCAGCTTTCAGAATTAATTTCACCAAAACCAAGATCACATCTAACTTTTAATGACTAAATGTGCCTTTTTAAAATTGTGGTAGTTCCCAGATAATTCTACTAATTCTGATAATAAATGACTTTATACAGAAATTTGAAATCCAAATTTAATTCAGTGGTGGAAATGTAAACAGTTGTTTTGAGCAATTTAATGTGAAATGGTTTAGAAAAGAGAAACTGAGAATTCTTTACAGTGGAGGTGAATGGAACCAGATGTCTGCAACCCACTCTAGCCATATATAGTCTGGATTTCTCCAAACTCCCCAGTGATGATGTGAATGGCTTCTGTGTGTTGGCCATGTTGTTGGAAGCAAAATATTGGTAACTAGCAGGGAGAAAATGTTCCCCTTAAATGGAAGCGTTTCAGTTTAACAAACCAAAACCTGTGCAGAACTGTTAAATAAAGTCTCAAGCATCAAGCAGGCTTCTAAAACCACTTTACATTGCAACTTTCTGCAAGGAAGCTTTTAGACATTTAACTTCTGTGATGGACGGTTTCTGTAGGTACTTGTACAGCCATGTACCTCCAAACTTGGGAATCAGATATAGTTTAGATGGAAAAACTGTAGGTTGACATTCAAATGAATAACCTTTTAGATTTTTCTTCAAACTGGATGTCTGTTCTTTTCCACAGAGAGCAGAGAACGGGGATTTCAACTGGATCATTCCTGGGAAGTTCTTGGCTTTTAGTGGCCCACATCCAAAAAGCAAAATTGAGAATGGTATGTAAAACGAATGATGCTGGATATAAAACCCATCACTGTATCTTTGAGTCACACTCTGTAATCACCTCATTTAATGGCTTTCACAGGTTACCCACTCCATGCTCCTGAGGCCTACTTCCCATACTTTAGGAAGCACAACATAACCACAATTATACGCCTCAACAAAAAAATGTACGATGCCAGGCGCTTCACAGACATGGGCTTTGACCACCATGACTTATTCTTTGTTGATGGGAGCACACCGAATGATGCCATTGTCACGAAGTTCATGAACATTTGTGAGAATGCTGACGGTGCCATAGCTGTCCACTGTAAAGGTAAGAAGCAGGATTTTTGACTAATCGTGGTACGTGATGGCTCATTCTCCTGAAAAACAACTGCACAATTTGACCTGTTGATGACGGTGGTTTCTCAAATCTGTACAATTTTTAAGTATTAAAGATGTGCCAAACTGCCCATTTACAGGTTCTGAATGATGAAAAACCATCAAACAGTACCGGCCGGTGATGATTATAGTGTAAATAATTAAATTTGTAGCCCTTGCGGTTTGAAAGTTGCTCTCTTTCAAATTCCGATTTTTAAGTAAAACCCAGAAAAAACACCGTAAGTGGTTTATCGTGTGTGTTTCAGCCGGCCTGGGCCGCACTGGAACATTGATAGCCTGCTACATGATGAAGCACTTCAGACTGACTGCAGCCGAGGCAATTGCCTGGATCAGAATTTGCAGGCCAGGTTCAGTGATCGGACCACAGCAGAATTTCGTTGAGGAGTGAGTGATCTTTTATCTCTGGTTAACAAAAGGAAAAGATGACTTTCAGTTCAAAATATATGTAGATAATTAAAAACATTCCATAATATCGTGCTAGGTTTCTCTTTTGGGCTGCTGCCTCTTAGTTTAAAACTATACAGCCTGGTGCTTATACTGCTAAAATAGTAATATTTACGGTCTGCTTTGGCATTATCCAACAGTAAGCAGTCTAGCCTTTGGGCAGAGGGTGATCTGCACCGGCAGAAACTAAGGGAGCAGGAAAATGGCTTGAGCAAGATGGCAGTCACTGGGATCCTGTCGGGGGTGGATGACATCTCCATCAATGGGACAAACAAGGACATTGCGCTTAGGAAAACAGATGTGGTGAGTAGCAGTTAGGAGCTATTTTCACCAAATGGTGGTGAAATTGATAAGAGGTGCTATTGTGGTGAGAGAATCGCTGCACTGAACATCCTTAAGAATTCCAGCTTTTTCCAGTAGATTGAAGGGCTTGATAATTAGATAATGGTTAATGGAGCTGAACACCAGAAATCAAGATTATTTTTAATTGTGAAATTACTGTTTACTGATAAGTGGTTTTGGCAAGCTATAGTCCTTGGGGTCTAAAGGCAGATCACATTCATAACTAAAGGGAAATATAAAGCGGATTAAAAATAAAATAATGAATTGCGATGGAATGTGGTAAAACTATACTGAAAACAAAGTAGAATGAAAGTTTTTTTTCTTTTTTTTTTCTTTTTTTTTTCTTTTTTTTTTCTTTTTTTTTTCCCTGCAGATTAGACATATCCATACATATCTCCAGTAATTAAAAAGCACTCAAGGGCGCATGTCGTAATAATCGAAATGCTTGTTTGAGATGAAGGATGAATAAACCGTTCTTTCACCTCTCTTCAGTATAATGATGCAGAGGAGGAGTGCAGTGGCTTCACACAAGGGGACAAACTGAGAGCACTGAAGAGTAAAAGACAGTCCAGAGCATCTACAGGCTCGATGTCGTAAGTACCTCCCCCCCCCCCCAACATGGTCCAAATTTTGTCCCATGGAGTTATTCTCCAGACAGCCAGAAGCAAATAGGTCTCATATCACTCCATTGTGCCCCAGAACCATTTTGTTAGCATACTGGAATTGATTGTCAATGTTCTTGCATGGTTCAGAAAAGTGATCATAAGAAACCCTTACTAGTCTGCACTCAACCCCATCATGATCCACCTATTCTGAATAGTTAACAACTGCACCAGAAAAGGAGAGAGATTCCAAAAGCCTTTTATCGCACGGCAGGCAAACGGTAGTAAAATGCTGCAGCCTGCTGGGCTCTTTGTGGCCTGAGTGTTGTCTGGCATTGCAAAGGTAGCAGAGACAAGGGGCACTAGGAGTCTGAGGGAGTGTCCCTCGGGTTTTGTATCTCTGAGGTAAGTACTGCCTAGTTTGTGGCCTCTTGGTTCAATCTGAGCAGTTGCTATGGTAATGAATGTATGGCTGCTTTAAGCGTTTGCTTGATTATTAGTCCTATAATTTGCTCATTTGCTTCTCAGTAGATGCAACACATTTATTTACATATTTTTTTTCTCCTTCAAAGCTTTGAAATGTAGACGTTGCATCCATCTTGTGCAGCAACGGTTCCTGTAAGGCGCTAGTTGAAGGAACATTGGTGAAGAGCTGCCAAAAGATGTTTAGAGCTTTATCCAACATGTCTGTTTCTATGGGTTTATTGGCCTGGATTGAATGTGTTTGCGCTCAGTTTGTGCAGTCATACAATGCAATATGGAAGAAAGCTGCAATTTGATGCATTGATGATGGGGTTGTGCTAATATTACCCACCATAAGCTAAACGGTTAAATGGGAGAGTACTTAATGCTTTCCAAGTTCAGAGAGAAGGGCTGGAGAGAGAGAGCTAAAGTTGGACTGGAGCCTTATAACCCAGAAATGTCTTCTAACAATGCATATGCATATTAAAGTTTATCTAACTCTTCATTCTCACCACAGAACGAGAGCTGAGGTTCTAACCATATTGCATGATGGGTTTTGAGGGCCTTCAGCTGCCTTCGCTTGACCGATGGCATTAGCACCTTGAATGCATGGCTTTGTATTGAATGGTACCCGAGGCAAGCTCATGGCCTCTGGCACCCCTCTTTACTCACTGCAGACTGGATTATCGCAGGTCAGGCATCCAAACTGCATTCCCTGCAAAAACTTGTTTACTACCAAATTAATGCAGATGCTTCTTTGTTTTAAGCGTCCATAAAAAGGCCTCAGGCTTTGTCTAGTCTGGAATGGAGAAAAGAGGAAGTCTCTTGTGTGGAAATCTGTTGTCTGTCCTTCCTTGTTATTTTGTGTTTCTTAAAATGCCCCCCTCCCCGTCTAGATGGCTGGTAGCTATGCTGGTTTCTTCACTTTGTAGCCTTGTCCTGTGGTGGCTGTTATTTGGCTTCCCCTCTTCCGTCCTCCATTACTGTATAGACGGTTTAGGATTGTAAGTGATCTCTCCCGCCTGTACCACTTACCCCTCTTTGGACTTGGAATGCTGTAAGTGTGTTCAAATTTTCTGTCTCAATGATTTTTTTTTTTTCCCCCTCCCTTTTTGCAGAGGTTGCTTACATGTGCTGTCAGTCATGTTTATGCTTAGTTACTAAACAGCTTTAGTCAAAATCTTTGTTGAAACCTTGATCCAAACCCAAACACACCCAATGAATTCCATCCTACCTAACTCAAACCACATTGTTGCTTGAGTCCAAACCTTACTCAGTTCTAACAGAAGGCAAATCTTTATGTAGTACATGTAAGTTATTTTGTCTTAAAGGAAATATAAACATCATTTTGCTTGCAGTAATCTGGACTTTTCCTAAAAAGATTTGCAGCTTTTTGCAGCGGAAAGAAAATGTAAAACTTTGAGTCATAGTATCTGAACCTTGTATGACTGGTCAGGTACTGTCCCTCTTGTGCATCATGACAGTTTGTCATTTGTATTTGAGAAGCTGCCCTATGATCCAGTACTTTACCAGTATTTACCAAGGGCTTTTTTGATGTAGAGGGGCTGGTGGTGAGGTGCAGAACTCTGAGACACGCTCCTCTGTTAGTCATGCTTGCTCTGCAGGGTTTCATCTCAAGGCTGCAACATTAATGACATGGATCCTGCAGCTGGTTTTGTCACATTTGTGCTTCCTGCTCTGATTTCCTCACACACTGAAATGTCTTTTTGCTGCAGGTTAGAGGAGAATAAAATTCATACCAGGTCAGCATCTAGCTCCTTAAGGTAATTCTTGTGGGTTTTAAAAAAATTTTTTCTTTTTATTTGTTTGGGGGTTTTTTTTGCCCAAATTAGGACAATTAAAGCCTTGAATCTAATTGCTTTTGTCTCCATCATATAAGACATCTTTTGTTTAATGGAGTTCTCTGTTTTGCACAGAATTATTCTGCAGTCCAGCACACAACGCTGTAAATCTGTAAAATTTCAAAATCCTCCCAATAATGCGGATGTAAGGAAAAGAACCAGAACTTCACTTGGATCCAAAGGAACCAACAGGTTAGCGTTTTAACAATTGCCAGAGTGTCTGCCTGTACTGTGATGGTAAATAATAATCTTGACAGGTTAAACTGGCAGTGCCACAGTCAGCTGTTTTGTATGAATCATTTATTGCCTTCCCTTTGACAGCTCATTAAATTCCAGACTTGCAAGGTCTTTAGGCAACTTGCATGTAATTGCTGGTGAAAAGAACCCTGAGTTCGATGGAGTCACTCCAGGCCCAGTGGCCACAGATAACATGGGCATCCAGTCAGACTTAAAGCGCATAAACCCAATCAACAGCGAGTCGGTCCCACTGCCTCTTCAACCCAGCAATATGGCCACAGCCTGAATCTACTATTAGTAAGTCATCAGTCGCCCCCTGCAAGCCGAGCATCACAAACCATCTTAAAAGCAAGTGTTAAAGCTACGCTGCTCTTTACTTCCTGCATGACTCTGTCCAGCTATAGCTCCTGCAGATTCCCGCTCTGTCCTTTGTGTTCTGTCTTCCCCGGGGAGTCCAGTAGTTCCCAGTCATGGAAAAAACAACCAAAATTTGGGCCATCTCTCTCGCTGAAAGTGAAACAATGATTTCACCTCTCAGACTTCTCAGGGCTTTGGAAAGCTGTTGCGATGTTCTGCTCGTCCACATGAACTGTGTAGTTTTAACAAGCATGTCTCTTTCTTTCACACTAACAATGCTCCGTGTAACAGAAGATCAGTGTCCAGGAGAAGGAAAACTCTGCACTCTTTGCCATCAGTGCGCTTTACGAGACTATGGTATACTTCTTTCTTTCTTTCTCTCGCTCCCTTTTTAGCTTCATACCGCTGCTTTTGCCTTGAACTATTATCAGCTGCTATTTTGGGTAAAATGAAGGTTCTTACTGAATTTCTCTCCCTTTTCTCACAGTCATGCCATCCCTAAAGCGAGAGCACCTCTACTCCGCTGAACTGTTTTTTTCCGAAGACCCAAGAGTTACTTCGTTTTGTCCCAACAGTGCACAGTATCCTAAAAGGTGAACGTGTTTACAGGACCGACTCGTTTAATCTGGAGGGAAGAAAATGTTTGTAAGGAAAGTTTGGGATTATTTACAGAGCACCCGGAAAAGTATTCATAGCACTCCATTCGCACCTGAGCTCAGTTTTGATGGTCATGGCAACGGCTGTGAATACTTGTTAGGTTTTTTGTTTTTTTTGGTTTGGTTTTGTTTTTTGTTTTTTTAATTAATTTGCAAAAGTTTCACTTTGAATCCATTTGGGAGTAAAGCTGCAACGTGGGGTTAAAAAGTGGAGCGCCGTGAATACTTTCCAGGTGGACTGTGCATTGTACAAAATCTTTTAATTTTACAGTATTCACGCCATTAATACTTTGTAGCCTTAACATACTTTACCCCCATAATGTTGTCAGGAACCTGAGTGGTCCCTCTGTGACCAACTAAAGATGTAGACTAATGTGAAGTGTGTGTGTTTGTTTTTTTTTTTTTACGTCTACAGTATCTCACAAAAGTGAGTACACCCCTCAGGTTTTTGTAAATATTTGATTCTATCTTTTTAATGGGACAACACTGAAGATATGACGCTTTGATGCAATGTAAAGTAGTCCATGTGCGCCGTTTATATAGCAGTTTAAATTTGCTGTCCCCTCAAAATAACTCCACACACAGCCATTGATGTCTAAACCACTGGCAACAAAAGTGAGTACGCCCCTAAGTGAAAATTGTACCCAAAGTGTCAATATTTTGTGTGGCCTCCATTATTTTCCAGCACTGCCTCGACTCTCTTGGGCATGGAGTTCACTAGAGCTTCACAGGTTGCCACTGGAATCCTCTTCCACTCCTCCTTGACGACACCACGGAGCTGGTGGATGTTAGAGACCTTGTGTTCCTCCACCTTCGGGTTGAGGAAGCCCCACATGCTCAATAGGGTTTAGATCTGGAGACTGGCCAGTCCAGCACCTTTTAGCCTCAGTTTCTTTAGCGAGGCAGTGGTCGTCTTGTAGGTGTGTTTGGAGACGTTATCATGCTGGAATGCTACCCTTCGGCCCAGTTTCTGAAGGGAGGGGATCAGGCTATGCTTCAGTATGTCACAGTACATGTTGGCATTCATGGTTCCCTCAACTGTAACTCCCCAGTGCCAGCACCACTCCACTGCAGCCCCAAACCGCAGCCTCCCACCACCTTAGCGACTGTACTCAAGACTCATTTGTACTCGTCTCCTCACCTGGTTGCCGCTACGTACACTTGACTCCATCTGAACCAAATCAGTTAATCTTGGTCTCTTCAGACCACAGGACATGGTTCCAGTAACCCATGTCCTTAGTCTGCTTGTCTTCAGCAAACTGTTTGCAGGCTTTCTTGTGCATCATCTTTAGAAGAGGCTTCCTTCTGGGACGACAGCCATGCAGACCAATTTGATGCAGTGTGTAGTGAATGGTCTGTGCGGTGAATGGTCTAAGCACTGAGACCCCTTCAGCTTCTGCAGCAATGCTGGCAGCACTCATACGTCTATTTTCAAAAGACAACGGGAAAAAGGCTGATTGGTTATTTTGAGGGGACAGCAAACTTGCACTGATCTACAAGCTGTACACTGACTGCTTTACATTGTACCAAATCATATCTTCAGTGTTGTCCCATCAAAAAATATAATCAAATATTTACAAAAATGTGGGGGGTGTACTCGCTTTTGTGAGATACTGTATGTTTGGCAGCTGAAAGCTGTACATACGCATCTGTTTGATAACTGTTAAAGATCTGTTGTAAATGTTTTACCTGTAAATACTTTATAGCTTTTATTCCATCTCTTGCCAAGCATTTCTTCTGTAGCTCATTTATACATTATGTATGTACTAAGCCTGAGTCATAATATGATTTTTAAAGTAAACCATCCTTCTCTAATCACTCTTTCCTCCTGTGAGTCTTCCTTCATGTTCGGCCGTGTCCTTTAGCTGGTACCAGATCCTACCTGGGTTCTTTAAGAAGCTGTGCTGCTGGACTTCCTGAGCAATCAGTGGCGTGAAAACTGTTCTTCTGATTTACTGACAATTTTTAAATGTAAGGACTATTTTTAGGGATGCAATATTGCAGACTGGGTAGATATTTTATGTGTATATCTAAGATGCCCAGACATCATCGCACCTCTGTCTTTTGGCTAAGATCCAATGTAGCATCTGTTCCAATGAGCAGCAGTGTTTAGTGCCCAGAATTGAATGGTTGTAGGTTGCTCAGAGCCAGGTACGGTCCCCATCACTGCTCCCCGGGTGCTGGATATATATGGCTGCCCACTTCTGCACAGTGTTTGTGGGAGGTTAAATGCAGAGGATGCATTATGTGGTTCACTGAATGCTGTGCTGGGTTTTCACTGTGACACGTCACTTTCACTTTAATAAAAGTAGAGAACCTTGTAATATAGCGACCAGTACAAGTTACTTACGGCGTGGGTTGGTGTGTTGGATATTATGATCGATAAGAGTTGTCGGAGTTATAAAGTTATAAATACGTGTTCAATGTGAAATGCTTAACCAGTCAGTATGTTCAGTATTTAAGGGACCTGGTCACAGCCGCGTTGTAGTCAGTCAGTAATTTTCTGGGCCGCTTGTCCTAATTAAGGTCGCAGGGGGTGCTGCAGTCCATCCCGGCTCACACAGGGCGAAGGACGGGGACACACGCTGGACAGGTCGCCAGCCCATCGCAGTGCCGAGTTGTAGTCCTGTCTTATAACAGATGTAATAACTTTTTACAACTCCTGCAGCTGAAAGCACCATACATTCTAGTACCATCAAATCCACACTGTTCTCGTCTGTGTGTCTGCTAGTGCCCGCTTTCTCTGATCCTGATGTCTTCTGAGCATTATTTCTGAAGAAAAAACTTCATTACTACTTGATTATTAGTCAACCGCATATCCGTTTTTTAGCTGGAGATGCAAAATAATAATGTTTAGGACAGGAATTTACTAATCATCATCATCCAGATGAGAGAGAGAAACATCTATACTTAGTTCATAATCAGCATTTAGCAGACATTCTCATCCAAAGATGTGGAGCTCACTTACATACACACAAATATATATATATATATGCTATGTATAAAAGGAACAGTCTGATTGATAATTATTTTCAAAAAGATAACGGTAGCCAGTATATTATCCTTTCTTTTCGTGCCCGGTGTTTGGGGGGCCTGGTGGGTTTTGGCGGTTCTGTTGTATAACCCTGCCCTTGGCGCCTGCCCCTCTTTCCCTTTAAACATGAGAGTAAACATCCGTTGCTGCGCGCGGGAGGCGATATGCGTACCGCCATTGGCTCAGAAAGGGGCGCGCTCTGAAGTGTTTAAACCCTATTGGTGGCAGCGCCTCCGACCAATCGTCTCTGATTGGCTGGCGCTCATATTTCGCCGTCTTTCTGCTCCGTCTATTGGCCTTTTTCTCGACGACACAATCTGCATCACGTTCGCTGATTGGCCGCGTCCCACTGGGCGCGATTTCTAACGCGGGAAAAGGGTCGAGTGTGACGAGCCTGGAGGGCGGAAAGTACCTGCCGTTACGGGGTCGGGAGGAATTATTCTTTTTAAATATCATTCTTTTTTGGAGGGGAAATGATTACTTTGCTGCAAAGTCGGATCCAGACCAAACTGACAGGACATTAAAGCGCCACCGGTGGCTACTTTGTTCATTTTCTGCACGCTTTTATCCTAACGTTTAACGCTTTTATTGTTTTTGAGCGCTCTGTTCCGCCATGGCTGACAGCAAGCATCCGCAGGTTATTTTTTGTAACGATTCGCCCAAAAGGGTCCTGGTCTCCGTCATCAAGACCACCCCGATAAAACCCAAAGCGGGGGACCAAGTGATGCCCACCAGCCCGGGATTCAGCGACTTCATGGTTTACCCCTGGAGGTGGGGAGAAAACGCGCACAACGTGACCCTGAGCCCGGGTTCCGGGAGCGGAGCCGCCTCGCCCTCCAGAAACAGCCCCGCCGCGGCGGACTCGGACATCAGCTCCTCGGAGCACCTCAAGGTACGAGTTTCCTTCTCCAGTAGCGCTTCTCGGTCCGCCTGAACCTCCGCAGATACTCCCGGCCTCTGAGGAAACTGTTCAAACTCAAATATTCACTTCTTTCTGTGTGGAAACGACCCTTTAGTGCGTTTAATTGGGCAAAGTGCACTTTCGCGGGGACGCACTCTGTGTTTGGGAGACATTTTTTGGGTGAAATCTCAAAGTTACTGTGATAAATGGCGCCTTTCTGCTGCATTTTTAAAGCCTCTCATTGCTGCAGCAGCTGGTCCTTCACATGACGTCGGCGTTGCGCGCCAAAACGAACAGAACACCGGCCGCGTCCCAAACTGTACAAAAAGGACACTCAATAGTGCATAAAGTGTACAAGTGCACATTTGGGACGCGGCCGTGATCTGCTCTGTGGCCTTGTTTATGAGAAAAATGGGAAAACAGTCGCCTTTGTCACACTATCTCCCCTCGAAGTAAGTAGATTAGTGTTTTAATTTCGATCTGACACTTAGGTCCTGTGCTGTCTGAATGTTTGTGTGTATAATAACACATTAAATACATGTACTGTATAATAACAGTACATGTATTTAATAACATAAATACATGTACTGTATTTACACCTGTTACTTTCCTGTGTATTAAGAAGGCCCTTCCTTTAACTTGCCATCAAAACAGCAAATTTAAGTCATTCACTTTTTTACAGCCAGGAAACAGATTCCAGGATTTGTGCAATAACAAGTGTATCAGTGTTTGTTTCTTCTCTTTCCTCCTGTGTCCCTGAACCCATTTGAACTTTTCCATCTTAAGCAATTATTAGAGTCTCTCCAAAAGAGTGGCACGTTCACCCTTCGTAAAGGCACTAACATTCAGCCGCTGCCCATACACACCTCAGCTGCCACACTTTCTCTTTCTCATGTGCCTCTAAAACGGTGACGAGCGACTTCTGAGCATTGACAGATCATCAGATCATGAGAGGAAATAATAAGCTGATACAGGAATATTATTGGGTATATATTTCCAACGTTAAGAAGAAATGGAGACGGTTGATCAGCTTTGGCGACCCCTAAATGGGAGCAGCCGAAAGACAAAGATTTCCAAAACTTGGAAATAAACTGCAAAGTCAGAGCCCAGAACAGTTAAATTATTCATTTTTTAAATGTTTGGGGGCGAGTCAACACCCTAAATACCCCCCCCCCCCCCCACACACACACACACACACACACACACACACATTTAAAAAATGAATAACTCAATAACTGTTCTGGGCTCTGACTTTGCTCTGACTGTGCAGCACTAACTTACAATTTGTGATTTCCTTTTAAAATTCACACTCTGTCTTGTTACAGGATGGAATCCGTCGTGGTCGTCCACGGGCCGACACCGTCCGTGAGCTTATCAGTGAGGGAGAGAACTCCACAAGCCGCATCCGCTGCAACATCTGCAACAGAGTCTTCCCCAGAGAGAAGTCGCTTCAGGCACACAAACGGACACACACAGGTGAGCACCAGTCGGCCTGAGAGCTTTAACCTGCACAGGTGGAGGTTGAATGCGAGGTGACATCTTTTGACTCTTTTCTCAGGTGAGAGGCCTTACCTGTGTGATTTTCCGGAGTGCGGGAAGGCTTTTGTCCAGAGTGGCCAGCTTAAAACCCATCAACGACTTCACACCGGAGAGAAGCCGTTTGTTTGCTCAGAAATAGGTGAGGGAAGAAGGTACAAGCCGTTTCAAATGTAACCTGGATGCAGCAATAAATGGGAGCGTTTATGCAGTACAGCTAATTATTACAGATCTATTACCGACAAGCACCTTTTTAAAACTGAAATCAGATTGAATATAACAGCTTTAAATTTGGTTTCATTTTCATTTTTGTCAGCACTAAAAGAATGCAGTAACTTAAGATAACTTTTCCTTCTTTGCGCTTAGGTTGTGGCAGCCGTTTCACTCATGCAAATCGACACTGCTCTAAGCATCCATATGCAAGGCTGAAGAGAGAGGAGCCCACAGCAGAGCCAGGAAAGTCCCAGGGTGCTGACAACAAAGCTGTGGCAGAATGGTTAGCAAGGTAATCCCCCTCCAAAACAGTTAATAGGCCCATAGAAAAAACTGTAAATAAATTTAGGGTGCGATAGAAAAGATCATTTGACTTTAATTCTTTATTAAAGCAGTTTTAGGAAATGTCATTGATTTTCCCCAAAATTTCAACTGTTCAATACAAACTCATTCAGAGTGGTCTGATGAGATATGATTAGTTATAGAAAATGTTACTAAACATTTTAGATTTCTGTGCTTTTTAAAAAAATTTTAATTGTAATTTCATGCAAGAACTTTATGAGGGAGTTTTAGGAGCTTTTCTTAGCATTAAAACGTTCATTATATTTGTGATATTTTAACTGTTTGTTATTGAAAGTCCTAACATTGTTTTATCCCCCAGGTATTGGCAAATGAGAGAGCAGCGAGCTCCTGCCTCAAGTAAAGATCAACCCCTAAATAAAGTCGGCATGGAGGACCAGGAGCAGCAGGACCCCATGGATTTCCTGCCTTCCGATGAAGGGGATGAGGAGGAAACCGAGGACGGGAAGAACAACAGTGGGGGCGGGGCAGCCCGACGACGCCTCCAAGAACAGAGGGAGCGCCTCCACGGAGCATTGGCCCTCATCGAGCTGGCCAACAACCTCACTGCCTGAATTCACCAGTGTAAACTAAAGTCTGGGGTTGCAAGATCCTGAGTACTGTCCAGTGTAAGACCAAGTGAACAGTGAGATCTCTTAACGTCCTAAATTTAGCGCTATCACCAGGAGTTTACTATTTCTGATGACTTTAGTACATCACTAGTGATTTGACCCAGCGTTTGCAACCCTAGGATTTCCAGCCTGACAGTGAACCTGTGGGGTTGACATAAGCTAAAAGCACCTTATTTTTGCTTTAAGATTTAACGTTAGGCTGCTACAATGGTAGATATCTTTATATGAAGAATGTTTTGTGTTTTTTTTTTTTGTTTGTTTGTTTGTTTTTTTTTTTTCTTCTTTTGCTTATAGAAGTGAGGAAAAGAGGATAATGTTTGTGTTTTGTTTTTGGTTGTTTGTGCACTTTTTGTGGTAACGAGTTTGTTTTTATTTTCTTTCTCTATATATATATATAAGTTTAAGTGTAACCTTGTGCGCATGTTTGTTTGTTGTGTGGTGAGTTTTAGCCGTGGGTGGCTGTGATACATGGTGCGTTGATACAGCACCAGTGTATGGCGATGGTTTAACCAGTCCAGTCAAGATGAAACCAGTTTGATTTGCAATGAAGGGAAAGCAAGAGGTGACAAACAAGAGAAAAGTGTATTATCCTCTTATCTGTTTCTATAAGTTGCACCTGAAATTTCACAGTAGTATGGTTTTCTGCATATAGACCTTCGTTGTCACTCCGCTCTGCATATTTACTTTAACACAGATGATGCTCAAACCTGCCTCCTACTGTCATTCTGAGGTTTTGAGGTTTGAGTTTAGCAGTGATACTCACTAACTCCAGCTCAGAAAAACTAAAAACATTTCTGCAAATTACAAGCATTTAGTTCATAGCAGGCAAAGCTTCATGGTCAATATGTCGTGCTCAGTCGACATATTGACACATTTATTGTTACTTCTTCTACGTTAGCAGTTCAGCAGTGGGTTAATGGTTATGTTCAACTTCCCAAGTGTGACAGAAAGGATTTGCAAATGTTCACTTAAAACCAACAGATAGCACTTGTTTTGCAGTTGGATGCGTTCTCTGTACTGAAAGTGGCTTATTCAGTCTGTAACACTACATTAAGATTCTCAGTTTGACGTGTCCCCTACAAAAACAAAAAACGAGGATGATAAATATTGGAAATGTGATGAATTTAACAAAATCTAAACTGGTGCAAACGTGTAAAGAAAAAACTAAACTGGAAAAATGTTTAACATCCTTTGAAAAACAAATCTAATTCTAATTATGTTTCCTTAAATATAGAAATAATATATTTCACAGTCATTTGGTGAACTGCACAGGGAACTCTTTTAAGTCAAAGACTCGGAGGCGTCCTTGGCGATTGCCTTTTTTGTTTGTGACAGCAGAATGTAAATCAGGTTGTTCGATCTGTAACATGGAAAGTGTACTGTGTGGAAGTACATTGTAACTGTGTTAAGCAAATGTTTTCCCATAGATAATCATTAGTGTTAGAACTGCTGGTTTTCATTAAAAAACATAAATGACTGACTTCACCTGTGCCTTATTCCTCATGTTTTCTAAAACCCTGCCAAGCTTTTTGATCACCCACACCCTAAAACAATGTACACTCTACTGTTTATGTGAACAAATGGGACGTGCTGAGTAACAAATTACAACATGATGCTTCCAAAAAAACATCTTAAATGCCTTTAACAAATAATTGTCTTCGTTTTACCCTGAGACAAGTCAAGACCTCACTGCTCTGATGGTGCTGAAAATAATTAAGCACTTCTACCTGGCTTAATTTTGGGTTTTACAGTATCAAGGTAACAAATTTATTACAAAACTGGCATTTCTTGTGCAGAAATAATCTCTAAAATATGCACTGCATAAAAAAATAAAATGGATTTTATAAGGAAAACTTTGACATGTTGTCTTTAGAAGCTCTGACTGCAGGAATGCTGCCAATGAAATCCTAAACTCTGCAATCCACATTTATTACCATATAACTAATGTCTTTTACCTTCAGTCGTGTTTTCAGCTCCTGACAGATGAGCTCAACAAGAACCTGGTTGGCTGTCACAGTCAGACCTGACACTTTCACTCACACCTTTTGATTATATTTTTAATCCGGGCAGTTGAGATGTTTCCGTGCAAATCAGAACCAATCCAGCGGCCACATCAGCAATAAAGGAACAGTGAGTCACTTCCTCTGTGCAGCCATGTTCATGCAGAGACCCATTTGTCCTATTTTTGGTCAGCGGTGGCCTAGTGGTTAGTGACTGAGACCCAGGAACAGAAGGCTGCACTGAGATACCTTTGAGCAAGGTATTGTCCCCGTCACTGCTCCCCAAGTCCACTTTTACTTATTTCATGCTGGCTTTTTAAAGAGAAAATGACTATTTGTCATTGTAAGCACACAATGAAGCACAAAGAAATAAATCCTCTCACCCACACAAACCATGCAGCAGGGGGCAGCCATATCCAGCACCCAGGGAGCAGTGACAGGAACAGTACTGTGCTCAAGGGTACCTCAGGGCAACCTACTGGTCTGGGAATCAAACCAACAGTTTTCAGACCCTGGGTGCATAGTACATAGTAATTACAAGATAAGGACACCTTATGGCCTTTGACTTTGCTATGTCTGCATCCTGGATAGTGTCATTGGGCTGTTTGAGGATTTCTCAAAAGATTGTAAAAGATTATTATGGATTCTTGCTTTGTAACAATGCTCAGTTGACTGATATGCCCCAGAACAAATGACAAGTGAAGATACTTCCAGTGTATCGCATGCAGTTAAAAAGATAAATAGCCTACCATGTTTGGCAATTAAGGCTCAATTTTAATTCAGTTCACACAAGTCTCCTCAATTTTGGAATAAAATGATGAAGGAAAGCATAGCTTTTAAAGCACATCCCAAACTCTGCTCGGCTGATTAGTGACTGAAATCTTTGAGAAAGGTTTCAGCAAAAACATCTGGAGATTGACTGGAAATCAGTGAGTGTGATGCTACATGCAAGCTTCACATTACAGCAGCTGTTCCTCAGGTGACTAGGAACGTCACTGCAGGACATGGTGTTTCAGCAAGAACAAAACAGTTCTTGAGAAAGGAAAAACTCCTCAAGAGCATGAAGAAGAGGTGGTGGTGGTCTATGGATCAAGAGGTCGCAGGTTCGAATCCCACCTCGAGCACTACCACCATTGGGTTCCTGAGCAAGACCCTTAACCCTGAATTGCTCCAGGGGGTCTGTCCCTGTGATTAGGACATTGAAGTCGCTCTGGATAAGAGCGTCTGCTAAATGCCGTAAATGTAAATATAAGAAGAAACTCAGAAAAAAGCTTAAAAGAAGAACCCATCCTCCTCTGACCCACAGAAGAAAGCATGAATGACAAAAACCTTTGAGAATTTCGAGACGTATGAGTAAAATAAATTCAGCCCAAACTTCTAAAACATACAATCAATTCAAACAATAAGAAAATACTAAAATACTAATGGTGAAAATTTGCCAAAAATATATGAAAAAACACTTCAATCATTTTGATTCATTTCACACAATTCTCCTCAATTTTGGAATAAGATGATGAAGGAAAACAGCTTTTAAAGCACATCCCAAACTCTGCTCAACTGATCTTTGGGAAAGCTTTCAGCAAAAACACCTGAAGACTGACTGGAAATCAGTGACTGCGATACTGCATGCAAGCTTCACATTACAGCAGCTGTTCCTCAGGCGACTGGGCACGTCACTGCAGGACGTGGTGTTTCAGCAAGAACAGATCTAAATTTTAGATCTTTTGCAAATTTAAATCACAATTATGAAACAAAAGATCAAAGAGTATGAAAGGAAAGAAGAAGCTTAAAAGAGATTAAATAAAAATAAAAAATCTGCAGGCAGCAATTACTGGGTCCAAGCCCTAATCTTTAAACAAGGCCTTTTTGGCAGCCAGAAGATCCATAAAACCCAGCTGGAGTTTAAAAAAAAAAAAAACTCTGTTTATCTTCTGCAGTGTAAAAGGAAAAGCTTTATTGTCTTACAGCCTCTAAAGAGGTTTGATTTACAAATACATTTAGTTTAAATGTGTTATCATAAAGCACCCATTGAAAAAATAGCAACGTAACTGGTGAGGCTCAGGATCTGGAGTGTCCTGACTGCAGTTATGTGAGGACAAAGTGAAGAACTTATGTCCAGTTTTTAAAAAAAAAAATTTGACTCAAGCAAAAAAGTAACTTGTGCAAAGGGTTTGAGAATAAAAAAGCTGTAGCACTGCATAGAGGTTGGAGTGCTAGATATTAACAGCGTTTCACGTCTGGAGAAGAAGAAGAAGAAGAAGAAGGAGAAGAAGAAGAAGAAGAAGAAGAAGAAGAAGAAGAAGAAGAAGAAGAAGAAGAAGAAGAAGAACGTCCTAATACAGATTGTGATCCAGGACCCCAGAAAAATGATCAAGACTAATTACTGACCTTAACTGCTCCAATAACTGTAGTGGTTAAGGCACTGTTGTAATGACTGCACAGAATAAAGGAGTACATCAAAACAAACCTGATAAAAGAGTACAACACCAGAATAATTACTGCTCTTGCTCAGGGTAAAACAATCACATTGGGCTTGCAAAATGAGACAAGACCTACCTCATGACACAAGAAAGTAGCAAATACAAAATGAAACTCAGTGACAACCAGCCTTTAAATGCAATGGCCTAAAAAGAAAACACACCAAGCTGAATCTTTTCATGTTATGCAGCTGCATCAATCTTTCAATGATTTATGTCACTAATCCTTCTTTCACATGTGGAGTTATTCACCTTTTCCAGATCTCTGGTGTAAAGACTTGCCAAAACAGTGGGATTAATGATGAAGAATGCATTGTAGAACAAAATCCCATGCTTGTCAAGGCCCTTTCGAAACAGAATAATACAAGACCAGGACTGTTAATGGGAAACAGATCAAGCCCATGTTCATTTAGTGGGAAAGGCCCGAAGTTTCCACCAGCTCAACCTTTCATCGAATGAAAAAAAAACAAAAAAGATGGCATGATGGAAATGTTCAGCTGTTTGTGTAACTGTATGTCTTGCGTGAAGAAACAATATGCCGACTAATCACTCATGTACAACATGGCGTATAATGTTGACTAAGTGCACTGTTTATTTAATTACTTCAATTTCTTGCTCTCAGTTTTGCACCTTATTTTATCTTACACTTATTCATTTTATATTTTTTCTAACATTATTCTGTTCTAATGTTTGAAACATTATAATACGTTCAGTTAAGACCATCATTGATCCATCATTTTTTGCACAATTAGTGGTGTGAACCTTTTGTCACGTTGTACACTCCGTATCTCTAAAAAGTCCATTTATTCACTGATTGTAAAATATGAAGCGAAAGCAAAGTGAAAGCTGACTAGTTGTCATTGGGAATCACACACGGTGAGACCCAACGAAATGCCTGGCAGCTATTTAAAGTGCCCCAGGGGCAGTGATGGGTGACGGTACCTTGCTCAAGCGTACCTCAGGGCAACCTACTGGTCTGGGATTCAAACTCACAACCTTCCGATCCCCGACTCCCTAACCACTAGGCCACCGCTGCCAAAATATGCTCCAAATGTAAAGGCTGCTGGTGTTTTTAAACAATGGAGGAAGAAATTGAGGTTTGGATACAACAGCAATAAACTGTTGCTAATACATAAGAACAAATTATTAATCAAATTATTAATGAATTTTTAACAAACATTCTTGGAGAAAGGATAGATGGGTAAACCAATTCTTCAAAGAAAACATATTTTTCCATTTTTCATGATAAAAATTGCCTATAAAAACAGTTCGGCCTCTATTGATTTGGCATTGTAATAAAATGGCTTTATTTGTGCTTTATAACAAAGTGACCACTTCACTAGACTTGAATTATGCAGAAAATGAGAAAAAAATGGTGAACTCTCCTTTAAAAGTCAGAAAATCTGGTCATTTACAGTTCCAACATGAAATCTGACCAGAACACAGGTTTTCAGTCTGTTTTCAGTACAGCTTGGTTTTATAAGTTTTCATTCCATCAGGGCAGGAGCTGTTTGAGGACTGAGACCACCTGATTAAGCGAGTGGAATCAGATGTTCTCCTGCTCATCTGAAATGGAAACCTACAGCCATGTTGGCCCTTGGTGGATAAAACTGGTATCTCTTAAAACAGAAAAAGTTACATTAATAATCTATAGTGATGGAGATCTACCCTATCATCCTCCTCATACATCTTCCTGCACAGACCTCCACAGTTTTGACTCCATGACCAGTGTCATTAGAATACTGAATTTTCGGAGCACGGTGAACATGGGCAAACTGCAGAGAGAAACATGAGCATTAGAATCCGCTATGATAAGCAGTGATCTCATTTTAAGATGGTAGATCATTTTTAGTTCTCTATTGCATTGTACATTATATTATTACACATTAGTTATCTATTATGAGGACTCCAAAAGGCCTTGATCTACCAAATCATCTACAATGGAAACTTGATATCTGCGGTTCCATTAAACCTGATTAAAAGTCCTTTATTAAAACTGAGCTTCTAGCTTTATGGTCAGTGGATGGATACGGATATTCTACATTCGTAAACATTAGGAACCAGATCCTGAGGTGCATGTCCTGAATATTAAATGTCGGAATTATACCTCCACTTCTTCGTGCTTCCCAGGCCTAATATGATATTGGCAACAAAGAGCAGCAGCAAAGGAAAGATCTGGAGGGAGCACCATATTAGAACTAGTCCGCCGAGGTCATTTGGAAATAAAGCGTAAACCATTACAGCCAAGTGCATTGTGTACCACTATCACTCCTGTATTTTAGACACACCTCATCATCTCATCAGCTGAATAAATTATGCTACAGCAGGAAAACTGTAAAACAGACCAGGACTATAACAGGAAGACACATCTAGTGTTAAATTTGTAACCAATATCATTTTGACCATTGTCATGAAAAAACGAATTAATATCGAACCTGCAATCTGAATTTTCAATGTGCAAGAGCTGTAATGTAATTATGTTTCAAAATAAAGAAACAAGCTTGTGAACTGCCAACGAATGAACTAGACCAATCAGAAGCAAGCACTATCTAGTTAACAACACAAACATTCAAGCTTTATACTTTCTTTTCTGCTTCCTAGAAAGCAAACTATGATTTACATCACAGTTAGAATGTCAAAAAAGTGAAAGTGAAACTTATTTTCACTCCTTGTAATTGCTACCACATGGCACAGAACAACGAAATGTCCGTACGCAGTGCCCGGGGAGCAGTGATGGGGACGATACCTCGCTCAAAGGTACTTCTAGGTAATTACTGATCGGGGATTTGAACCCTGACCTTCCGATCCTGAGGCCTAGTCCCTAAACACTAGACCACCTTAATCTGATTTTGTCCCAAATGGTTCCTCCCTGCCCTGAATGGTGTGCACTGTCGAAGTTCACATTAAAACAGTGAAATTGACAGTAAAATTAAAAATGATACTGTGTTATAGCACAAGTACTATATTCCCATGTTATTCCCATGTTATATACCCATGTTATGTTTGACTATGAATGTATAATTTTAGAACTGTGAACTCTGGGACCACTGAGGTTGATGGTTATATATATATATATATACACTGAACTTGGGAAAGTGATAAATGAACAAGTAAACTTTAAATAAGAAGGAGGCTTCATGACCTTCAAGCATCATCGTTCCAGTGATGGAACAGCAGTCAGTGTAAGCAGGGTAATAAAAGCATGGTCGAATTTACAGTTCCACCTTAAAAGGTGCATTCAGACGCTTGAAGTATTTAAGGTGGAACGCTGAATTCCTATAAGAAGTTGGGCAACAGGAAGATAAGAAAGAGTAATCTCGTATTGGAGGGCGGAGGGTTGTATGTCTACCGGAAGGTGAAGATGTGCAGAGACACTGGGGTGTGCAGGTGGAGGACAGGGACCTCCGCCCACCTGTAGTTGATCAGAACAGTCTTGTTAATGACGATCATGAGAAAGGAGCTCAGACCGTGAAAGGCAGCAGAAAGGAGCCTCGCGACCGAGAAACAGAAGGAGAAGGAGTGGATGGTGCACTGAAAGAGAAGCTTCCCCGAGACATGCTGCTGTCGGTGTGACCACACGGTCACCTGTCGCCCTTGCGCGCGCGCGCCCACACACGCACTAGCGCAGGTGTAGAGGAAATGTAAACATGTTAGCGGCCACTAGGTGGCGGGCTGGCGCCGTCGTCCAATCAGCATTCAGTACTCCATAACACAGTTCAGTTCATAAGTAAAGTTCAGTTCTTAAAAGTACCCCCCTTCCAGAATCCCATTCTTATATTCCTAGAACTCCATTTGAATATTCCAGAATTCCATTAGAATATTCTAGAATCCCATTCTTATATTCCTAGAACTCCATTCGAATATTCCAGAATTCCATTTGAATATTCCAGAATTCCATTCAAATATTCCAGAATTACTAGAACTCCATATGAATATTCCAGAATTCCATTCTAATATTCCTAGAACTCCATTTGAATATTCCAGAATTCCATTCGAATATTCCTAGAACTCCATTTGAATATTCCAGAACTTCATTTGAATATTCCAGAATTCCATTCGAATATTTCAGAATTCCATTCGAATATTCCAGAATTACTAGAACTCCATTTGAATATTTCAGAATTCCATTCTAATATTCATAGAATTCCATTGGAAATATTCCAGAATTCCATTCTAATATTCCTAGAACTCCATTTGAATATTCCAGAATTCCATTCGAATATTCCAGAATTCCATTCAAATATTCAAGAATTCCTAAAGCTCCATTGGAATATTCCAGAATTTCATTCTAATATTCCTAGAACTGCATACAAATATTCCAGAATTCCATTCTAATATTCCAAGAACTCCATTCAAAAATTCCAGAATTCCATTCTAATATTCCCAGAATTCCATGTGAATGCTCCCTGGGCTCACTGCTGCACTGTGTGTATTTTCGGTTTAATGCAGAAAAGCATTCTGTTGCGGTTCACTGTGTGCTGTGGTTCACAATGACAAACAGTCACTTTCACTTCTCAGCATTCTTAACAGTTTGTTGGTTGCTCTTTGAAAGCTCTGAACGTATAAGTACGTGTGTAAGCTACCTTGTTCTACAGACCTCTGCTGATCTACATGGGTTTACAGCGCATCCTGGTCAGTAGTGTGGAACAGGCATAAATCCTCCAAAAAAGCACAAGATTGTTTGACTTTCGGTTCACTTGTTTGCTTTCAGTAGCTTTAAAAAAGTTCTATTGTGCTGCAGGTATTGATCCTCCAAGGGGAACTTTAAAGCTTGCGTATCAGTTCTTATCTTTGCCATAAGGCAGGTTTAGCTTTCTGCCTCTCTTTTCAGCTTTAGGAAGAAGCCATTTATCATTTTTCTTTGTAAAACAATAATAATAGACTTCTGTTTTAAATGTATCAGTTTAAACAGACAGACTATGTGGAGTTAGAATAGTTTCATTAAATATTAGTTATTATTATTTATTTTTACTACTATTTTGTTGTCATTTGTATTTGTTTATTTGTATTTTCACTGTTCATAAAGTGTTATAGACTCAAAACAACATGGATTTCAGAGAAGTACTCTGTTTGTGTGGCCTTGTTTTAACGTTTAATTTTCATTCAGTATTTCAAACTGGCCTTTCAACAGTAGGACCCTCAACCCTGGAGCACAGATGAACTGAAGAAGAACTGAACACAGATGACAAGATTTTATTTTGTAATCTTTAATGGTTAAGATACTTAATGACCATTGATGACCATCAGTGAAACTCATAGTGGTTATAAAAGAATGGCAAGTTATCTTAATAAAACATCAGGATTCAAGCACAGCTGGAAAAGAACAAGCTGCAGTACAAAGCATCTCACACATTTCGCATTCTGTGCAAACTTTAGTCCTGCTGGAGCACAACATTGCTCAGCTATTGCTTAGAAAGAAAACGTTTCATACTTTAAGATTTCTCATGATGTTTTGGCATTTTGTAAAAAATTTATTTTTCTTTGGTCGTTTTCGGATCTTTAGGAGTGGAGCAAACTTTGTATCTATGCAATATTCCTTGCCATTAGTATGTATTCTGAAAAGAGAAAACAAAACATTTATGAAACATTGAGCCACAGGAAAGAAAGAAAAAAAAACGTGACCAAAGTGAGAATCTAACGTTGACTTGGTAAAGTGGTAAGGAAATGGTTCATCCCCTCACCTTAATGCTTCGATGTCACACGAGCCAGATTTGAACTGCAAAGTATATTTCTTAGTTTCCCTTAGCATGTTACAGGGTACTTTCGGTGAAGCTACCACACAGCACTTTGGGATGACTCCTGTGGAAATACAATATCAGTAGTAGCAACAGGTATTATGCAAAGGTGTACAAGTTCAAAGAGTAAAATTCTAGCCATGATTTTGAAGACAGTGTCCAAAAGCCCTTCTTTTAAGATAACTGCTATTTTAAAGTGCAGCTATATGTGCAAAAATAGCTATAATATCTCGACTGAGATGCACTGAGATACTGAGATACAGCACTCTTATCATGGTTTGGAGTGGTGAAGCCTGATAGCATAGGCCTGTGGAGCAGTGGGTCTATGTTCTCTAGAGAGACTTTTGGATGAGCTGGGTTGGTGTTTTGATCCAAAACTAATCACCCAATACCAGTATCTAACTCCCGAACGCTCTCTTGACTGAACCCTCACAGAAATGTTCCAGGATGTAGCGTAGCCTTCCCAACAGAGTGCTCCTATTGCAGCAAGAGGCTGACAAATATCAATACCTTTCATTTCAGAAGAAATGTAGGATGAAGGGATGTCTACAAACTGCTGGACTGGACTACTGTATCACATGATATTAGCTAACTTGTGCAAAAAGCTTCAATTCAAGTTGGAACACAAATCCTAAGAAGACTTTGCTTGACTCCACAGGTAAACATAAGTGCTCAAGTTTCTACAGGCATGAAATCGTTTTTGGCATGTATTTAAAGAAAGAGCTGTAATTGAAGCTTGGACCAACCGGCAGCACAAATTCCTCTATAATGTTCAAGTACAATGTGGTGCCTCCTGGCAATGCATGTCAAAACAGAATCAATCATCAACCAGACAAAACAGTAGTTTAGAAGGCTTTTTACCACTCCATGTGTCTACAATGAACACAAACTCAGAAGCCAGTTTCAGAGCTGCACCCCATTAACCACTGACCTGAAATCTCTTTAACCTGGTTGGTTAAGTTTCGAGATAAAACGCTTGAGGGGTATACTGCACTATTCTTAACAATACCGGAAAAGATGACTAATGGCATAGAAGACAAACATCTTTATGCACTAGAATTGCCAAACATTTTCATTTATTTACTGCAATTTGGTGTGGAATTATTTATTACCTGTTCAAAATTAGAGCACTGGGTTGATATTGTATTTACCAACTTCTATTATTATTTATTATAACTGTTTACAATTAGTAATTTTTTAGAAGAATTAATCTGTTTTTTTTATGTGCCAATGTCTTCAGTCCAAGAAATGGAGGTCAGTAAATGTTTTTCAGCCTTAATTGGCATCAAACATTGAGGTAATACATCGGTACTGAAATTCATAAAGCAATAACTTCATTGGTATGTATACTCATACTCTTGTATACTGAACATATTAGAGAGAAAAAAAAAAACATTAAAAAATGGCTTGTTCAAAAACATATATTTTGTTTAGTTTATAAAACTAAAAATTATTTCAGTCCCGATTTCATTTTGAATCAAGAAAATTGAGCAGGCTTTTTTTTTTTAATATAAGAAATGTATTTGTCCTATGTTTTCTTACCCTCGGTTTCAGTGAAAAGGATGACGCATGGGAGGAGAAACATCATGGCAGTAACCCAGAGCTCCATGGTGAGGAAGAGATGGAAAATGTACAGATGAAGCAAAAATCAGGCTTATAACCTGCACAAACCTGGTAACGCCCAGTGTCAGAGTAAGAGAAAGTAACTTCCTTTTTTTTTTTTTTTTTTTTTTTGATAGGTGGGTTTAAGATGAATTGAATATGAAAAAGCAAAGTATGCATCTGAAATAGCCGAAAAATAAATCTTTAAAAAATGATCCATTATTATTGGATTACCCACTCCAATAACGGAGTTCTGAAACTCCAAGATCTAGTCATGGGACAGTTAATTTTTTGCATCACAAAGCTTCAAAAGAGTTGAGCCACTTTAGAGACTCAACCTGAGAGAAACATTTGAGTTTGTTGGTGTTATTTCTTCATGGTGAAGCAAAAAAGAACCGCATGTTTTAAGCTTTTCAAATACATTTTGAAGTTTCTGTACACAATTTTCCATTTTCCTCAGATATAGTTAATGACCCGAATTGTTGCAAGTCTGAACTTTGCTTCTTCATTTCAACACCGAAGCTAAATTTTAATAGCTCCTGGCACTACACCAGAAGAATGGAGACGGCAAACATGCGCTGGCTTACTGTGAGACATTTGCTTGTACAAATTTTTAGAGAATTTGTCATAAATGCAGCAGCAGTGCCAATCAGGTGTGTAATATTGGTGCCACCCTTGTGACAGACAAGGGTCTGTTTTGAGAAAACTCATAAAACTCATTTTTAATTCCCATTTCTTGCATATTGGCAAAGCTTACTATGTTGTGGCAGTGCACTAGGATTCTTGTTCCTAATGTTCCTAATGACCTAATGAAGGTGTATTTATTATTAAAAAAAGATTTCAGTGGTGGAGCTCTTACTTTGCTTCCCTATTTCCTTTATCTACATTTACGTTACGGCATTTAGCAGACACTCTTATCCAGAGCGACTTCCATGTCCTAATTACAGGGACAGTCCCCCTGGAGCAACTCAGGGTTACGGGTCTTGCTCAGGGACCCAGTGGTGGTAGTACTAGAGGTGGGATTCCAACCTGCAGCCTTGATCCAGGCAAGTATTCAACCACTAGACCACCACCACCCTACGTCCTCATCTATTTGTGAAGTTATCACACGGACAATGATTTGCACTTCAGTTGTTCTCTAACTGATTCCCAGGGATCTCCATTTGTTGACATTTGTTGAGTTCAAAGTGGCAGTGGTCCAGTGGTAGGGTACTTGCCTATGGACCTATGGCTCAAGAGGTCCCCGGTTTGAATCCCACCTCTAGCACTACCACCACTGGGTCCCTGAGCAAGACCCTTAACCCTGAATTGCTCCAGGGGGACTGTCCCTGTAATTAGGACATGGGAGTCGCTCTGGATAAGAGAGTCTGCTAAATGCCGTAAATGTAAACGTCAAAGAAAATAAAAATGTGGACTGTCAAGGGGTCCACCGTCTCCTGTTTTTATTATCATTATTATTTAAATAATAGATTCAGGCCATGTTTCATAAAGAACTATTAATTAGTGGAATAAAAGGAAATTAAAGTAAGGGCAGAAAAGAAAGCACCATGCTTTTAGCAAGACTTATAGCAGTAAAAACATCCTTCTGTTCTGCTTCATGTACTTACCCTTTACCAATCCTTTCCCAGAAGGTTTAATCCATGTTGTTTTTCCTGTGTTGATTCTGTACTGTTGAGTGGATTTCATGGACATGTGAAACATGCTTGACTGAATGAGAAAAATTATGTTTCGTAAGACCGTACCTCTTTGCAGTTTTTATCTTTTAATTTTAGGTTTTAGTTCCAAGACGCCTTGGATTTAGTAGGACATCAAAAACTCATCTGGAAATGTCTTTCAAAGTGGTTTTCTGCCATTAAAAGGGATGAAACCTGCCCAGCAGGAACTGGCAGGCACAAAAGGGAGAGGGTTCTGTCAGAGCATCAATATCGTGTGAGGAAAACAGGTTGGTATTTAAGTCAATGACAAGCATAATTGTCTGTGAGAAGGTCTCGCATGACAGCAATTCAATGCCAACAGTGGTTAATCTTGTGAACAACAAATAGTGATTAACATTCGGTGAGAAACCACAAATAACCAAAGAAAAGAAACATCTAAAGAAAAAAGCTTTGAGCAAGGAGGTTCCACCTTCTTGGTTTCAGAAGATGCAAAAAAGAGTGCAAGAAAAGCTTTATTTACTGCATATTTACACACTGGTTCCTAGAAGGGATTGTGCATGTTATCGTGTTTTGAGGCATCGAAATTATGATGAAGGGGTAGAGCAGTACACATCTGAACATTTTGAAAGATATGTGTGAATCTTTGTTTTTGGGGGTTTGGGGGAGGGAACTGGGTGGGAGGGGGTAGAGGTCTAAGAGGAAAGTAAGCAAACTGGAACATCTGGACTTTTACAACTGTCTCTGTCCTCTAGTGGCCAGGTTGAGAAGACGTAGCAGCATGCCTCCTGCTGAAGAGCCGCTCAGACTGTGTTCATCCGCAGCATACCTGCTGTCTTCGGAACAGTCTGGATCCAGAACGCAGCTTTCTGTAAGAAAGGGAAATGACAAAAAATGTCAGATCTAATCCTAAAAACCAAAAACAAACAGACACAGCAGCAGACACTGGAGACATTAACACATCTTGAAAAACTACTGTTTCCTACTGATGAGCAAAGTATGAACCTATATTGCAATCAGTCTTTAAATCATAACTGTGAAAACAAAACCTTTTATCATTATTTTAAAAACACCAGTTGTTCCTTACATCACGTGATGATGTCTCGATTGGTGGACCAAAAGAAATAGTCTATAGATAGATAGATAGATAGATAGATAGATAGATACTTTATTGATCTTAATACTTTATTGATCTCAATACTTTTTTGCTCTCAGAGCAAATTTCTGAAACATTATGTCTTTCTTTCTCAATTCTTCCTCTGTATGAGTCATGCATTGCTTTGCCTGAGACAATCAGAGCAGCATACTCTAACATGCCACTACTGTTCAGGTTTCACTGCTGACCTGGGAATAATCCAATACCCAAATTAAATGAAAGTGATAGAACAGCCGGTGATCGTGAATTACAAGAGTATTAATGATTAATAAAATGGCCAATTATTGTCACTGTCAGAACATGTCTCTCATTCTTAGTTTTTGTGTGTGGGCTTTTGAATACCAGCAGTCCTTTCCAAAGGAATAAAAGTCAGACGTCTGAGAGATGATCTGATGGATGCTGGGAAAAATCTTTTGTTCACTTCCAGTCAAAGTTAAACATGTTTTTATATACTATAACACACACAAGCACACACACACACACACACACACACACACACACACACACACACACACACACACACACACACACACACACTAAACAGCCAATTGTGTAGGTTCCCCTCGTGCCACCCTTGTGCTCTCTCCTTGTCAAGCCATAGATTCCACCAGACCTTTGAAGATGGGTTGTGATATCAAGACATTAGTTTCAGATTCTTTAAGTCCTGTAAGATGGGTGATGGGGTCAACCTGAACCTGTTTTCATTGTGGCAGGACATTGTCCTGCTGAAAGAACAAACAATGTAGTTTAGGTAGGTGTTTCATATCAAAGGAACATCCACATGAATGCCATGACTCAAGGCTTCCCAGGAGAACATTATCCAGAACAATACAGTGCCTACATTAGGTTACCTTCCTCCCATAGTGCATCCTGGTGCCTCCCAAGTTAATGAAACACACATCTGCCCATACACATGATGAAAAAAGAAAACTTAATTTTCCAGACCTTCTTGCATTGCTTTATGGTCCAGTTCTGATGCTCACATTCCCCCTGAAGGACAGTGGTCAGCATGGGAGCTCTGACCGTTCTGAAAGTACACAGTCTGAGAACAAGCTGAGATGCACTGTGCTCTGACTTTTGGCCCCATCAGGAACAAAAAAAAGTGTTCAAGGTGTTGAACACCTACAGATCCCCAGATCTAAATCTGTAGGATTAGCAGGACAAAGGCATGGAGTTTACAGGTCTTAAAAGATCTGCTGCTAATGTCAGACTGTGAACTGACAGTTCAAGAGAGTGAGGCGGGGGCTACACAATATTACGCAAGTGGTTTTTTATGGCTGATTGATATGTGCACATACACATTTGTGTGTGTGTGTGTGTGTGTGTGTGTGTGCGTGTGTGTCTTCATCTTTGTCACAGTGTCAACAGCCACTGGTATTTTCAAATGATGTAAAACAATATAAAAGGACAAAAATGGAGATATAAGGTTCTAATCTACAACCAGTCATATTAAATATATTCAGCCGCTCACTTACCAGAGTTACAGCAAACACCCGGGGCAGCGCAGCGTCCTCCCTCTGATCCACATGTTCTCCCTCCACTCTCACAAGGGCTGGGCAGGTAGTTCTCTTCCACACAGCCTGCTGCTTCTGGAGAGCCCACATAGCAGCCCAGTCCTGCAGCGCAACAAATACTGGGGCCAAAACAACGGCCCCTGTCTCCAGGACCACAAGGCATACACTGCAGGAGGAAAAGGAATTTACACTAGACATATACGCATTATAGATATCCTGCAAACAGCTATATTCATATCACTAAACTATAGTGTAAAAACACTTTATAACAAAGTTGTGTTATATGGTAAATGTTAACATATTACATTTAAAGAGTCATTCTAAACGAAATCTGAAGCAATACTGATAATACAGAAAATGGATAAGAAAAAGCATAATAAACACACATCAATAATATTACAAATTATGTACAAAATATTACAAAAGCAGTTTTCTGCACACTGGCTATCTAGGTCATCAAGGTTTAGAAGGCTCAGTCACCTTCTAAGCAAAAGTCAGGACTGAAGTGGGACCTCCCCCCTTTCTAAAACACTGCAGCTGTCTGGTTACTCACCTGTCTGACTGCAGCAGTGTCCAGAGAGGAACGTTTTCCTCCCCGTGGGCAGTTCTGGATGTAGCAGGCTGAAGAGAGGGCAGACAGTGCCAGGAGACAGAGGACACACACTGCAAGTGAAGAGTCAGACATGGCCATTTCCCAGTGGTCAGTGCACCTGCTCCCGTTTCACACAGAGCAGTGTCCAGCACCCTCCCTTTTTATACAACAAGCTGTTTCTTCACACTAGTGTTGGCTCACACGTCACAACGTTTCATGCATCTCCTCCCACCTGGGATTTCTAGAATAGGCATCTTGTTAATCTCCCTCAGCAATGACCTGAAGGATGCTCTAATGTGATTGACAGCTCTTTAAGGACCTACTGAAGTACAATATTCATTTGCTGAGGTACAATAATCAATATATAATATTCATTCATCCACCATAACAACAGATTTCGTTGACCCCTCAGGGTCACAGCAAGTGCATTGTCTACTCTTTGTAAATCCGAAAAAGAAAAAGAAATTGAAGAAGAGCTAGAAGAATAGTTTATCCTTCATGGCTTATAGAACTGAGAGTTTGTTGCTGTTCCTTTCTGCACTTTTTGATGCTTTTAGTAAAGAAACATTTATATATAGATGCTCTTATCCAGAGTGGTTTACTTCAGTGCTTCATCTCCACATCTGATCTTCATTCTAGTAACCTGCTAAAGATCAACAACTGCTGATTAACTATCTTCAATCACATAATAATCTTATTAACCATGTGGCTTAGTGTCTAAAGATATGTGCCAAAGTGGGTTTTTTTTTAAGCTGAGAATGAGAAGAAGAAGTGAAGATAGTGCAGAGGTAAAAGAGCAGTGCTGGATAGTGAAGGTTATTCCCCTCGAACCCCCTTCTCTTGAGGATGGAGGTTCAAGGCAAGCAGTATTTGATATTCTGATGGGACAAGAAGAAACACGCTGTTTGATAAGTGCAGACAAGTAAGAGGGTGCAAGACTGTTTCTGGCTTTGTAAGCAAGAGTTAAACATTTAAACCTGATATGAGCAGCCACAGGGAGCCTGTGCAGTTCCCGTAGAAGAGGTGTGGTATGAGAGATCTTGGGACGGTTGAAGACGAGTCTTGCAGCAACAATTTTATAAGCCAGCAAAAGTATCAAAAAAGGACTTGGCCCCAAAACTGAAATGTTGTGGGTTCAAATCCCAGACCAGTAGATTGCCCCGAGGTACCCTTGAGCAGGGTACCATCCCCATCACTGCTTCCTGGGCGCTGGTTATAGCTGCGGACCGTTGGACGATGTGTAAGGGTGAAATTAAGAGGTTGCAATTTGTTGCGTTTCACTGTGTGCTGTGCTGTTTCACAATGACGTATAGCCACTTTCAAATGATTCAAAGTCTGATTATCATGATGATTATCAAAGTCAAATTATATAACCATTGCATATTACATTTAGGGCATTTAACAGACACTCTTATCCAGAGCAACTTCCATGTCCTAATTACAGGGACAGTCCACCTGGAGACACTCAGGGTTGCTCAGGGACCCAGTGATGGTAGTGCCAGAGGTGGGATTTGAACTTGGGACCTCTTGAGCCATAGGCAAGTACCCTACCACTAGACCACCACATATGCTGGTAGTAAATGCATATATGCCTGTAACCCACTGACTTCATCAAATTGTTCATTTCGTTTTTAATTATCCTTTTCCAGGATTTTACCACAAAATCTTTCAGTTTTCATTTGTTCTGGAGGGTTCTTCAGTCTCTTCTTCAGAGGATAACATCCATGTTTAGTTGGACTAAGTGGTTGACTTGGCCAGTTCAAAGCTCCACTTTGTTCATCCTGATAAGGTCCTTTATTAACTCGACAGTTTATTTTGGATTATTGTCTTACTGCATGAGACAGTTCCTTCTGATTGGACTGAATGTGTTTCTCTGTAAACCCATCAGTAAAGTTCACTTTGTATCAAGTTTAACATCTCAGTACAATAAATTAAAAGCTGAAAATGTCATCTCTCGTGTCTTATTCTTATTTTCGTCTCAAAACCCCAATTTCTTCATTGCATAGCAAAAGCAAATTAATTTAATTTGTAGTTCTAGTTCTAGTTCAACTACTATTATTTTATACTTTATATATAAAATAATAGTAATTACTCTTCTATTTTAGAGCTATAATGCCTTTTTACAACAGTGGTGAAATACAATAAGTTAAAGCTATTTTAAAGTTGTATTTAAAATTGTCACTCAGCAGAAACTAAAACAGCAATCATGTCAGGCAGTGGAAGGGTTAGTGCCAGTGGAGAAGGCTGTGAAAGGCAGAGTGGGGAGAAAGGTCAAACACTCCGAATGAGAAATATCTTATTCATCTGCACAACATGGCCTGGAAGAAAACAACGGAAATGCCTACTCTGCATTCAAAACAGCACAAACACTAATTTGAAATAATATTTTCAAATCATTCGTGGACATGGAAGGTGACAACAAGACCAAAATGATATGTAGAAAGCCTGATGCAGAAGACATCAGAAATTTATTTGATATGAAATTATTTTCGATGTTTTATGTTTTTTTCCTGTTTAATTTCTCCGTTATTATGTTGTGGGTGTCAGAAGTACAAAGTACGATGCGTGCCATATCACCAGGTCATTGCGAAGCATTTAATTATGCCGACTTTCCATTATGACACTGATTCAGACACTTCAACCACCAATAATATATAAATAAAGAACCATCAAACACAATTTGCCCTCAAGGTATCCATGATGCACTAAGCATGCTGATGCTTAATGTGTATGGCATGAATTTAATGTGTTCATTTCATTTCATAAGGAGCGTTAGCTGCACAACTATTAAAATAATGAAGACTGATTTACACAAACTGTAGAAAAGATTCACTGAAGTATGCTGCATGAGAGTGCACGGAAAAAAGCTCAATAATGTTGGTATTATCATCTAACAGTCATTTAAGGTACTTAAGTCATTTCAAAAGTGACTATTGTTGTCATTGTGAAACACAGCACAGCACAACACAACGAAACTCAACCTCTGTTTCACCCATACATATACGTGCAGCTATTGAAAGTGCCCGGAGAGCAGTGACAGGGACGGTACCCTGCTCAAGGGTACCTCAGAGCAAACCTACAGGTAAGGGAATCAAACCCACAATCTTCCAATCCAGGGCCAAGCTTTGGGAGCACTTTTACTGAAGGGCGGTGTTTTTAAATGTATACATCTAGATAGTTCTTTTACACACTGTATTTTTATAACCGACCTAATGTTAGATTAATATTTATTTTGAGGCTTTTTCCAATAAGCTTTAGCTGTCACAAAACTTGCTGGTGTGAAAGAACTTCTTAATTCTTCTCAATCTTAATTTGTCCAGTTTTTGACAACTTGGTGAAATAAACCTTTACAAACTATGAATGCTTTTGTCAGGTGTCATGAAATCTTTACGTTTACATTTAGCTGATGCTCTTATCCAGATCCACGTCCATTTCCTAATTACAGGGAATGTCCCCATGGAGCAACTTGGGGTTAAGGGGCTTGCTCACGAGCCCAGTGGAGGAGAGTGTGGAGGAGAGGTGAAGAAGAGAGTGCAAGCAGGTTGGAATGGGTGGAAAAGAGCAGCTGGAGTGATTTGTGACAGATGGGTACCAGCGAGAGTAAAAGGGAAGGTTTACAGGACAGTAGAGGGACCAGCTATGTTGTATAGGTTGGAGATGGTGGTACTGATGAAAAGACAGGAGGCGGAGCCGGAGGTGTCAGTGTTAAAGGCGCTGAGATTTTTGTAGGGACTGATGAGGATGGACAGGATTAGAAAGGAGTATATTAGAGGGACAGCTCAGGTCAGACATTTTGGAGACAAAGTTAGAAAAGCAAGGGGTTTGGATACGTTCAGAGATGAGAATTATATCTGGAGAAAGAATTTGATGCAGGTGGTGGTGGTCTAGTGGTAGGATGGACCAAGAGGTCGCAGGTTCAAATCCTACCTACAGCACTACCACCACTGGGTTCCTAAGCAAGACCAGGGGGGACTGTCCCTGTAATCAGGAATTGAAAGTCGCTCTAGAAAAGAGTGTCTGCTAAATGCTATAAATGGATGCTACATGCTATAAGATGGAGCTGTCAGTAAAGAGGAAAAGAGAAAGGACAAAGAGGAGGTTTATGGACAAGCAGGTCTTCGGTTTGAAGGAGAAAGATGCAGAGCACAGGAAGGAATGCAAATGAGGGCAGCTGAAGAAGAAGCTATTTGAAATCTTCATCTAAACATTTTTAAGAGATGCCCCAGCCTGTCCCAGTGGGCGAAATGCAGATAAACTCTGCATTGGTCACCAGTTCACTGCAGGCCAGTCATACAGAAGCACATATAAATAAAACGTGAAGATCACAAGGCTAATTGTTACATATCCCATGTCGTTTTTTCAAATCTATTAATTCATGACACAACATGAAGGGAATTGGTGCTACGCACATTTAAGTGGTAAAGAAACAATTCGTGAGGCAGTTCCTTCAGTTAATGACATGGTGTTCCATCCAGCATTTTACTCCATTCATCAAACCGATGAAAACATGTGATCTTACAAGCCCAGGCAACTCACATTAGTCACATCTAGCAGAGGAAACCTGATCTTCAGCCTTTCTGCACAGGAACTAGCTTGTTTTAAAATTGCTCATACTGTGTCATCAAAGATGGTTCAGCAATTTTGATTAAAAACCAGTATTTTGCAAACCTACATACATCTTTTTTTAAATTAGTCTTTAGCTACTCATATTTTGGAAACTCCAATATGGAACTTTTTTAAATATAAATGACATTTTGCTGGATCTGCCCAAGACTTTTAATCAGTCAAATAAAAAAAGACTAAAAATAGCTTGTCTATAAAATAGCTAATCAGCTATTCGGGGAAGCGGTGGCCTAGTGGTTAAGAAATTGGCCCCAGGAACAGAGGGTCATGGGTTCAAATCCCAGACCAGTAGGGTGCCCTGAGGTACCATCCCCATCACTATTCCCCCAGAACTTTCAACAGCTTCCCCCTACTGCATGTGTATGGGTAAAACGCCGAGGTGTAATTTCACTGTGCTTTTTCACAAAGACAAGAATAGTCAATTTGACTCGTATCAGTTTCTTGATTGTTTAAGATGTGCAGACATTTTCAAATGAATCATAATAACCTCAATAAAGTAAGATTAGTCCGTATTAAATGACTGTAGTGTGTACAGATTAACCAATTTTGCATTTATTCTCATTAATGAACCATGTTCTTTAACAGCATCAAGAACTACAAGAAAACATTGAAAATGCAAAACCCATTCATAAACAGATACTCTTGAGGGAACAAAACAAAAGGACAAAGTCCATTTAACAGACTTTCCAAGGCATTGATGGTGAAATTGGAAAACTGCAACAATGACAAACTTTCACCTGTTCAGTGTTCACGCTCACAGGATGTAAAGAAAAACTAATAATGAATCCCTGGATTCACCTCTCAGTAAAGGAACTGTAAACCTCAGGCAACAGAAAATCCACAAACAAAAAATATATGCTGCCCATAAATTAGTCAAAATCTTTCAAATCTTGCTGAACCTTCACAAATTGTGCAAAAACATCATGTCAACTATTATATCCCATCCCAGACAACAGATGACAGCAACAATGTAATTCACTTCACCTGTTCGTTTTTTCAAAATTGTAGTTGATTAGTGTTTTATTTTAACGAGTGCATTTCCAAATTTGACTTAAAGCTGTATTTAGTGTACTGGCCATTGTGCTCTTGTTAAAACTGACCATTTGACCTTTTCCTATTGAGCTCTGTACAGACACTGCTTTGCTCTTGAAGGATACATTATTCTGTTTGGCTGAATTATGTGCTTCAGTGTGTCCTTCCTGCCAGGGAGAGAGATTGTGTAGAAAGTAGAGGGAAGAAAGCCTGTGGTTTATCTGGGCGTCATGGCCCCGTGTTCAAGCTTGGACAAAAGACCCTCAGCCTTGGGTCTTTCCACACTGCGTCATTGCTTCTTTCCTCCCCTTTTTCTGCACACTGAACAATAGCACCCAGAACTCATTCGTCTCCAAAGGAAAGCTTCTGTAAAACCTTGGAAAGCCTTTATGATTAATTACAAAAACTCCTCATTTTAAGAATTATAACACTTAAGGGACTCTCCCAAATGGCAGCGCAAAACTGTTTTACATCACGAATGGAAGTCAGAAAATGTATCAGCTTTAAGTGGTAATGTAAACGCTTCATCACAGAGACAGAACTGTCCAGTGGAGGTAAATGGAATCAGATGCCTAAAGAGTTCAATTTCCATTAAAAGCCCCCTGACAGAAAGTTCTTACAGAAAATGGATATACTGCCTGCTGCCTGAGACGTTATTTAACCAGACGTTGTTGTGCCAGCTTCAACATGCAGGAACTGGTATTGGTAAGGCAAATCCATAACCAAAGAAAACTCAGAAGGCCCTGGTAGGTTCGTTGTTGGTTTTGGATTGCATATTAAAAGGATACTAACCCTCCTAAAAAAAAAGTTTATAGTCAATTTGTTATCGGTGAAGCAGCGTTGGTCTCCAGGCTGGGAAAACGCATTCAACAGTTATACACCCTGAACAAAGCAGAAGTACAGGGTCAGATTACGTGCCAGATATGCCATGAGGATGAACGCTGCATCAGCTATATGTCGATACAAACCTCGGTTAAATGGTGGACTGGGTGGATGTCTTACTTATGCTTTATCAATACAAATGCCAACAGTGGTTTTGAGCAACATTCTCTGTGACACTGGGATCCTTTCTCTTAGTCACACATTCGATTATTATTTTAATTTTACAGAGCTGGGAAAATGCAGTGTTACAATAAAAACCCTCCTCTGAAGGTGAAGGATCCACTGAAAGGCTCTTTAGAGACCTTTATTTCCAAGAATGTAAATCCATCAAGTATGTTTCTGAGATTTTTCTATCCTCACAATTACACTACAGTGAACAGTCAGCTGCAGTCATCATATTTCTCAGATTAATCAGTCTGCAGTTTCTCTCCCAAAACCACTGCACTTGATTGCCTGCAGCCTTTTCCAGGCTATAAATTATATTTACAGGATTTCTTGCACGTGAAAGCTCACCTCAATTATTCCTGATAAGACACTACTGGACACCTTCTGTCAGTATTTAAAAGCAGAAGTTATTACCAAAACTCCCATTCACTTTTTTCTTGTTGGACTTTTTTGCAATCCTTTTAGGGATTTAGGGATCATTTTAATTTTAGGAAGCCTATTGTCTCATTTAGTTCCCTCTTAATACACGTTTATTACGGTTTAAGGTTCCCCAAAAGTGGAACATATTTGTAGAAAGGTTTGATCTGCTTGTTATATCATAACAGGGATATCATATCAATTCACAGTTAGCCAAAATACAAGTTTAAAAATGCACTCGTGTGATTGTGCTGGATGAGGAAGACACTTTACACTTGGGACACATGACTGGCATTGTGTGTGAGCCGGAAAGGTAGTCACGATGCAGGCATGATCGACACAGCAGGTGACCGCAGGACAAAGAATAAATGGCTGTGCTCGTGGAGGAAATCGTCAAGGAACAAGAGCATGACCCACAACTGCTTTCTCCTAAACAAGACACAGAGACACAGACAATCAAATTAGTATGCAAAATGTAAAATTGATAATCAGAACACAGTTTGATTTGATAAAGGCTTGCACTACTTTCTCCAAAGAACTGGAAGCTAGATTTAACTTGAATCAAGGATGACTCAAGGCTTGTCTCATTTGGAGTCATGAAACCACCCTTACTTCATGATACCAGCATGCACCTTGACATATCTGGAGTTATTACTCATAATGACAAATAAATGAACTAAAAGTAGCTTAGAAAACGAATTCCCATCAGGCAGAGGTTCTCTGACAGTAGTATGTCAAGACTATCTGGCATTTCAGTTCTCAAATAAAGACTACTTTTCTGAGCGAGTTACAATATCGAATGTATAATTTTTTAAATGTAAAAACAAACTGATGATTAGCTGATAAGCCCAATGCAATACTACTTCTTTTTCCATTAAACTTTAAAGATAAAAGTTCTGCTGTTTTAAGCAGAAGCCATTTATTTAAGAGCATATAAAATAATTTCCCAAACCCTTCTATCCACAGGCAGAAATACACATTTTATAACATGACAGACAAAGTGGGAATGTATGTATGTCTGGGTGTAATTTTATGAGATCTTTTTCAGGAATGAACTGAACTGGATTAATTCATTTCTACAATATCGAATAGCTGGCATTAGACGTATGGCATCTCTAAAAATCCCGTTCATTTTGATATCCCATGTCAAAATTATGAAATACTGCTGCCAGAATTTAAGAAGAAAAATTCTGGCAGCTGGTGGTAATGGGTAAAATCATATTTGGTAATGGTAATTTGAAATTTAAATTTAAAAAAATGGTAACGTGTCTTGTGTTGTGTCTTGTCTTGTGTGTAGCACCAGGGTCCTGGAGGAACGTTATTTCGTTTCACTGTGTACTGTGTATATGGCTGAAATGACAATAAAATCCTACTTGACTTGACTAATGTAAAAACAACATTAAATAAATTTTAAAAAAGGTACCTGGTGCAGTCTCCTTCCGTTGTGAGGTATATGTTGGTAGACCACGTAGAGCAGAAGTCAATGCTTGATCTAAACTCTCTGATAGGCGCTGCTCATGAGAAGACTGGTCCCAGTCTATTTCTGAAAAGCAAACAGGAAGTACAAAAGGTCTTTGGAATAAGGCATATTAAAAGCCTTTAAGAGTTCAATAACAAGTTGTGGGTCTGTGAGCAGCACTAACCTGTAGAGAAGGTGAGATTTCCTTCAATTTTGGGTATTTTTGTTAAAGGATATGAAAATGTGGATGTACTAGCTGAATGATCTGACTGATATTTCCTTTTAGTACCATGCTCCAATTCCCCTGTTTCGGTTGCAGTGCCATAATTAAATGTTTGGCTTTTAAAATAACTTCTTTTGCATTGATTTTTTCTTTTATCAACAGTGTCCTTTTGTACAGTTTCTGTGCTCTCAGAACTTGCTAATTGAACCGTATCATGACCAGCTGGTAAGCAGTGAAAAGCAAAGTTTCCTGAGCTAGAATGTCTTGACAGATCTGTAAGTTTTGAAGGCTGAGGTTTGTTTGGAAGACTACTTCTGCTTGAAGTTTGCATGAATCCTGTCTGCAACATCAGACTGTCAATGCGAGTTTTAAGGAATGGGCTAGGAACCGGTTTAGATTCTTTTGTAAAAGGAACACAAGTGAATGGGTCATTTGGCAAACGTCCCCAAGTGGCTTCCTGTTTCTGGTACTCCTCTAAGGTGCTATTATCCACAACCACTCCACTGGGCAAGATCACTGGCTGAAGCATGATCTCCTGGGTCAAAGGGTCCAGGAACTCCTCTGGAATAGTGACTTCTGAGGATGCAGGTTTTGACACAGGAGATTTAGATGAGGTAGAAAGATGCGAGACGAGGGGTAAATAAGGTGGATTTGGTTTCAGACTCGCAGAATGTGCTTTGTGAAACTTCTCAAGCTCCTGAGAAGAACAACATCCAGCGGGGATGCCCCAGACTGCTAAAGACTTGATTCCCAGTGCAGAAGCAGCACCTCCATAGGGTATAGTGATACGTAGCTGTGCAACTGAGCTAAGTGAGTACAGACCCCGACTCCAGAGTTCATGTTGCTTTGCGTGGGTTGAAAGTTCAGGTGGAGGTTCAGGAAAGGGACCTCGATGTCTGAAATTGGGATGCTTAAAACAGGCAAACACTTGTTCCCTTAAATCACATCGGCCCACAAGGTTGAACTGTCCAATTTGCTGAGCACCTTCCGAGCTTTCAGAAACTTCGGCGCAGGTATGGATCTCTAGCCTCCTGGTGATACTGCCATGGTCCATGCCACAAGGCCATAGCTCAACATCCACACGACACAACTCAACCCTCACTTTGAAGTGCAGGGTAACATGTAACGGAGGACTGAGGAAGTACTCCAACTTGAAACCTCTCCGACGAACTACAGGGTCATCAGTCAGGAGATTGGAAACATCGTATCCATCTGCGCACACCTGTCAGGAGAGAAAATAATTAAATAAAAATATAATATAAATGAAATGGAGGTTTGAAGACTTCTGACATGCTTAAAATAAGAAAGATGCACATCATCCAGTTCAGACATAAAGTAAAGAACATCACAGCAAAGACACTCTACCCACAAACCCAACTACCCTTCCCATTTCCTACTTAAATACAAGGAACCTAGAGTTAATCACTTTTGCCACTTTGGACAATAATCTCGGTGCAGTGAATCTGTTACTAAATTATTGTGACAGATTACACTTACTTAAAGAATACCATGTAGATGCTGAAGTGTACAAATATATAGGTCAACAAAATATTTCACTGATGTTTACTGCTGCTGCAGGGTATTATAAGAGCATGTAGAGGATTTGTGAAGCTGAGAACCAAATATTCTTTGTCTATATTACAAGAATACTTTTATGTAACACTGCTAGGTGGGCTATATTTTGGTTACCTTGTTGCAATGAGCAGTGGTTTCGAAATGCGGCAGGCAGAGGTTGACAACCATGGTTAACCCTCAAAGGAGCTGAAATGCAAGCTGTAATAATATGGTAAGTATTTGGTATTGCAAAACTCTAGCAATGACTATTTTACCCACATTTTAACAAAGCATATCACAAAACACCTGAAGTAACACAAAAACACATTCTTTAATAAACAAATCACTCCGTAAATCAAAGAGAACAGCATTTGCTGCCCCAACCAGCCTAACCCTAGGCATTTTGTGTCAACACACTGAATCTAGACTACAATGTCTTTTTTTTTTTCTTTATCTTTTATTGAAATGTTTTTGCTAGAGGGGACTTATACAGCAATATTTCTACAGAGTTAAGCAAATATTAAACATGGCAGACAGACAACAGTGGCCTAGTGGTCAGGGAGTTCCTAGGATTGGAAGATTGTAGGTTTGATTCCCAGACCAAGGTTGCCCTGAGGTAACCTTGAGCAAGGTACCGTCCTCATCACTGCTCCATTGGCTCTTTAAATGGCTACTGCATGATGTGTATGGGTTTAATGCATTGGCTGCATTTCGTTGGGGTTCATTGTGTGTACTCACAATGATAAGAATAGTCACTTTCACTTCACTTTCATAGGACTGTAGGCAAGTATCCTACCACTAGACCACCACCACCCCTGCACATTTGTGCCATGAAAGTGACCATTTGTCATTATGAAGACACCACAGCACACACAACTAAATGCTTTCTCTGCATTTAAACACATTCACCAAGTGCAGCAGTGGGCAAGTATATACCCCCTCCCAGGAAGCAGTGATGGGGACGGTCCCTTTACAAGTGAAACTCAAGGTTGAAGGTGGGATTTAAACTCACAACCTGCCAGTGATGGAGTCTCGCCCAAAACAACTAGGCCACAACAAGTTAGGTTAATGTAATGTGTGGCAGCCTGATTTCTATATTACTGACAACTGACTGTTTCTAGTTATTTTAAATAAATAAACACTTTTTTTTTTCCTTAATCAGGTCAGGTCTGTAAAAACATTTTTTTTTTTTTCATTTTAATACTTGAATTCCACAAGAGCGCTGCGGAGCGAGGTAGTATCCTTGATCCTTTCGCTGTTGTTTGGCCCGTTATTTAGCTTTTGTTTACATTAGCTCGCAGGCTAACTAGCTAGCTGTCATTGGGATTACTGACAGAAAACGTTAGCAGACAAGTAATCGTCGCTAAACATTTTTAAAAACCTTCAGTAATTATACCATGCAGCTTAAATCCTCCGTTTCATTGAAGGTCCGACGTTTTTGTTGGTCTCACAGCGTCCAACACGTCCGTGTTCTGTTCAAGCAGAAATGCGGTAACGCGCCCGTCCGCTCCTCCCTCAGCAGCGCGGCGGCAGCAGCTCAGTGTCAGTGCTGCCCCCTAGTGTCCGGCAGACCACATCACCTTAACTTTCCCTTAAAGCGCCCAGTCTATGGAAAAATTCACTCACTCACTCACTCACTTTCTGAGCCGATGTCAAAGCTCTCACAGGGCGGAAGGTCACCAGTTCATCACAGGGCAGACTCACAGACAAGCAGCGGTGGCCTAGTGATTGGAGACTAGTCCCAGGATCGGAAGGTCATGTGTTCGATTCCCAGACCAGTAGGTGGCCCTGAAGTACCCTTAAGCAAGGTACTGTCCCCATCACTGCTCCCTGGATGCTTTAAATAGCTGCCCCCTGCCGCACATGTGTGGGTGAATTGCAGAGGAAGCATGTCTCACTGTTCGCTAGTTGCTTTAAAAAATTGTCACTTTAAAAGCACGCTCACACACCCTGAGACACAATTTAGCATCTCCAATCAGCTTGATGTGCACGTCATTGGATGGTGGCAGGAAACCCTGACAGACACGCAAAACACACAGAAAGGACCCGGACCGCCCCACTTGGGAATCGAACCCAGGACCTTGTTTCTGTGAGGCGATAGGGCTACCCACTGTGGAAAAGTGAAAGTGACAACCCTTGTCATTGCGAGGTCACAGCACAGCACATGTGAACCACAACGAAATTGGACCTCTGCATTTAACCCAAGCACACAAACACCGTGCAGCAGTGGGCAGCTATTGAAAGCACCCGGGGAGCAGTGACGGGGACAGTACCTTGCTCAAGGGTACCCTCAGGGCAACCTACTTGTGAGGGAATCGAACCCACACTCTTCAGATGCGGGGACAACTCCCTAACCACTAGGCCACCGCTGCCCCCAAAAAAATACTGAAAAATTCAGTATTTTTAAAATAGTGTTCAACATAGGGTACACATATGTAAAACAAGCTGCACTGCTGATTAAATGATCTTTTGCCTCATAAACCACATTCATACATGCTGATCAGCCATAATATGAAATAAAACTGGAGGTCCTTGGGCCAGGGGTGGTCTAGTATTCAGGGACTATGCCCCATGATCAGAAGATTGTTGGCTTGAGTCCCAGGTAAAAGGTTTGCCTGTAGGAACCCTTAAGCATGGCAGACCACTGCTCTTGGAGGGTGTGTTCACTATCAGTGTGTTTAGATGGATGCAGAAGACAAATTCACTGCTTAAAGGTTTGTTTGTGTGTATGCGCTAATTGTGCCTGTTTTAACTCACACAAATGTACTGAATAGACCTCAGAATAAAAAGTACAAGAAAATATGGGACAAAGGCCATTAATATCATATAATCCTGAACAGATATTTATCCCTGCAATGTAACACAGATGTCAATATCAGGGGCCTAGTGTCGGTTTAGTCGTGTCTTTATTTCAGCTTTTTGCTTGGATATGCTTTTCATCAAGCCGTAACACTAACATAACTACAAACAATAAAAATGAGTATAAAAACATAGCATTTGAGCTCTAAAACAATACCATAATTACAACAACATCGAAAAGAACGCGGATTTAGAAATGGTTGTTGCATTGTATCATAAGAGAAAAATGGTAAGCCTAAGTGTACCATGTCTGATAAAGTAAAGCAACGTTAATTCTGCTTCATTGGCTCACAATAATTAGAACAATGTGGTAGTAATAATTATTAAATCTTTTCAAAATATTCACACAGAGTTTCTTGGTATATTAACATGTTTACAGAAATATTGATCAACACCCAAATCCACCACCAGTCTTCCTGTAACACAGCAGAACGACACATAGCAGCAAGTCTGTCTTGCTTGGAGAGAGCAACGTTCGTCACCCAGACTCTCCTTCGGCTCCCTCTGCTTACCGTCTGTTCACATTCATCCCTCTAAATCCTGGTCTACAGAAGAAAATCAAGCTGTCGTATAAATTAAAGAAACTTTTGATTTGTTTTTTTAGTGTCTCATCTCAATTCTCAAACCAAATGTAACCAAAGGAAAACATTTTTTCAAGTACTTCTGCTTGTGAGTGGGATGCCTACAAAGATTATTTGATGACCCCTTGTAATCAATTTTTAGCCACTGCAAATGCAGTGATGGAGAACCCGGTTCCCCAGTATCCCTGAAACATCACTGAAACATGCCTGTGCCTCTCCCCATATTGGAACACTCTCAGCTGACGGCGGAACCCTTAAGACAATCTTAAATATAGAATACTCTACAAAACCCCCGTAGCTATTTTGCAAACTCTAGTTCTTTCTTTATGTTTCATCGATGACTTCAATCCCTTGAGTTAGATAGTTAGATGATGTCAGTGTGTGTGTGACTGTGTGTCTCTATGTCTGCGTGTCTGTGTGTGTATGTAGGACATAAGACCTTAAGCAAGTCCTTCATCTTTCCAGCACATTGATTTATAACTGCATGTACTTTTGTTCCCTAAACAAGTTTTCTAAGTTGGGCCCCTTTGCGAATGGTTGGGACATTAAGTGATGCTCAATTGAGTGATGCTTTTCAGTACGTAAAACAAAAGTCGATTGTCTTTGTATCAGGTCGATGTGCAGTGGCCACACTAAATCTCAGTGGACTCGATTCTTTCCAGGCGAGTGGGCCCAGGCCAAGACGGAGTCAGCTGGTTGAGCGAGAGTTGCTTGGAATCTTCCGCGGCCGGAGTGAGGGTAACCGTGACAGGGACAGGGATCACCAGGCCAGCCGGAGGTGGTGAGCCAGGAGTGCTGGTCAGTTTGGCCCCAAGCTGACCCACGCGCTCCTCCAAAGCTTGGTTCTTCTGCAGTGTCTCCACGTAGCTGAGCTGCAGCTGGGCTTGGTACTTAAGTACACGCTCCTTTTCGTCCTGCCAGGTGTGGCGCTCCTGGGCGAAAGTAAAGGCCTGGTGCTCGCGTTGTTGTCGCTCCAGGCGCAGCTCATTCTGCAAACGCTCCAGCTGCTGACGCAGCTCACCTGCCTCCTGCCGCTGTGCCTTGGCTTCATCGCTCTGTAAACTCAGTAAGGTGTCCACCACTGGACCGAGTGGGGACAGTGGCGTCAGGCCCTCTGGGGTCAGAGGTGAGTGAAGGCCACTCCAGGGTAGGTTGCTGTTGCTGCTGAGGCTGCTGCCAATACTGCTCACTGTGTGATCACTGGTATAGCTCAGTTCCCCAAGAACTCGCTTCAGTCCCAGGACTTCAGCCTCAAACACCACCAGCTTATCCCGCAGTTTCGACACCTGCCGAGCAAAAGTGTGAGGGAAAGGCATTAGCTCTGAAATACCTAGTAAATGTATTAAATGTACCTATTAAGTATAAGCTCCACCCCTGGATTCCAACCAAACACCTCTGACATCTCCAACTGTCTCCTTATGGATGGAGAATTACCACCAGACAAGACAATATTATAGTATCGTAATATAGACAATATACAGATAACCTATTTACACCCCTATACACCTAAACCACTCCCATCTTTGGACTCCACTGGATCAGTGTCAACTCCCTCACAGTCTCAGTGGCATTCGTGATTAGAAACCAGTCATCCAAAATCAGTACCTGACCTCACTGCAACTCATGTGGCTAAAATTAATCAAACTAATCAATCAATCAACTAATCAAATCAAATTAATCAAACCCTCACAGCAATGTTGCAGTATCCAGTTTAAAGTAGAGGAGTAGGAGCTGTTACTGCAGAAAAGTGGTGGAATCATTACCCCTTCATGCCCTTCCTTTCAGACATTTAGGACGTGGCCTGTGCTTTTCTGTATGTCTTTGTTTATAAGTATGAATATACCTCCATCAGTGTTTTTTTGAGCTCTCCTTCACATCTCTCCAGCTCGCGGCTCTTGCTGTTGTAGGAGTCCTTCAAGCCAAGCATAGCTGCCTCCCTCTCTTTCAGTTGAGCATTGAGTTCTTTGAGCTGACCCCTAAGGGCCACCATCTCCCCAGCTCGCTGGGTCACCTCGTTCTGACTGTCCCTCAGTTGCTGCTTTAATAGTGAGATTTCTCCCACCTTTTGACAAACCTGCCCAGCATACAACAGCACACATCACAGTCTGATACGGGGTTATGATGTAACTGTTCATAAAAACATAAAAATTTAATAGCATTAAAGCATTCATTCCAAAATTGTACCTTTCATGTTAATGGGATATTTACCCTTTGCTAAAAACAAGCCAAAAAAATATATCTCACTTTAAGATTTGGTGATGGGAAGATTGAGATCTGAAGAGTGGACCATCCAATCACACCATATCATACTGCTGCTCACCTCCCACTTTGTTTCCTCCAGACGGGGCAAGATGTCAGCCTGCTCCTTGCGGTAGTCCAGGCACTTTCTTTCTAACTCCTCTCGCTGAGTCATCAGGGCACTGATCTCCTCTTGGAGCCGGCACTTGTCCTGCTGTAGCCGGGTGATCTGGACTTGCAGGGCCTGCTGGGAGCGCTGCGCCCGCCGGGTCACCTGCTGCAGCCGTCCGGCATAGTTCTGCCTCAGCTCCTCCATCTCGTGCTCCCACACTCGCTGTTTTTCTTCAAAAACCTGCACAATGGCCGCCTCACTCTGGTCCAGGTTTCGGCGCATGTGGAGGACCTTTTAGAAAAGCGAGGAATTGGTTTATGTAATGGTATCCTTCTCATAGTGTTATGTAATTAAGGAATGGGGTTATGTAGAAATGGAATGCGTTGTTTGGATATGGAAAGGTGTCACCAAAATACTTGGTAGTATTTCCAAGAATTACCTATTTCATTTTCTTAACCCCGCCACTAGGGATTCACAAGCCAGTGTATTTCTTTGTGCCGGTCCCAAGCCCGGATAAATGAGGAGGGTTATGTCAGGAAGGGCCGGTGTAAAACTTTTGCCAAATCAATATGCAGACAACCAAACAGATTTCCATACCGGATCAGTTGTGGCCCTGGTTACCTATTTCATTTACTTGAGTGAGTTTTCAACCAGTTAATCACTGTTGTCCGAGCAAGATCTCAAACCTTTTATATCTGATCAATTCTACATAACTTCAGTTAGCTATTTTTAAACTTTTTATGACAAATTATTAATATTAAAAATGTGTTTTCTTCTCTAATTACTTACTTGGAAAGGGTTTTCTTCTGAGATGTAAGTAACAGAAAGTGCTTTATGTATATCTATTTTGAAGCGGCCTCTAGGCCTTCAGAGTAATGATTTCTGTAGGCAAAAAATACAATAATTTACATTTTATTCAAAAGGGAATATTATTATGTTATATTATACTCTGCACAGACTGAGGAAAGCCCATCTCCCACCTTCCATCCTCACCATCTTTTACAGAGGAACCATTGAGAGCATCCTGAGCGGCTGCATTACTGCCTGGTATGGGAACTGCAACGTCTTAGACCACAAGTCCCTACAACGGGTAGTGAGAACAGCTGAGAAGATCATCGGGGTCTCTCTGCCCTCTGTACAGGACATCTTCACCACTCGCTGCATCCGCAAAGCAACCAGCATTGTGGATGATCCCTCCCACCCGTCCCACACTCTCTTCTCCCTCCTGCCATCCGGGAAAAGGTTTCGCAGCATACGGGCCTCCACTTCCAGGATGGGAAATAGTTTCTTCCCCCTGGCCATCAGACTGTCGAACTCTGAAACCACCAATATCTTGAACTCTTAAACCCAGTCCACTTTTCACCTGTATTTATTTATTTATCTCATGTTGCACTCTTGCACTTTAAATTCAGTAACGCTGCTCCACCACACTACTACACTGTGATATACCTGGGCTGCTTTGTTCCACAACACTGCAGCCCTCCACGGATGAATGTACTGTCTGTCGTGCTGTCTGTTGTTGTCTGTCTTGTCTGCACTTGTTGCCCCGTGTTGTCTTATGTTGTCCTATGTTGTCTTCTGTCGTGTCTTGTGTCGTGTCTTGTGTGTAGCACCAGGGTCCTGGAGGAACGTTATTTCGTTTCACTGTGTACTGTGTATATGGCTGAAATGACAATAAAATCCTACTTGACTTGACTTGACTTGATTATACTCCTTTTATTATGCCTCCATTAGGTTTTGGCTGAAACCAGTTAAAGCAACACCAGAAAAAGCTTCATATGTCCTGTTCTATATTGTTCTTTAAAGTGAAAGTAACAACTTGTCATTGTGAAACACAGCACAACACACAGTGAACCCAAACAAAATACAGCCTCTAAATTTAACCCATACACACACGTGCAGCAGGGGGCAGCTGTTGAAAGCACCCGGGGGAGCAGTGATGAGGGCACCTTGCTCAAGGGTACCTCAGGGCAACCTATTGGGAAGAGATTCTAACCCACGATTTTCCTGTCCAGGGGCCTAGTCCCTAACCCCTACCCCTATAATCTAAATTGCCCAAAAAATGTAACTAAATAATGTTAGCCACATAAATGATTATTAACCCAGGAGCATTTTTTCTTCATTTTTACTGTGTTTGATTTGATTTATGGCTGAATCAGCAGGCTAGCTCTAATACTCAGGGTTTGCCACTGTTAATGTTCAGGTGTGTTGAAGGTCAGAGGGTAGATTTTTGTAAAGTAACCTCACCCTGCCTTAAAAATTAAGAAAAATTTCTTCTCCCTTGTATCTGCTAAGAACACCTCCCTATTACATATTATGAGATCCCAATACTTTTATTTCTCTAATTCTCAGTGTCAGCATTCAGCTTGCACTACAAGTCAAGAGCTTTGCCAAGGGGTTGAGGTAATCTATCTCATCACAGAGTGACATTTGACAGCACAAGAAAACAACACAGTCATTCATATCCTTTTTATGGTCTATTCATAGTTCAAACAGTAGCAATGAAAAAAGTAGCAATGTTAATAATAAAAAGTAGCAATGTTTCAAAGGTACATGTCTCCACTCAATGGCCACCTCAGTTATATCCCCAGGTATAGAAAACCAGGCTTTGTCTATCTGAATGGGCAGGAATATATTAACCATACAGTGATTGTCAAACGGGCAGCGGTGGTCTAGTGGTTAGGGTGTTGGCCACGTGATCGGTGGATCGGGGGTTCGAACCCCTTCCCAATGGGTTGCCCTGAGGTACCCTTGAGCAAGGTGCCGTCCCCGTCCCGCTCCTCCCTGCGATGGGCTGGCAACCTGTCCAGGGTGCGTCCCCTGTGTGCGCTGGGTTGGACACCAGCACTCCCCTGCGACCCCGTTTGGGACAAGCGGCAGATAATGGATGGATAGATGATTGTCAAACTAAAATTTCAAATATTTGGTCAAATCTGACCATTTGTGGTTTCTCTTTGTTAAAGCACTGTTTCACAAAGTTTGGTGTGTGGACTGCTTCCCTGTTGTGGCAGAAATCTAAAGCAATTTTTTTTTTTTCCAAATATCTTTGTTTTGTGTTGTTAGTGTTGTTTTTTGCTAGCTCTTAGCAATAACTTATTTCAGGTGAATCTTCTGCACTCACCTCTTGCTCTTTCTCCCATAGTCGGTCCTCCAAGTCCTGTATTATGTCATCTGAAGAAGGGGAGGGGCGAACAGCAGCAGGCGGGTCTGCCAGGTGGCAGAGTCTCTGAAAGGATGAAAAGCTCTTCCCAGAAGATGAGCGGCCACTGTCAGAAGCGCTCAGACCATTCTGGTTGTTGGGCTTGTCCAGTTTCTCCAGCTGTGCAGCTGCAGTGCCCAGTCTGTTAATATGGCTGGTGGAGGCACTAAGGGGACCCAGAGCTGGAGGAGGACCGTAAGCCGAGCCTGGGCCTGTGTAGGTGGGAAGGGATGTGAGGGAGTTCCTTCCGGAATCGGACATCCCACCTTGCCCTCCATTCCCTCCGGCCCGCCCCCTCTCCGGGCTCTCCTGCTCTGTGAGTGACTGGGGGGCATCTGAGCCTCCAGCGCCACCAGCTGACCGCCCCCCAGACCCACCTCCACCTCCAGCATGTCCAACCAGGTTCTGCATGGAGTGGAAGCTCTTTGGCACTACGGGTTTGAAGGCAGATGGCCGCACCAATCCGGAATTGGTCTGATAACGAGCAAAAGATTTTACAGGTCAGGGAAAAATGGTTATACTGAGCTGACAAGGCTTAAGTGGTCATTTACAAAGTCTATGTACTTCTTACCTCATCTACTTAAATTATTAAATTACAATACATTTTGAAGAAATATTTCACGCCTCACCTGGCACTTCTTTGCTAAAAGCAGCTGAACTCAGAGCATGAAGCAAATTTTTTTGCACGGGCCAGTCCAAGAATATCATCTATGCATTTATTTGTTGAAATTATTGTAAATACCAGTTGCCAACTTACTACACATAAATGTTCCAAACTTTTACAGATGAGAAAATTATTTTAAAATTTTGTTTAACCTCTCCTCAGGGATACCCAGGATAACTAGTACTTCTTGTTCAGTTTATCGTGTGATGTCTGTGTTTGTAAACCCAGCTCATTTTTATGACTTTTACAACCTTTATCCTAATTAAAATGTATCAAAGTGATGCCTTAGGGCAGTGGTGGCCCAGTAGTTACTTGACCATGCGAATGGAGGATCACAGGTTCGATTCTGCTCCCCGGGAGCTGGATGAATGACTGCCCACTTCTTCACTTGGTGAATAGGTTAAATGAAAACATTTCACTGTTGTGTTGCTGGAAAATGTAAAAACACTTATTCCAAGGTAATCCATTTGCTTAGGAGTCTAAGATTTTTGCACATTATTGTACACCCCAGTTATTTGTAGCGCTCAGCAAAACATAGTAACAACTCTAAACAGAATCTGAATGTGTGATTGTTCACTTTGCAGCTATGACACTGCAGCAGGAACAGCTTAACCTGTTGCTATACCTTGCATTCCCAATTAGTCAACAAAGCTGATTAGTCACCAGAAATGTTGATTATATAAAACTGCACCGATGGATTGTTTACTAAAAACAGATCAATTATAGGAATAAACATGAGTTGCATAATTACGTTGCATAGATATTATTTAAATTCATCCATTTATTAGCTCAACCTCTTATCTTGGAAGGATCGCAGGTGATGCTGGAGTTCAGCACACAGTGCAAAAAGCAGATTAGCAGAAGGTTTTCAGTTCATTCCAGGGCAGAAAAACAGACTAACACATTCACTCAAACCAAGGGGGGCAATTTAGCATCTCCAATCCAC
>CM029373.1:24677374-24864874 GCA_017165825.1 Hepsetus odoe | reverse complement strand
CGATTCACAAGCGGACGGTCCATGTCCTTTCTGGGTGGAGTTTGCGTGTTCTCCCCATGTCTGTGTGGGTTTTTGCCCAGGAGCTCTGGTTTCCTGCCAACATTCAAAGACATGCACATCAGGTGGACTGGAGATACTAAACTATCCCTTTGGTGTTTGTGTCTGACCTGTGATGGACTTCTGATCTTCTTCTTCATCTTTTATCTATTTTAAAGAACCCACTTGCAATCTCACTGCTCACCAGAAGAGGTCCTCAGCTCCATTTAGAGACAAATTAAAAGAAAATTCTTAGGACCGGATTTTCCTTGAGTCTAGTTTTTGAAAAGTTGAAAAGTAAACTTTGTATGAAATGCTTTATTTTCTCATATTAATGAACAGACACTAATACAGCAGTGCTTAATGCTAAATCCTCCATTGAATAAGGAGTGCTGCTGCTGTGCTTCTATGCCTCTCACTTTAGTGCCACTGGGTGAACCAGTCTTAATTGGCAACAAGCTATTTTTTGGCAACAGTGTTATAGAGCCCATTTCCTACACTGATGCTGAATCTCTAACGGCTCTCTATTCATTTTCACTAAACACCAAATACAAAAACAGCGCAATTAAATACCACATGCAATTAAATGTATTTTAAGAGGGAATGTGCATGAGCCCCTCTATCTGTGTGAAAGTGTAATAAGTCGAACTCTGTTAGTGCATAGTATATGGCTTAATGCTCCCACCTCGTCCACAATGCAATGTTGTTCAGACTGAAAACTGAAGAGGTGTCCAGTCCTACACTTGAGTGTAAAAGTTTTGATCCCCTGGTCATAACCTGTTTTGTGGATTTTAAAAGGTAACAGTAAACTCTCAGAAAATAATTAAAAAGTACTTAATTCTGCATACATGAAGTTTATCCTTGAACTCTTAGTGAAGTGAAAATGACTACTTGGTATTGTGAAACACAGCACAGTACACAGTGAGACACAATGAAATGCTTCCTCTGCATTTCATCCACATATACCATGCAGGGGCAGCTATTTAAAGCACCCAGGGAGCAGTAATGGGGACGGTACCATGCTGAAGGGTACCTCAGGACAACCTACTGGTCGGGGATTATCATCACAAACTTCCGATCCTGGGGCCTAATCACTAGACCACCGCTTCCCCAAAGAATGTGTCTTGGCAGTGGTGGGATATCCACTGTTAAATATCCAAGTCCCACTAAAAACAAAGAAAATGTAGGATTTACTTAAATATATGTGAAGTGGTTCCATGCAGCTGTGTTAAGTTGTTACTAAAAATTTGAATTATTAGTTTGCAAGATTTTAAATAAATCACACTTTCAAGCCATACCAGTTTAAAAGTAAACTGAGTGAATTCCAGTGATATGGAAAAATTATTTTTACATTTCTACATTTAACTCCAGTATTTAACTTTCAGTATTTTAGCTAATAAACTAAGTTAATGAACCAAGTTTATAGGTCTGTGGAAATAACCAGATGTGGTAGAATCATACACAGCTGTAGAGCACGTCACTCACTCTTACAGTCAGCAAGGTTGTTTGGGAGGTGGGCTGGTGTAGAAAACCTGATGAAGGATAGTAAAATAGGCAGCACAAAAAGCAGATAGTTGAAGTCAGAAGCAAATGGGAAATGTTGTGACAAACACACATAAGAAGGAAATCTGACAGCTGCACATCTATGAAACTAGCTCAGTTTGTTAAGTAAAAAATAGAATAGTACATTTGAAAACTTAATCTGTGTGTGTATGGCCCTCCAGGACAAGAATCGTTACCAACCAGTATAAACTATATACTTTATCACACCAAAAGAATGACGTGTGTCTATGACTCCATGACTGTGGAGTGGTTGTGGGTCTTAACTTATCAAGCAACATGGGAACTTTGCTATTCAAGGCTGGTCAGAAGTAACGAGAACCAGCAAGAAAGACATTTAGGAAAGTGCTGGAAAAAAAGCCAAGTGTGTGTCTTGGTGAGAGCAGCTGTCTTTCGTTTCTTCACCCCATCCCTGACTGACAGGCCCAACTGAGGGACAAAAATACCATCCAGAGTCCTGATTGACCACTCAGAGCTCAAGGAACATTACATTTTGCTCAATCGCAGGAGGACATTTGACATTACAGACATTCACATAAAAGGAATTAAAGCAGAAGACTATAGCAATTTATTGTTGGATCACAGTTAAAGCCTTTAGTCACATTACACCCCATTTCCTTGCGGTGGCCACCAAACCCCCCTTCCCCTTTTGACCCTGAGATGGTATGGCTTGAGAGTGGAAGCTATTTTAGAAGGTGGTAGTGGAATGCCCAGCTGCTAAGGCTGATGATCTAAAGGACACACATTCTGAAGACTCTGACAGTGTAAGAGTGAACTTAGCAAGACTCCAACAGAAGCCTAACTGCAGACATGGAGAATGTGGAAGTGTTTGACTCACCAGGAAAGGGACGAGGACTGAGGGCAACTAAAGAAGCATGGGCCGGGGACGTACTATTTGCGGAACCTTGTTTTGCCTCTGTTGTGTTTGACAGGTAAGCCATGTGGAGGTGATGGTATACTAGAATATTGTAATTTGGTGAGGGCATCCCATAACCGTGTGAAACCAGGACAATCATATTAGGGACAAACGTCTAGAACAGTGTGAAGGAGGGAATATATTCTAGAACACTGGTAATGGATGAAACATTCTAGAACACTTTAAATAGGAAAGAGAGTAGTGTGACTGGGAGAGGGCCTTCCAAAACAGTGGGAATGGGAGGGGGTCTTCCAGAACAGTGTGACTGGGAGGGGATCTTCCAGAACAGTGTGTATGGGAGAGGGTCTTCCAGAACAGTGTGTTTGGGGGGGGTCTTCCAGAACAGTGTGACTTGGGAGGGGGTCTTCCAGAACAGTGTGTATGGGAGAGGGTCTTCCAGAACAGTGTGACTGGGAGAGGGTCTTCCAGAACAGTGTGACTGGGAGGGGGTCTTCCAGAACAGTATGTATGTATGGGAGAGGGTCTTCCAGAACAGTGTGTATGGGAGAGGGTCTTCCAGAACAGTGTGTATGTATGGGAGAGGGTCTTCCAGAACAGTATGACTGGGAGGGGGTCTTCCAGAACAGTGTGTATGGGAGAGGGTCTTCCAGAACAGTGTGACTGGGAGAGGGTCTTCCAGAACAGTGTGACTGGGAGAGGGTCTTCCAGAACTGTGTGACTGGGAGGGGGTCTGCAAGAACAGTGTGACTTGGCGGGGGGGGTCTTCCAGAACATTGTGTATGGGAGAGGGTCTTCCAGAACAGTGTGTATGGGAGACGGTCTTCCAGAACAGTGTGTATGGGAGAGGGTCTTCCAGAACAGTGTGTATGGGAGAGGGTCTGCCAGAACAGTGTGACTTGGGGGGGGGTCTTCCAGAACATTGTGTATGGGAGAGGGTCTTCCAGAACAGTGTGTATGGGAGAGGGTCTTCCAGAACAGTGTGTATGGGAGAGGGTCTTCCAGAACAGTGTGTATGGGAAAGGGTCTTCCAGAACAGTGTGAATGGGGAGAACACCATCTTGACACACCAGCCAAAACCTTGCAAATCATTTTTAAAAACAAAGTTGCCATAAAGTGCATGTGCATGTAGGGTATTCCTTTTTCCTCCTTTTTTAAAGAACCAGTTTAAAGATAAAGATATAGAAACTGGGATTTTTTTCAAGTTCAAAATAAAACACGTAAAAATTAAACAGTAATCATCAGTATTTGCTTGGTTGGACTCAAGTGAAATCTTTGATTTTGATTCATGCACAATACAGTTCCTGTAAGATTTGCTATCAACATCAAATTATATTTGGCAACACAGATAAAAAAATTAAAATGTTGAAATTATTTCACCTAAATTGTCTTTAAACCTGGAAAAAAAACAATGTAGGCAAAATTTCAGTTTGGGATGAAAAAAATTTAAGTGTGCATATACCTGCACTGGCTGCTGTTAATATGACTCTAGTTTGTCTACACAGCAACCTTGTGACCAGTGAGCATTTCATGATTAGAAGGCCTCTGTCACCTTTTATGGCATTGCTTCTCTAATCTGAGGCGAATGACCTCTTCTGTCTGTCCTGAAACACTGCTTCTTCTGTGATGGCCAACTAAACTTGCCGGGGACATAACTGATATGTGAACAGTTGAAGCTTGAAGGTGTTGAGTTTTTTTTTTTTCTTTATTATATGTAAAAAATAAGAGTGGCAATCATTTATAGTAGCCCCTGAATATGTCTTAGCATTAATGGTTTAATAATAAGTGACCAAATTTTTATCCAAATTTCGAAGTCTGCTTTCATAAAAGTCCATGGACACATGTAGCTAGGCAAGCTCTTTCACTGGTTAGGCCTTCAGGTGCAGGACTGAAGTCCTACAGTGTCAGTTGAAGTTACATGAACCAGTCTTTTTAATTTCCAATAGGTGTAAAGGAATGGTGTGGAGAAAACTCCACTGCTCTGGGCATCTGTGGAGTTCTAGATATGTCACTGATTTTTGATCTAAGCAGTGTATGAATGTCAGATGTCATGAATGTTAAAATGTCAGAGGCAGTGAGGTCCATACCAGGTCCATACCTAAAGGAAAAAAAGGGCAGCGGTGGCCTAGTGGTTAAGGACTAGGCCCCAAAATCGGAGTGGTTTGAGTACCGGTCCAGTAGGTTACTCCGTGGTAACTTTGAGCAAGATACCATTCCCAGCACTTCTGCCCGGACATTGGATGTATAGCTGCTTGCTGCTACACTGTGTGTATGGGGAAAGCATGTTGTTGTCGTGCACTGTTTGCTATGGTGTGTTCACAATGACAAATAGTCACTTTCACTTCATTTCAAATGATATTTCCACGTTAAAATCCAGTTTGTCTAAGCTGCGATGATCCAAAAATTTTAATAAGCAGTGGGGATGCCTGGGGCTTGAATCTGCTGAATCTCATCGAGGAGTAAACAGAAAATAGGATTATTGTAGAGCGTTTTGCTTTTGGACAGTTTTTTTGGCCTGAACTATAATATTATAGAATTTTAATCGGCAATAATAACAGCCCCCTGCTGAACTTAACAGTTTTTATTTAACTGTCTTGGCTACATAAGAAACGTGCAATACTATATGTGCAGAATATTTGGTTAATTAAGCCAGATTCTGATTTTCTTGTCAGAAAGTAATTGAATCTTTCATGCTCATCAATCTCCTTTGGTCTGTCTTGTCCACCAGTCTTGCAGCACATGTCTGTCATGGCTGTTTCCGTCGGCAACCAAAGCTCCAGCGTTGTGGTCAGTGTCGCTTTGCACAGTACTGTGACCGCACATGTCAGCGAGCGGCCTGGGAGGAACACAAACAGGAATGTGCTGCCATTAAGAGCTATGGCAAAGTGCCCAATGAAAATGTCCGGTGAGTGCCTGCGGACTTTCAGTAGGGTGTGATTGGAAAGGGGATGGAGGAAGGAAAGGGATGAATGGGGAAAGCAGATATAAGACTGAATAGACTGAACAAAGATGAGGATTTGGATAGTGGGTGGGTGACCATTTTGGATGAATTAAATGTATTTCTGTGTTATGCCAGTATTCCACCAATGACCATTATTACCATTATTAAGTAGCAGCTTAAAGGGAAGTAAAAATAAGCTTTTTTTATACAGTCATTTTCCAACCTTTTTTCATTCCTTAAACTTAAATAAATTCTAATAATTTTCCTAAATTGATGCATTATTAACAGGCTAAAACAGAAGAACAGATTTATTTAAAATGGTTTAATATGTCTAATGGAAAGAGTTATGAAAACACTGCCTAGAATTATAAAACATTATAATATGTTTTTTTTCTAAAACATTCGATTTAAATCCATATGTAAAGAAGAGGCAGAACAAAACAGTTCACAAAGGCATTTTCTTTAGTTATTTTATTCATATTTGCTGAAAAAAAAAATTAAAAATTAAAGCATTTTTATGTGGGAACAAACCTGTTTCTATATATTATAATATAAATAACATAATTTGTTTTTATTAAGTAATTTGGGATCATTGGTATATTGAACTAGTAATAATTTAACTTCATGACTTAAAGAAATCACATTTAACATTTATTTACAATTACTCATTACTAAAATATATATGTTGGTTTGCACAGAGAGAAAAAATAGTAAGGTCTGCTGTATTGCTTAAATGTCTCTGTTTAGCCTTGCTGCTCGCATGATGTGGCGTATTGATAAGGAGGGAGGTGTGGTCTCAGACCTGCAGCTCACCACGCTGGACGACTTGGAGGACCACATTGCTGACATGCCTGAAGATGACCTGAAGGACCTTAAAATAGACATCCACAACTTTCTAGACTACTGGCCCAGGACCAGCAAGCCGAACACAGTCGATAGCGTCTCACACATCTTTGGAGTGGTAAATAAAACTAATGCAGCATTAGAGTTAACATGTTCTAGACACTCTTTGAGATTTCCACTGCTCTTCAGAAATGAACTTTGCAACACTTTTGTTTTCTGCTACTCAGATCAACTGCAATGGCTTTATGTTGAGTGATCAGAAAGGCCTTCAAGCAGTTGGAGTTGGTCTGTTCCCCAACCTCTGTCTGGTCAACCATGACTGCTGGCCTAACTGTACTGTCATCCTCAACAATGGCAAGTAAGTCCAATCATCTGTCCTCACCAACTGTAAGAGTCTGTGGTAGTGAAAGTGTGAGAGTGAACGCTGGTAATGGAAGTGGGTAGGGATGAGGCAGTGAATGCTGGAAGGAAGTAAGAACTTGAAGTGAAAGTCTGGGGGTTGGGGATTTTGGGCTAAACTTATGTGGTGGGACAACAGAAATCTAGATCTGAGGAGTGCAAAATGACTCGTGATTTAGTCTTAGTGTGAAATGGTTAAAGCAACGGGAATGTGGTCTAAACTGTCATTTTAAGAATCCAAGAATCTGACTGATCTGAAATGTTGCACTGGAACCTGAAAACATGCAATTTGCATTAACCAATTAAGATTATTAGTAAGAATTATATGTTTATGATTAAATTTGAAGGACATAGTTAAAGAAAGGCTCATTAAATAACTTTATACAATCCATAACTATACATAAGTATACAGCCTGTGGCTTTATGGAATTTTAGGTCCATCTCATGCAGCCCTAGTTCACAGGTTCACCTAAATCTTTCACTTAGAATATCGAAGTTTGTGATCTGCTTTTTTCAAAACTACAACTACAAAACTAAACTACAAGCTTAGTCACGGTTACCTGGTGTAACATCTGAGTCAGGGAGCATTTTCTTCATGAGGCCGTTTATGGTTGGGTCCTGCAATCTGCTTCTTGCTTTGTCTTTCAGTCATTCTGCCGTCAATACGTTGTTTCATACTCAGCCAAGGTGGGTCTGCTAAGTCTCAACTCATCAGCCAAGCTCATCGTCTTTTTCACTCTTATCTCTTTAATCACTGTTCCCAGCAATCAGCTACCCACATGCGGCCATCTTCAGACCACCACCAATAGGTGGTTTAGTTTAGACAGTGCCGTGGTCCTTATTTTACTACTAGTTAGGCCACTAAATTAGGTTGAAAAAATTTTATCAGTGACCATTTAACAAGAAAAACTGTACTGTCTTTATCAAATACACTTTTTTAACTGAGGATTTTAAACGTATGGCTACTGCTACTGGGTGGCTGGTCCATCATCTGTTCACCTCACATATTTAACCAACTTAATTCCCAACATTTAGGTTTCAGTTGTTTGTTTTGGCTGTATTCATCTTTACCTGTGTTCTGTCTCTATGTGACTGTCTGTTATGTTTTTTTGTTCTTTTTTGTAGAATAGAATTCTTTATATTTTCCATCTTCTTACATAGTGGTTGCATAGACTACATCTTCACAAGACCTTCTACTTACAATTCTTATCAGATCAAGTCAAGGCCTTGTATATGATCACCGTCCAGGTCTATATACAAGTTAGTATATGTTTTTCGATTGAGATGCAAACCTCACATCTCTGGTGCTTTGGATTCTGAATGCTGAACCATTTTCTGAATGGGAAATGGTTTTAAATACTGATACATGCTCAGCAATTTCACAGGAAGTCTGGAAATTCACAGCTTGGACTGAGTAAGCTGGTCTTAGACTTGCTTGGACAGTGAATGGCCTTCATCTGCCTTCTTTCTTTGTCACAGAATTGAACTCCGGGCCTTGGGGAAGATCAGTCAGGAGGAGGAATTGACAGTGGCATATGTGGACTTCTTAAACCTGTCAGAGGACCGCAAGCGCATGCTAAAGCAGCAGTACTTCTTTGATTGCACCTGTGAACACTGCACTAACAAAATCAAAGATGACCTGAAGATGGCTGGTGCTGTGGTGGAAGGTGTTACGGTGAGCAGATGGAGTTTTCACTTTAAACACTCTACCAGTCCAAACAAACGTCAAAATTTTAGCCAGTGACCCTTGTAAATAACCTATAGTTTGTACTTTATGCACTATGAACATATCATGCTGTGATTGATTTAGTCATTCCCCACGTGAAGCATGTTTAAACAAGTGAAAGTGACAACCCTTGTCATTGTGAGGTCACAGCACAGCACACAGTGAACCACAACAAAATTGGACCTCTGCATTTAACCCATGCAGCAGTGGGCAGCTATTGAAAGCGCCCAGGGAGCAGTTACGGTACCTTGCTCATGGGTACCTCAGGGCAACCTACTGGTGAGGGAATGGAACCCACAATCTTCCGATGCGGGGCCAACTCCCTAACCACTAGGCCACCGCTGCCCCATAATATGCTGAAATATTGTGTAAAATGCAAATTCTACACTTTTCTTAATGCAATACTGATTAGAATCTGATGAAAATGCATTGTTGTAAAAGCAGTTAGCCTTGAGAAGATTTATTTTTACATTTTTATTTTTACCATTTCTTGGTATTACAGAAATAGAGCTCAGAAAAGTTGTCTGAAAATACAAGGTGGAAATTGATTAAAAATGTATTTCACTGTGTAGCTATGGGCTTAATTTTATTTGCTGTTAGAATAAAAAATTATATTCCCTAAAATGATAACATATAATGGGTTGAAGGAAAAAACATAACTTGATATGGAAGTAAGTAGAACTTTGTAGTATTTCCATTGACTCATTCATCATGGGACTTTCACACAGTGTAAAAGGGCAGCTAATGTTCCCAATTTGTGTATAAAAATGATAGAATTGATTCAACAGCAACACAATGCATGAACACAATTCATAAATATGTATCTGTGGCTTGTAATAGAGGAAAGGTATAATTTTGTATTTGAAAATCTCTATGGATTTATTCATTCACAATTTATTCAAGTATCATGTAGAGCAAGAGTGTTCTACAGCACATAATGATCTGCACAGAAAGCCATGTATGCTGTATACAACAGTCTGTGATTTACTTTCTTTTCCTTGCAAAACATGCCTTTTCAGATACGTGTGTCATTCAGAGAGAATCAGGCTATTCGGTGAGCCAAATTGCACTCATTAGAGTGAGGCAGAGGGCTTTTCATGCATTAATGTTCCAGAGACCCAGCTGTGCAAATGTATATTGACCCCTCCAACTGAAAGAGGGAGAAAAATAGCTTAGTATCAGAGCTCATTTAGCTATCTGCAGCCCGGCAGGGCTTAGGCCCTGGAGCCTTTGTGTGTGGGGGGCTATATTTAGACCATGTAGTGTTATTCTGTTGGAGCTGCTGATTCCCTACATTGCAGTCAACAGAACGTAGGTCACATTACTCAACCCAGGAGATGGCTGATTAGCAGACGAGCAGACCCCCTTCAGTATTTCAAATTGAATTCAGCAGAGCTATTTATTTTGATTCATTTTTAAAGTCTACACCGTTTGTACCGATTGCACACAAAAATGGCACAAAACATTTTTCTACTTTCACATAATGCAAAGACTTATTGTCAGTCCATGCATTCATGCGCAGGTTCTTTTACTTACTTTTACACACATATTATACTTACCAAAAAAGTTCCCCTGGTCCATTATTAGGTGTTTTAGGGAACAAAAGATGACTTTTTAAAGCCATCAGCCAAATAATCCTTTCTAGCCTCCTTATATTTAAGTCTAAGTAAATAGTAAAGTAAAATATGCAAATAGTTAATCTAGTCACATTTATGCTTTCAGACTAAATCTGGGAGAAATTTGTGATAGTGTGATGTGTGGAACTATCCATCTAACTTCATCTAATATGTAGAAAATTTTAAACAAATCATTGCCAAAAGATAACCTCCCACAATCAGAGACAGCTGGTGGCCCAAGAGGTTACAGGTTTAAATCCAACTGCCAGCAATTCCACCATTGGGTTCCTGAGCAAAACCCTTAACCCTGAGTTGCTTCAGGAGACTGTCCCTCTAAGAAGGTATTGGAAGTCACTCTGGATAAGGGCATCTGCTAATTGCTGTAAATGTACTAATTAAATAAACTGTCTAGCAAATAATGACCACATTTGCTTCATTATTAAAGCTTGGTTTGTAATGTTAACAGCTGTTGTAAGCTAGCACAACAGTTTATCAGTTTTACAGCATGAACAAAACATTACACAACATTACTAAAGACTATGTTAACCAGCAATATACACAGTAAAACATTTTTTTGGTGGAGGTTGGGAATTGGCAACACCTGGTGGGGTCCCTGGTGGGGGCATCTACATGACAACTGGCATTAACCCACATTCTGACAAAAGTCAGATCCTTATTTCGTAAGTTTCGCCCAGAAAATGTGGACAGTAGACACTAGAACAAGCCTTTTTAAACATCTAAGTTAGAATTTGAGAACTCATAACCCCTGGCCCCTTTTTGAAGCAAGTGTACTGGTACACAAAAACATCCCGCTGTTTTTCCATTTAAGGTACCAGAAGAGAAAGTGAAGGAAGTGACAGAGTATAGTGCCCAGATGCTGCAGAAGATGGAGAAGGCTCGTGTAGATGGCAACTACAATGAGGTACATTTTTGTGTATTCTGAGAAAAAACACTTTGTCTAAATTTTACAAGAATGAAATGAAGCCCTTTCGATATTTATTTGGATGGATGGTTCTCTTAAGAGCCTTTATTGTAAATGATTGGCAAGACGAATCCCTCCTTTAAGTGCGAAGGTCCTCCACAAACTGTAAGGGTCTGCAAATTAAAGAAATAAATGTTCCAGAACCTTTCATTGCATGAGTATATTTTTACTATTGGAGCAAAACCCTGTATCTCCATTTTTGGCCTTTTTTCTTTTGCCAGTTTATCATTTAAAACACCATTGTCAAAATTCGTGAATATGAATACAAGTCAGAAGTATTGGGCCAAAATGGCTTAGGATAAAACCTTGGCTTATTTGCTTATCTCCCTGCGATGGGCTGGCAACCTGTCCAGGGTGTGTCCCCCGTCCTTCGCCCTGTGTGAGCTGAGATGGACTCCAGCACCCCCCCCGCGACTCTGCTTGGGACAAGCGGCAGAAAATGACTATTTGCTTATCTTCTCCTTCTCTTTTTTTCAGTTAATTTTCAGAAATATGCCAGTAGTATTTCTGGTTCATGTTAGTTTCAACATATTAACAATTGAATTTCACAGAAAAATTGACAGTTTTGATTCTGACTTTCATTTCATTTCTACTTTTTACTCTTTATTTATGAGTTTAATTTCTTATATTTGTCATTTTGTTCCTCGCCCTTTGCATTTGGTGTAGGTGGTAAAGATCTGTCGCGAGTGTGTGGAGAAGCAGGAGAATGTTCTCGCTGATACGCACATTTACCAGCTGAAGACGTGGAGCACACTTAGTGAAGTCCTCTCATACCTTCAGTTCTTTGAGGAAGCAACTATCTACGCACGCAAGATGGTGGATGGATACGTGTAAGTGAGTCTTTGTTAGTCATCCACTCATGAGCTTTCTCATAATTCCAGTCTTTCACAAGCCTTTCTTATTTGATACAGAAAACTGTACCATCCAAACAATGCTCAGCTGGGAATGGCTACAATGAGAGCAGGAGTGACTCACTGGCAGGCTGGACACATAGAAGTTGGACATGGTATGATCTGCAAAGCTTATGCCATATTAATGGTCACCCATGGACCGACCCACCCCATAACTCAGGACCTTGAGGTAAACCCATACATTTGAAACTATTTTCTTCATAAACCACCATCAAGATCATCAAGATGTGTTTGGTTTCTGAAGTTTGCTTCTTTAGTTTTGGACTGAACTTAATGTAAGCAAAACTTTATAATAAACTAAGTTGTACTTTGCAAACTGTACACCTAAATCATTGCACACTTCTCTCAAATATGTCAAGTTGTTCAAATCCACAATCAACACTCTAGAACCTTAGACCATTAGGTTGCCCTGAGGTACCCTTGAGCAAGGTACCATTCCAATCATTGCTCCCCGGGTGCTTTCCAAAGCTACACCCTGCTGCACATGTGTATGGGATAAATGAAGAGGCTATGTTTCGTTGTGGTGCACTGTGAGTTGTGCAGTGTTTCACAATGACAAGTTTTCACTTTCACTTTCTTAGTTTTTTTGTTTTCCACTGAGATCCATCACGGAGTTCTTTTTGAGAATGTGGTTCTTCTAAGGAGCCATGCAAATAACCATGTCTATGCCTCTTCTGCAATACTTCAGCAAACACATCTTGGCTGATTACTTTTGGATTAAAGTGGAAATGTGCTCTGAACTATCGATCTGAGTTTTCCATTTCATTATCAAGCTAACATGTTTTTTTCTTTAGGCCATGCGGACCCAGACAGAGATGGAGCTGCGCATGTTCAAGCAGAATGAGTATGTCTATCACTCCATGCGAGAGGCAGCACTGAACAACCAGCCAATGAAAATGATGGCAGAACCAATAGAGGAGGGCGTCAAGAGTCTGTTCCGCAGGAAGTGAAGTCACTCTAGGGCTGTAAATGGGCTCCTTAATGAAATTTCTTCTATGTAGACCTCACTAAAAGACTCATACCAGCAGTTATTTTGAACTACCTGGGATACAGAAATGTTTTTTTTTTTCCAGATAATGTCCTGAAATTCAAATAAGTATATTTAAGTTTGTTTTTTTAGTTCACAGTTCAAAATTTGTTTTTGATTAAGCCACTTTTTTTTTTATAAATGATTAATAAATTTGCCATGAAATACAAATTTTTAGGATTGTGACTTTTTAAGGCACTGATAACAAGTTCACAGTGATATAAAAAAAAAACAGAAATTAAATGACTAAAGATGTGTTTCAAAATTATTTTTATTGAGCATTTTTACACTTTTTTCCAATCCAAACAGAGCAGTCTGCCTCATCACACACGCTTGCTGATCCTCTTGTAGACTACATTTCCCAGAGTCAGGGTCTGAAAATGCAGCAACAGCATCAACTTTGGTCATATGCTTCTTGAATAAAGTATTAAGTATTTCAATGAACAATTTCACCTGCAAGTAGACCATCAAGGTTTACGTAAGTTTAAATTTTTAAATGGAATTTAATTTTTAGAGGTTTGTCTTCTTGAACACACTTACTTAAACTAGTTCCTGGCTTGGGCGTAAGGTATGAAAGTTTAAGTAAAAAATAAATATCAAGATTTAAAAATATGCAATATATAAAAAGAGAAGACAAACAAATTTGTATATTTATGGGCAGTTAAATTGCAACATATAGTAGCTTTTTTTGGTATGGAACCGGCTCATTGTTTTATGATAAAATGTATACATTTAAATAAGAGTTTATAATAAACCTATGCATTTAAAATGAACAAACTCGCCTGATTGGCAAGAGAAACAACACATGGTTTTTATAATATTCAACCAATACATTAAATGTCTAAATGAAAATGGAAGGAATCAAAAATTTGTTTTTTGTCTTTAAAATGTAAACCAGGCGTATGTAAACTAATCTTTAATTTTTTAAATACCTGGCTTTAAATAATAATAGAGTTCACAAGAAATCCTTCAAAATATTGGTACAGATCCTTGAGAGGTTTTAGACTCTGCAGGACGGTATTTATCCATATCCAAAATATGGTTTCCTAAGTGGTAGTTGGATGTACAGTTATGGGAAAAGTGTTTAATTCGAATAGAAATTGAAGATGTTCTTTAAACTTTAAAAAGGTTCTTCATGATCACAAATTTCATTTACAAACATGATTCTTTAACAAACCTCCTATTGCAAGTATTTTTGGGGAATCAAAATGGTTCTTCCATATCATCAAAGCAATGAATCCTTATTTGGACACCAAATGAACCGAGGTCCTGAAGACCAGAGCTAGACAATGTGCTGGTCTCATCGGTGTTCAATATACTTGAAAGGAGGCGAATAACTCAGTTTGTACTCACATTGATGAGTGTGTTTCCATCAACAAGCTCTGTGACTGATTCAATGCCCTTCAGCGTGACCTTCAGCTTGTTGCCCTCTTTCATCACCACAGCCTAGAAAAAAACAAGGCACATTAATGACTGTGCACAAAAAAGTTCATCTAAAATGCTCTCAGCATATGGTGCTGCTATTCTAACTGGTGCTGTTATCAACTTTTTACATTTTTACAACCCAGACTGCTACTTCAGTTACTTATATATTATCCAGACTATAAATCTATTATGTAAGAAAAACAGTTACAATAGTGAAGAAGCCTCTTCCAGGGTCCTCAGAGTATAAAGAAGGAATGATCATTCGACTTTTTCTTTGGATGTGTGTTATACTGCTTGCATAAGGAGAGCTATTCGAAAGATGGCAGCTTTACTTTAACTTTCTCTCCAGTCAGGGTCTCCAGCTCAGCCTCCTGTCCGACGGTGAAGGAGTTGACCAGGACTTTGGTCCCTGTGGTCACAGTCACTTTGAAGTTGTCCCCATTCTGCTCGATCTCTGAGATGCTTTTGATGTCCTTGCCCTTCTCAATGAGGTCATCAGGAAGACCTTTAAGGAATGAAAATTTTGTTCATCAGTAATGATGGCCAGGCTACCTCATAATTTGCGTACTGATGGACATCATTCATAGGGTTACATGACACCTGCATAAGCTTTCATAACAACTGACATTCAGCAATGGATATAACTGACAATTACTGGAAGAAGCCTTAATCATAATGTTTATGTATGTGCTGTGTAGCAGTCCTTATATTAATGCAGTTTCATTTAAGCTACTAAAACATACAATGTGGTTTCTGGACAACCAGCATTAATAACCAAATAACAAACAGAATTATATTAAAAAGTTGATTCTTGTTACAGTTAAATTCTACTGCTTGTCTGGAAGGATAGCAGGAAAGAGGCAATATTTCTTTGCTGCATTTTTATACCTTTGAAGCAATTTTTAAGCATACCTACCAATGCTCTTCATGAATGGCACAAAGCCCTCCTGGCTTTCCAGCTGATATTTCCCAGAGAAGGACATTGTGTCAGGTCGAGAGAGAGAAGATCACCAGCTTTGGAAAACCTTTTATATCTACATATAAGTTTTCAATGATTAACTGCAAAGGGGCGGAGATGATCTCTGATCTTACCGGGTGAATGTTGCAAAACATATTTGCTAGTATATAGAATGGCTCTGAGGGCAAATTGGCCAAGACCCATTGTATATACAGTACTGTTGTTGATACTGACCTATGCAGCAACTTAGCTCAATATCAACTTCCTCAGTTCTTTGAAACACTAATAATACAAATACATCATGACCTGGTCCCACATAGGCAGAGGAAAATAAATGAAAAAATGAATTAATTATTGAACAAATGATATTGCTTGGTGCTTGCAATATCTGTCAGCATGATCCACATCAAAGCTGCACAGGCTCCAAGGACTGATACATAAATCACATTTTACTGATCAGTTATATTGACCACCTTTGATCCTGGTTCTCTAAGGCCATTCAGAAGAAGAGGGTATATTTAAGCTATTTACTATATTTTGCATTGATACATATACTTGTTGAGCATTTTTATGTCTTTTGTGTTTTTGGCTTAGCCAATCATGTTATTACATCACATACAAGTAGTTTTTCTTCACATATTAGCGATAAGAATAATTTCACCTTCTATTAAAGATTTACATTTACAGCATTTAGCAGCCACTCTTATCCAGAGCGGCTTCCGATTCCTATCTCCAGGGACAGTCCCCCTGGAGCAACTTGGGGATTTTTGGGGTGGTGGCCTAGTGGTTAGGCAGTTGGCCACAGGATTGGAAGATTGTCCCCTTCACATAGCTTTCATAGCTGCCCCCTGCTGCATGGTGTTTGAGCGCATGGGTTAAATGCAGAGGTCCAATTTCATCGTGGTTCACTGTGTGCTGTGCTGTGACCTCGCAATGACAAGAATAGTCACTTTCACTTCATACGGGTTTTGCTCAGGAAGCCAATGGTGGTAGTGCTGGAGGTGGGATTCGAGCCTGCAACCTCATGGTACATAGGCAAGTATCCTACCACTAGACCACCATCACAAAGATCATACACCACAGAGATTGTACTGTTGTATGTTGTATAATGTATAATACATTCATATTTTCCAGCAGCTCTCTTGATTAAACATGGGCATTTCAAGTTCATAGCAGACATTTAAATGCAGTTTTGTCCAGTATGAATTCACCCTTCTTCACCAGATTTGTTCATAGTGGTTGTGATGGGAACTAAATATCAGAGGTAGCCTCTAAAATCTAAGTATTAATAACCTGCAGTGGTGAAGAATATGCCTGATGCCTCATATATTGTTTTAAAAAAATGTTCCAGAAATGTATTAGAAAATACATCACTACAGGCAGGATATTTAAAGCAAAATGATCTTCAAAGATCTTGACTATATTTGTGTTGAAGACATGGATCGCTATTTCCATTCATTGTAAAGAAATCTGAGTCTGTAAATTTCTGTGCAATGAACCATTTCTGCCAAACCTCTGTGAATGACTTTCATATTTACATATTAAGCACTAATTTATAAAAACCTTTTTTGAAAAACTCTGCAAGAGACTATTTTCTTTTTTTTTCTGCATTTTGATCCAATTGGAGCTATTGGAGCAAAATCAGGAATGAAAGAAACCCTGTTTTACAAAATGGCAATAGTATTAAAGTGATACAAAAACGTGTTATCAGTGATCTGAAGATGTGTTAAAAGGGCATGTTATAACCAGCTGGTGAAAGTCCATCACAAAAATAACATGTAAAAATAACATTGAGACATCATCATATACCACAGCTGCTGTGTTAATGTCTGTAGCACTGTTTACTGTTAGATCAAGATTATGAATCTGTGCTCCTTCACACTGACGCTAGTGCACATTTGGACTCTGGACTCTGTTTTTTCTTTCTCTCAATCAGCGTCTATTATCAGTTTGTCAGTGGTCTTTTATCAGGGAGTCCTTATCAGAAACAACACATGAATGGATAATTATGCTTCAGCTATTGGTTAACTGGATAGTTGCAAGAAAACTTTGCTGAGAGAGTCCCTTGCTGTCCTAAGACACGGGCTAAAGATCCATCTTTTAGACAAACAATTAAATGAACTCTAATCTTTATAGAAACGCTCTTCTGATCTTTGTCTCTTTTTCTGCCTGTATCTCTAGATATCAGCACTGACTATGGCAGTATGGCAGGATGCCTTTGCCCTGTATTTGCTAACATCAGTCACTTTGCTAAATGCTGTAAAATTGAGAGATGTTGCTGAACTACCCCCTCTAAAACTAATCCATGTCACTGTTCTCCATGATAAGTATATCTGTTTGGATGAACCATGTGACTCACACTTCAATAAGCATCAGAAAAGATAACAGTCCTCATGAAGGTGCCGACTTAATCAATTCAATTGGGATTTTGCACAACCTGCTTATTGTTTCACAACCATGTAATGAAAAATGACATCATAAGGTAGGTAGGAATGGGGAAAAAAACATAAAGGCACAAATGACAACACGGTCCCTTCTCTGCATTTATTACCAAACACATTACTAGATTCCAACAATAAGCTAGCAGTCAGTGCCTTAAGATCTAGAATAAATTTTATGTATAAATGTTTACACACAAAATACATTCTAGCTACATATAGTACAAAGTCATTTTAAAGAGGAGTGCATCACATTGTAAAAGAGCAGGTGCTCTAGAAATATAAAGCTCATGTCAATCCAGTGTGAGAAGCTCACTGCTGGATTCTGCTGGCCGGGTGCTGTCTGGCCAAGTGCAGGAGCTTCATCAAGACTTCTCCACCAAGACCCTCATTAGCGTCTAAATCAGCTTCGTCCTCGCCCAAACACGACTGATCAGTGCTGCAACCCTCTGAGGAGAATAATGTTGAAAAGAAGAGAATGAATCTATTGGCACTTAGATCACTGTTAATGTAGTCCAGAGAGATTTTTTTAATTTATTAGATCATGCAACTTTTTTTTTTTTGCCTACACTAGTCACCCCTGCACACATATGTGATTACAACAGTGCCTCAATCCATTTTGAGTTGTTTAGCAAGCTAAAAAAGACTTGCTTCCATGGTTTCTGAAATGACATGGCATATGGGTTAATATTCTTACTTACTGCTGCTGTAATTGCCACTACTGCTTTCAGCTACACAGTGTTGTCCTTATTTCAAAGGAAAAGCTGCACATTTGCCAAGATATCTCTTTAAGATGGCAAATATAATGGGTGTGTCATTGCACTTGTCAGGTAAAAAAGCTCAAAGTGCACTTTTAAAAGGAAAATCTAATGGTTATTTCTGCATAGTAACATGGTTCGGATGGAGCTCAAACAGAAGCTTTTGCTGCAATATGCGTTGTTTTAGAGAAATTTAAGTCAGGTGTGTTCACAGTGGTGGTAACAGGAAAGAGACATTTGGTGATTTTAATGTTTTTAAAACCTTCCTCACAAATAAGGTATTACATAAACTGGAAGGGTCCCTGCGATGGGCTGGCGACCTGTCCAGGGTGCATCCCCCGTCCTCGCCCTGTGTGCGCTGGGTTGGACACCAGCACTCCCCCGCGACCCCGTTTGGGACAAGCGGCAGATAATGGATGGATAAACTGGAAGGGATTTTTTTCTGATTTTTTAAAAATCATTCAATGGGTAGAGTTTGGTAAGGCATTAAAAACAAAAATATTCTCAATGGAAAACCTTGTTTTTCTTCTAATTTATCACCATTTCACCACCATTGGAATAAAATATATGTTGGTTTATTGTAGTTTAGTAAATAAAATGATGACCCTATTTATAAGATGTCATTAAATGGGTAGTGGGAATGGAAGCCGGGGGTTTCTATTCTCACTACCCATTTAATGACATCTGAGTCATTCAGTTTTCTCTACAATCAATCACTTTAGAGCAAAATGCTTTGACTACATTTTCATACATTTCTACTACTGAACTAAGAGGAAAGTTAGAACTGCCTTTTAACTATACAATTCACATGCAATTCCAGTAGTGCCTCCATTGCTGAAACGACCCTATTCAAATAATGCTTCAGATGATCATTGGTCACCTCACACTTTATGTGCCAACAAATCAGTGTGGTAACTCCTGCTGTAAATCAAAACAAGGCTTCTTAGAAGTTGTAAAACCAAGTCACCCTTATCTCAGTGACCTGCCATGGCTAAGCGGACGAAAACTCCCTCACCTGAGTGACAGCAGATGCCCGGGGCAGCGCAGCGTCCTCCCTCTGATCCACATGTTCTCCCTCCACTCTCACAAGGGCTGGGCAGGTAGTTCTCTTCCACACAGCCTGCTGCTTCTGGAGAGCCCACATAGCAGCCCAGTCCTGCAGCACAACAAATACTGGGGCCAAAACAGTGGCCCCTGTCTCCAGGACCACAAGGCATACACTGAAAAAAGTGTTGCAATGAATTAATTTCACTCGAATGTAATTTTCACATGAATAAAAATATATTAGTAGTATCATTTAAACAATTTTGTCCTTTATGTAGTTTTTTGTGGTGGTTGCTGTAATTTGTGGCAGATGTAATTAATGCATTAACAGTATGGACACCTGGCAATGCCCAAAAGAAGATATTATTCCTTCTCATCTTATGTCTTAATCTCAGCTTTCATCTCTTCCTAAAAGATATTGAAAAGGCTTCTTAGAGTTATGTTTTAGAAAAACCTCTTTTGGCCTCTCTAAGCAGCTCACTATGTTTTGGGGAAGTCCTTCGGACTGTGAGATACACCGCTCTAAAGAGCCTTTAACTGAAGATTCATCTTCTTCTACAATGAAACATAAGATGTCAGTTGGAAGGTGTCTAAGCAGCCTCCACATCATGTAGGCCCAATAAAGATCCAAACCGATCATCAAAACCTTCCATATAAGATGACTCAGGCTATCATACCTTGCGAGATGGTGCATCTATCAGGGATCTCTTGCCACCTATTGGGCAGTTAGAGATATAGCAGGCTGAGGCTAAAGAAAGAAGGCACAGCAAAGAGATGTACAATGTTGTCCCAGACATAGCTGCAAGATTGAGAAGAAAGGTAGAAAGACAACAATCAGTAACATTTGAAGACCAAACCATTTTAAGGATCATATATCTAAATTGCCCATACCTCCAAAGGATCCTTATTTACTGCCTGATGAGCTTCTGATGCTGCCAGTGGAGTGAGTTAGGCAGAAGAGATGTTTGAGAAGGTTTGTGCCAATGATGGCCTTTTTATACTCACCTGATGAGCAAAACGAATGCCACGACTTCACCTCTTCTGCTTAAGTCTAATGACTCAACCTTAATCACTCCGGTTAATAATAGCCTCTGATTAGGTCAATGATTCTGAAGTCACTTGGCCTAAGGTCTCGCAAAGGGTCACTGCAGACTTTGGCGCGTGATCATGCATCTACCTCAGAAGTGGAAAAGAGTGAAGACCAGAGAAAAACAGTTAGGTATGATGAGCTGTTGGCTATATCTTTATCATGCATAAAGCTAAAGGTCCAAAATGGCAGATGCTCATTGAGGATAACACATGAAAGCACCATCATTTGTGAACCTATCCCATAATATTTTTAATGGAAATGTGGATGTAATTGCAATATGTTGTCAACGCTTCTTCAGGTTTCCAGCCAATTCTTCACTTCTGCACCTATTAAGAACTGAAATTCTTTATATATTTCAGACAAACTCAAGTGTCCACATGTACAGGTTTTTTTTTTTCCAATTTCTTCAAAGTCTAATTGAAATAACTGTCCCTCAGTTGGGTCAGCAGGTTAACTGTTGTAATAAGACTGATGATATGATGTGACTATCATCATGGTAATGGATCTTCGTCCTACCATAAAATATGGTCAATTAGTGTCTTCCGGCTTATTAAAATGCCAGCATGTAAGAGACATTTTTTGTGCAATTTTAAGAAGCTTATAAAACAAAAGATGATGTGAAGTGCAGTCATTTAAAATCTAGTCAATTTGTACAGATTGTCTTGTTCTCTTGACAATACATTTTGTTTGTAACAATGTCAAGAAAGCTTAAAACAATTAAAATCATCTACCATCAGAAAAAAGGACCAGATAAAATTGTTAAAATGTTTAGAAATCTCTAGAAATTATTCATTTTTATTCATTATATCAACTGCTCAATCTGTTTAAGTTTGTGGATGGTTTATATATCACATAATTATAATTATTATATATATTGAATAGATTTAAGATGTTTTGGCTTGAAAATGTTTTTTGCTGATTAATTTTAAAGGCGCCTCTTCTGTCAAATTACTGTGCAAGGCTTTGTAAGCACTCTTTCTCTTGAATCTTCAATCTACTAATCAAGTGTTCAGATTAGAGAAAGTGAAACCATGCTAATATTGGACCTAAAGAAGAACTTCAATGTTTTTGTCAAAATATCCACATAATTCAACTGATGTGATGTCAGTCATTTTGCGGCTTGTAAAAAGAAATCTTAATTGTGAAGAAAATAACCAGAAGATGGAGCAAGGGCAGTGGGAGCATAGTGGTTAGGGAGTTGGCCCCCAGACTGGGAGATTGTGGGTTTGAATCCTTTATCAGTAGGTTGCCCTGAGGTACCCTTGAGCAAGGTATTGTCACTGCTCACTGGGTGCTTTTTAGTAGCTGCCCCCTGCTGCACGTGTACGTGTAAATTGCAGGTCTAATTTTGTGTGCTGTGCTATGCTGTGCTGTGTACTCGCAATGACAAGAATAGTCACTTTCAAATTAGTGTTACATGGAAAAAAATCTTTTGGGTACCATTTAGCCTGGTAACTGCCTGTATTAACCTATCCATCATAACTGGATCACTTTGCTTTAGGTCAAAACTTACTCAACAATATCTTAAAAATATATCCAGATTATCAGAAAGCATAATCATAACTATTTCTCACTGTTCTGTGAGGAAGCTCTTAAAGGTATTAAAACCTTAGATATCTTCTTCCTTTTGAATAATTCTTTATTATATATGTTTATACCTTTATTAGTTTTTTTGTTTGTTTGTTTTTTAATTGGGCATCAAACTACTCTAAATGATGTTGCTTTCATTTGAACAACTTTTGCAGAAATGTGGATTCTGCTTTAAGGTACTGAGTAAAATATTCTGTAATGTTTTATTTTGGTTGGAACTCTTTTTCTGGACTTTCTCAGTTTCCATCAAAACAGGCAAGGCTGAAAGAGTGATTGGACACATGCACACACACTATCTACAAGAGGTTCTTCCTCTTCTCTTAGAGGTCAGTGCCTGTTCTAGGGCATGTCTCCACCAAATCAGGGCTAAATCTATACGTTTGCACTTACAGCTGTGCACTATGAATGATTTTTTTTCTTTGCAACAAAACTTGCAAAAGTTTGAAGAGGAATGGAGATGTCTATCTACTGTTTCCTTATTTTTCAGCAGGAAGGCACAGGCTTGTTGACTTCCTCTCCCCTCCCTTCCTTCCTTCTCTCCGAAGGTACTCATCTGAAAAATGGGAACAAAGTGATTGTTCCTGTTCTCTTTCTTAAGTCACTTCAAATGCTGTCTGCCGGGCTGGAGGCTCATTGTCCAGAGCGCAGGGCAAGCGTCAGGTAAGCACTCGGGGGCCGCTAGCTTCACACAGACACTGGGCAAGGGCAGGGGCAGGGGCAGGGGCAGGGGCAGAGGTAATCTCTAATCAAGGGCACTGAGCGAGGAGGAGCTTCTCTTTATTATCTGAATACATCAGGGACAGGGGAGCTGGGCAGGCTGTGGCCACCGAAGTGAGTAGAATGTTTTTACAGGTGCCGACTGTGAACACCTTCCTCGGCTATTATTTCGCAACACTCTTGGCAACACTCTGTTCAGCATTTTTTCTATATTTGTATTTCTTGTTAAGTTTAAGAGGAGAAGTCTTGTATAGTTTTAAGCTCTCTTAAAGCGATACTGTTCATATGGTATTCAATATGCATACTTTCATCTCAGTCTCAGACCCTCTGAGAAAGTAAAGCTATTCATATATTATACCCAATGCACCTTTATTTGCAAAATAAAAGATATTAGCATTGTAACAAATATTCTAACATACAATTTCTATAATGCAATTGCATTTATTTATTTAACGGACACTTTTAACCAAAAATTGTGAGGTTTTTTAATCTTATTAACCAAAAAAGTGAATTGTTGGATTCATTGATTCATAATGTCACCCTAGTTTTTGCTTATTCTCTGCATTCGATGCTAAATTGGAAAAAAAAAAAAAGTTAACTATACAATTGTATTTGCTATTTTATAAAATCTTACAAGGAGACATGGAAGCTGGGGTTGGACCGTTGCTCACATATTTAAATTTAATGCTCAACTTGGCCCATTTCCCCAAAAGCATCATAGTAATATCATCTTATTCGAACAAGGTTTACAGTGACACTTCCTCTGTTATCTCCTGTTGAGCTACAAGGTTGTTTCTAAACAGTTAAAGGCCCTAAGCAACCCTACACATCCAATCATATTATTTTGAGTGCAGGTGTAAAAAGTATTCATTTCTATTAACAAAAATTTTAATAAAGGCTATGTTAAACATAATAAAGCAATAACTGGTGACTGGTGGAAGAAACCTTTTAATCAAGTATATATAAGCATATTAAATTTGAATATATACATATATATATATATATATATATATATATATATATATATACATATATATATAAGAGAAATCTAAATCAAATCAATATTTGGTATGACCACCCTTTGCCTTCAAAACAGCATCAATTCTTCTAGGTACACTTGCACACAGTTTTTGAAGGAACTCGGCTGGTAGGTTGTTCCAAACATGACATCAACATCAACAACATCAACCTACGTGTGACACTGATGATCTTCCGCACCTGTTTGGTAAAACTGGTTGATCATACACCGACTATAATCCTACAAAATCCCTGACTTTGTGCAAGTGTACCAAGAAGAACTGATGCTGGTTGGAAGGCAAAAGGTTGTAACACCAAATATTGATTTGATTTTTCTTTTGTTCGCTCACTTTGCATTTTGTAAATTGATAAAAATAAACAATCATTATTTATATTTCTGAAAGCATTCTTTGTTTACAGCATTTTTTCACACCTGCCTAAAACTTTTGCACAGTACTGTAATATATATATAAATAGTATACATAGTAAAGAAATCACAATATAAAAAAATAAAACAAAACATAACATGCATTGCAATCTATTTTAGCTTATTCTCATAAAATGTAAGTCCTATATTATGCCACTATTTATTTGGCTATTTATTTATTTATTTATTTATTTATTTTACAGTAACAAGAACAGAACACTGTATAAAAAAATAATATAGTACAGTTGCCTCTTTAGCCCTTGAGCAGCTGCTTATACTACATATGGCAAGATATGGCTTTGGTGATTTTGCAAGGTTTGGGGAAATTCACACCTGACTTAAACAGTAATGGCAGCAATGTGGAAAACATCCAAGAAGAACTGCTTATGTTCCTGTATTTTTTGTTCATTCTTCCCCATTTGTTTTGCCTGTTTGGTGAGGTCAGGTGGAAGCAAACAACTGCTCATCATTACAAAACTTTCACATTTCACCTAAAAAAATTAAAGCATTGTCAGAAAGAACAGTAAAAAAAGAGAAGTGCTTTTACCAACATGTTTGATAAAGGAACATGGAGAAGCGAAAAATGAGAGGGAAAGAGGTTTGTCTATGTGCATGCACTTCCTGTTTAAGCATGGGTTGCATATTTTCTTTCCTTTGTCTGGTGAACTTGTGAAATTTGCCTGAAATTCTGTTGTATTGTCACTGATTTAAAACCCACTGATGTAGATAATTTGATCAGTAATGATCTGTCTCTTAGAGATGTGAATGATGTTGTTTGTATCTCCAGGCAAGTGATGGACAAATTCACAACTGATGCTGAAAGTAAGAAAATACATGACAGAGATCTGAGGACTTTTTTTGACCCATAACTGCAACATTGTCTTGAGAAGTTCTGGCATCAGCAATCCTAAACTGGCTTTCAAAATGGACCCAATCAACTATAAACCCAAAAGAACAGATGATTCCAGAACTGTTGATCTCTCCCATCTTCCCTATCCTATTCAGCCCATCCCTTCCCACCCTCACCAGCCCAAGTACACCCCTGAGATGATCGATCTCAACAGGCTTCAGTTCCACCGAGTGCTGGGCAGATATGATACTGTGCAGGTAAAGCAGGAGGCAGTCAAACCCATGCCAGTATGGCCACCATCCCCAATTTTATTGCATCCCCCTCCTCCTCCTCCATCTCCATACTTCCCACCACTCCATCCTAGTTTAGTGCCTTTCCCTTTTGTCATGCCTGGTCCTATCATGCACCTCTCACCCAACCACTTCTACCAAAATGATCCGATGAGATACCGCCGACGGAGCCAAGAGAGCTTCAAAGCTTCATCTGTTGAGAAGCTGGGCCTGAATGTTGATGACAGCTATTATGTGGATGTGGGGGGAGACCAAAAGCGCTGGAAGTGCAGGATGTGTGAGAAGTCCTACACCTCCAAGTACAACCTGGTCACACACATTCTGGGCCACAGTGGCATCAAGCCACATGGTTGTGGCCTCTGTGGCAAGCTCTTCAAGCAGCTGAGTCATCTACACACTCACATGCTGACCCACCAGGGTGCCCGGCCCCACAAATGCCAAGTGTGCCACAAGGCCTTCACCCAGACCAGCCACCTGAAAAGGCACATGATGCAGCACAGTGACGTCAAGCCCTACAGCTGTGGGGTCTGTGGCCGGGGCTTCGCCTATCCCAGTGAGCTGCGGGCTCACGAGCTGAAGCATGAAAGGGGCCAGGAGAACGTTTGTGTGGAGTGTGGCCTGGACTTCCCAACGTTGGCCCAATTGAAACGCCATCTGACAGCACACAGAGGGCCGGTCCAGTATGACTGTAGTGAGTGTGGGAAGTCCTTTCAGTACCCCAGCCAGCTGCAGAACCACATGATGAAGCACAAGGACATCCGACCCTTCATCTGCAGTGAGTGTGGCATGGAGTTTGTCCAGTCACACCATCTCAAGCAGCATACACTGACCCACAAGGTAAGTGCAGCACTGTACTTCATCTAAAGGTGGAAGATGAGGCTAGAGTTGCAGAGTGGAGAGCCCAGATGTAGTGGTTCCCAACTCCATGGGTATTCCTGTTCGGTTTCAAATGAGTGATCCAGCAGTTCACGTATTTAATGGGTCATGTCTGCTTATGTTGTAGTGGTGAAAAACACAAAATATTTGCTGGACTGAGGCATTTGGGGCACCATTGTATTAAACCTTGTGTGCTATACAGTTGTGCCACACCTTATAATCATCAGCTCAAGCACACCCTCCACTAGATTAGTGATCATGCATGATGTTCTAAAAGAGATCCCATTCTCCCTTCCATGAAGTAATGTCTTCACGTCTTTCAGGGAGTGAAGGAGCACAAGTGTCGCATCTGTGGACGTGAGTTCACACTGCTGGCCAACATGAAGCGTCATGTGTTGATCCACACCAATATCCGAGCCTACCGGTGCCACTTGTGCTACAAGAGCTTTGTCCAGAAGCAGACGCTCAAGGCTCACATGATCGTCCATTCTGACATCAAGCCATACAAATGCAAGGTGCGTCGCCTACGTGACTTACATTATGATAAGCAAGCCTAAACCTAAATGAGGCATTGTCATGCAAACCTGGCTTTCGTTAGTTGGGGAGGGATGATAATTAGAAAAGGCCGAGGTCAGGTGGAACTCTTCCAAACCAGGCTGTGTCAGGTACAAGTATGTTTTAGCATGGGTAGCTGGCTTAAGTTCTGCAATATGAACAGTGTCATTTAATATCACATCACCAAAGCGCTCAGAATCTGATTGTTCCCAGCCTTTGTCATAGCCATAATTCAATCACTCAAACACATTAACATGCATCAATAGTGCAATGTAGTTAAAGAGGTGCAAGTTTATAAACAGATGCCTCTTGAGACATTTTCTCTGTTTTTGGGGTTTCTTATTGTTTTGGAATGCTTGTGACCTTGAGATGAGATGGGCGGCTTGAGGCGATGACCAGATAGCTCCGATTTTTGGCAGCCATGCGTCTCTTCGTCCATAGGAAGGATATCGCCGCACAAACTGCCCCAGTAACAATGGCTCTTTCGTCCCCTGAGAAAAGGCCCCGCAAATAGATTTCATCTCGCTTTCTCTTGTGCTTGGGAGCACTTCCTGTTTTCTCACGGTCCTTTTGGACAGTTTACAGTCCCTCTCTCCTCCTGAAGGAAAGGCCCACCCTAATAAAAAAAAGAGAAAAAAAGAATGCAGAGGAAGGATAGTGCAGGAGTGGCCTTCCCAGCCAGTCTCTGCCTCTGTCTGCTGGCCTCTTCCTCTCTTCTCAGCTCACTCATTCATGATCCCTCTCATCTCTGAGCGTGTGAGGTTGCAGCTAAATTTACGACTCTGCATTTCCTTGAAAGCAGTTTAAGTTTAGAATGTGAGTGAAGGGGATGGTGGTGATAACCTTCCATGAGGGCCTTTCATGGAGCCTTACAAACCTGCCTTATGTGGTGTTTCTGTTAGTGGACTTGCAGCAGCCTGAATGATTCTGCTCTCTTTACAGCTATGTGGCAAAGAATTCAACAGAATGCACAATCTGATGGGCCACATGCACCTGCACTCTGACAGCAAGCCATTCAAGTGTCTGTACTGTCCTAGCAAATTCACTCTGAAGGGAAATCTGACTAGACACATGAAGGTCAAACACGGCATCATGGACCGAGGCCTCGATGCCCGAGGTATGAAGCATCATCGCTTGCCTACTTTTGATCAAAAATAATCTCATGTACAAAAGGGGGCCTGCAGAAAATGTTTGGGAACCACTGGTATAAGAGTAACAGTGTCCATCTGAAGTCCCTGTAATCAAGTTTGAGCTGTCTGCAAGATGATGAACCTGTTTCTTTAAGCTTCCATTAACTGTTAACTATTCTATCGCCTGTCACTTAAGTGCAAATCAACTTCAGACAAATGTTGGCTGGGCAACACTTTGATGTAAATTTGATATTTGGCCACAACCACTTGCAACAATTAGATTAGGAAAATTAGAAAAGCTATTGCTGATTAATGTGTGTCCTCTACTCCCCTCTTATTAGTGTTCAGGCGACGAGGGCGTTTGTGCCTGTCAGCACCTCTGAGGCTCCTGTCCCATTTCAGCCAGGACGAGCCCTTTGACCTGTCCCAGAAGAGCCGTCCACAACCGCGCCTCTCCCAGTCGGATGGTGAGAGCGTCCGGGGGGGTAGTTCCAGTCGGGAGGAGGATGAAGACAGTCTGTACAGGATGAGCCAGTACAGCCCTGACCGTTACCAACCTGAGCTGGAGGGAGGCCTGGAGGCTCGAGAAGCGGATGATGAAGAAGAGGAGGAAGAGGACGTGACTGTCCATGTGGATGAGGAGGAGAACAGTGAGGAGCAGTTCTTCATGGGAAAGGAGGAGTTCAAGCGTGGACGTTACAACGAGAGTCAGCAAGGCTCAGTTTCAGATGGAGAGATCTACACTGGCAGATCATACAGGGACAGAGACTAAAAAGAATTAAGCTGTGAATGAGTTCAAAATGTAAATAAACTGCAAAGATTCTGTGAAACAGGTTTTTTTCAGCAGTATTGTAGCATGAAAAAATGTGCTAATAAAACCTATTTTTAAAGAAATTAATATAAATTTCAACAGCTGTTTACTCAGTACTTAACCTCTAACATTGTGCATGCATGACCTAGCCTACTGTATGTTTCTTGAAACGTTGATTCACTTTTGGTAGATAATGTGATTGCTGTAATGACTGACTGATCAACTATTTGATTTTGTTTTTCTTGTACTGACAGTGTGATCACAGTTTTTTCTTAATTTTTTTAATGTTTGAGAAATACCATGTAAATAAATGCCATGAAAAGTTTTTTTTTTTGTTTTTTTTTATTTGGGATTTTATTTTTCTGTGAAGCAAATCCTGATCTGTATTTATAAAATAATAAATGTGTTTTTAATACATCACTAACACTTGCCTGCTTATTTTTGCTATCATCCTTTTATAACACCAAAGAACTTCCTGCCAGCCTTTTAGGCCAATGGTTCCCAACTCTTGTCCAGGAGACTCCCTTGCTCTGCTCATTAGAGCCTTTTCCTTGTTCCCAACACACCTGACCTAAATATTCAGCTCGTTGCCAGGTTCCATAGCTATGTAAAAGGATGGAAAACAGTACAACTTGTATTAAGGGGGGCCCGAACCACGGCCAATCAAATGTTTTTGGAGGTTCATGGTTTTGGGTAATACAAAGATAAGGAAGAGCTTCTGTTTTTGAAGAAGAGCAGCTCACTTGAATTTTAGTGAAGTGTGAACAGCAAACGTTATAAAAGTATGTAAAAGTATAAGTGTGACCATGTTATTCCAGCTGTGTCTTAACATCTGATTCTAGGCTATTTTAAGGGTTATATTCATCTACAAATATAAAAAAAGATTGCCTGAGTCAGACTTAGTCTGTATCGGGCTAATCCTCTTCTTAGAAAGATTGAATTTCCCAGCAAAGGAGAGGAAGCAGAAGAGAATACCACACTCAACCTGATCAAACAAGCCTTGTCTCCACACTGTGGGGGTTCCAGGACTCCACCTTAATTTTTTTCCCATGATGTATTGATCATTGTTTACCCCTATTGATGCTTTAATAGGGAAGAAAATCTCACGTATTTTTGAGCCATGATATATTTGTCATGGTTACGACCACTTCTCTGTGTTTCTTGTCGTAACGTTTAAAACTCCTGCAGTTTAATTCCCACTGAATCTGGTGAAACACTGAAAAAGCCTCTTCATCTCTGTATATAATGTTACTTGTCATTGCAAGATGTTGTCATACCTTACTATAAAAATAAAATATGGTCATTTCAGTCAGTCATTTTCTGCCACTTGTCTCAAGTGGGCTCGCAGGGGGTGCTGGAGTCCATCCCAGCTCACACAGGGCGAAGGACGGGGGACACACCCTGGACAGGTCGCCAGCCCATCACAGAATAAAATATGGTAAGTATTTTATTTTATAAAATAGTATTCCATAAAAATAGCATAGTATTTTCACATCATTCTGCTTGGAGCCTTCAGAGGTGCATGTCTCAACCACATTACATTTTTCATTTTGTTAATTAAAAAAAAAAAAAAAATTAAGTACACATCTTTTTTTTTTCTGTTAACTGTTTGCTTGGTGAGTTCAACATTTTGGTAAAAAATGACTACCAATGAAATGTATCCTATGCACAAGATTAAAGCAGATTTCATCATTTGTGTTCTTTTCCCACCATCTATTACTTTCATACCAAAAATGGTGGATTAAAATGTGCAGACGTGTGTTCTGTGATAAACAGAAATTAAAGCTTGCACAAAGCAGTTGCCTCCTGCTGCAGTGTGTACAGTTTATGTCTTGATTAATTTTGTCCTCAGTAAAGGATATGTCCTTAGCTTCACAAAAAGTCAACAAAAGACATCATTTGTGTGGCAGTGTTCAAACATTTGCAAATGTAATTTACATGCTAGTTTTATTGTGGTTATTATGTAACTCATGAGATAACATTTATTAATCCCAGCTGGACAACTAAAGTATAAACAACAGCCGAAATGCAAGATTATGAGCATTATAAACAGAAAAAATAAATAAACAAGACAATAATTAGAAATTAATTTTCAAGAAAAGGCTGAAAATATCAGATTCACTCAGAAAGTGTCTGCTATTCCACATGTACAGATATGTGTAGATTGGAGGATGTGCAAGGACACAGATGTATTTGAGTGACACAAGCAGTTTTTCAGACTAAAACATCCTTTTTTTTGTGAGTTTCAACCACTGCAGTCCATCCGTGCACCTCGACAGGGCGTTGGTCCTGATGAAACTATGAACACAAAGAGGAAGTTCTCATATCCTCATCCTCTCTTCCCTTCACCTCAAGCGTTTCAATCCCAAGACCAATGGGAAGCTTGGTGTGGTGCAGAATCAGGTACTGCGACTGTGGCCTGCTGAAGTGAAACCTCTGGATGAGTCAGGACAAAGAGAGAGTCTGTAATGTAACTGACCCGTTGATGAGAAAGGTACACCACGGTGGAAAATATAACCACGGTTTCCTTTTCTCCCACTGGTTCCACTTCTGCTAAAGGGGGGAGCAAATACAAATGGCTGCAAAATAAAACAGGCCGTGGCTTTTTTAATGCCCTAATGGAGCTTTTAAAAAAAGAAGACTCACCACAGGGCTTGCGAGAGTATAACTGAGGCCTGCTGTCTGTTAGAGCTGAATGATGAGGATGTTTTCACACACTGTTGATCCTAGTCTCATCATTTTTATACACAGGCCCTTCCGTCTGCTCGGTTAAAGTAAATTGTGTCGTTCCCTTCCTTTCTGCCATTTGCAGAATCAATTTGTTCTGCGAAAAAGGATGTTTTGCCCAAACGTCAGCCCACATCGTCATCAGAACCCTCTCAAACCCTTTTGTTTTCATCGTGACTCACTGCACTTCCTGCACTACAGTGCTTCAGTCAGACAACTGTAACACCACTTTTCTCTTATCGATCCAAAATGTTACACACACACACAAATAGGACAAGCAGAAAATATATATACAACACATTTGTAATGTATTCACGAATCTAGGAATATTACTGTTTAAAATAAACACGACTATTTCTTACTACGCAATGTTAGTTTTTACACTTTAAAAAGTTATGGAATAAAAGGTTCTGTTGGCAGTGCAATAAAGGATCAGCAGAATAAGTTCTATATAAGTTACATTTATTTCAAAGAAGGTGACTCTCTTATACAACATTTATACAAATTATACACCATATTAACATACATACATAACATACACACACATGGCACATAAATACAGAAAAGAAGCAAAAAAAAAATGCTTATAGGTTATAGGTTATAATAGACAATAGACAGGTCATAATAGACAATAGACACTTTATAATAGATAACAGACAGGTTATAATAGAAAATAGACAGGTTATAATATACAATAGACACTTTATAATAGATAACAGACAGGTTATAATAGATAACAGACAGGTTATAATAGATAACAGACAGGTTATAATATACAATGGACACTTTATAATAGATAACAGACAGGTTATAATAGATAATAGACAGGTTATAATATACAATAGACACTTTATAATATACAATAGACACTTTATAATAGATAATAGACAGGTTATAATATACAATAGACACTTTATAATAGATAATAGACAGGTTATAATATACAATAGACACTTTATAATAGATAATAGACAGGTTATAATATACAATAGACACATTAAAATTAATAATAGACAGGTTATAAGCAAGTTTCATAAATAAGCAACATTACAGATTGTACATATTAACATATATAAAAGTGCATTAGTGTGTCTGACAACGTGGTCCACATCAGGTACTGTAACGTGCACAGTACAGGACGTTTTGAGGTAGTAAATTGAAAGTGACTATTTTTTCATTGTGAAACACAACACAGCACACAATGAACCACAGCAAAATTCACCCTCTGCTATTTACCCACGCACTGCAGCAGGAGGCAGCCATTTAAAGCTCGGGGAGCAGTGATGGGGACAGTACCTTGCCTAAGGGTACCTCAGGGCAACAAACCTTTATAGAAATGTTTAGAAGAAGTTAAGATTAATTTGATCGTTTCTGTCTGATGTTACATGTTATATTAACACATGACCGAGAGAGAGAGAGAGAGAGAGAGAGAGAGAGAGAGAGAGAGAGAGAGAGAGAGATTTGGAGGTTTGTCAACACCGCCCTCTACTGGCCGAAACTAAAATGAAGGCATACATTCCTTCCCTTTTGCTGCCGAACAGTCTGATTATCTCCTATTTTTTAAAGCGTTATTCAGGAACAGTTCTCCAGGCTTTCCGAAGGACAGTGTTTTTGTCTCTCATTTTCATTCCAGTCTCTGTAGCTGAACAGTTTGATAGCTTTGTATTGGTTAATCCACACAGTGATCTACGTCTGAACCTTCAAACAGAACAAAGTCTGAGAGCGAGAGAGAGAGAGAGCGAGAGAGAGAGAGAGAGAGAGAGAGAGAGAGCGCGCGAGAGAGAGCGAGCTGTGTTGGGCGTGTGAGGTGAGCTCACTGAAGCTCGTCTCCCCCCGCCGTGCGGAATGGTATGACCCAAACATGGCGGCCTCCATACTGCATCGCTTCCTCCTGCCTGTCAGGACTGCGGCGAATTGTGCGGCTCCCTGTTTCACTGGTGGGTTTTTAGCGACTGGTTTCATTACAGCAACTCTTCGTGTGTGTGTCTGAGAGTGTGTTTCTTCAGGAGCCCAGTCAGTGCAGCAGGTGGCCCAGGCTAGCCTGTCTATCTGTAAGGTTACTGACTGTTAGCTGACAGAGCATCTCCATCCAGGAGCTCCAAGCTAGAGGTGGAGGTGCTGGTTTTAATGTTGTTTCGCGTGTTAATCCAGGAATCAGTCGTTTTCTGCTATTAGTGGACGTGTTAGTGGTTATTGGTGGTCAAAGCATGACCATGGCTAAGTTCTGCTGAGGTGTGTGTGTATCTATCTGAGGAGACCTTGTTGTGTCTTGTTGCAGCCAGAAGATGCCTACTTTCAGCAGCTTACACAGATCCCAAAGTGTGGGAGCAAAGAGAAAAGGACACCCAAAACCTAGGTGAGTGCCCTTTCCCAAAATCCCAATCTTTCTGTTCTTGGATTCCAGCAGAGGGCAGTGTTGGTGTCTTCTCAAACAGGGGTGGCCAACTCTGAATCAGAAAAACTTTATTTAAATGGTTTATGTTACAAACACACAGACACAGATTTTCTGTATGAGTTAATCACTGTACACTGCATCCTGCAGTGTAAACTTTAATGTTTTCCAGAAACATTATTTACTCACTGAACTGAAAGTATTTGCGCATTATATTCTTGCACAGCTCCACTCCTGGGGGCTGGTGTCCTGCACAGTTTGGTGTTTTCCCTCCACAGTCACTCCTGGCTCAGCTCAGCTCAGCTCAGCTCAGCTCAAATTTCCAGGTTCAGTGTGTGTGTGCTTTAGGAGGCCATTGCCAAACTGGTCAGGTCACTGGTTCCATGGGTCTGAAGTTGTTCATCCCTGTACTAAAACTTAGAACCTAGAAAGTGTCATAATGTCAAATTGAACTGTATGAAATCAGTGTCACAAATTATGACATTATTTGATTATTTTATTCTGAAAGGTCCAAAAAAACAGTCATTTTGCATATTAAGCTAATTCAACCAGAAGATTTATCCAGTGGACTGTTGTTCAGAAACTGACCACTGATGAAAGGCCGCTTTTCATCGAAAGACTTTTTTTTTTTCAGCCGCTCTGTTGGGATCTAGTGTTCAAATAGTGTCCTGTTTTTGATGGTTTATGTGAAATTATATGAATATAATTTACAATTTTATTACTAATTTATTATAGTTTTTTTGTTTATTTTTTTACCTGAAAGTGTTTATTGGTTAGGGAGTTGGCCCCAGGATCAGAAGGTCATGGGTTTGAATCCCAGACCGGTGGGTTGCCTGAGATACCTTGTGCAAGGTACCATCCCCATCACTGCTCCCTGGGCACTTTAAATAGCTGCCCACTGCTGCACGTGTGTATGGGTTAAAAGCAGAGGCTGCATTTTGCTGTGTTTCCCCATGTACTGTGCTGTGTTTCACAAACAGTCACTTGCAAAGGATTTTTTTTTGTCATGCAGCAACGGTGAACTGGGAAAGACACTTGATTGAATTACAATGTGTGTGCTTTTTAAAAAATTATTATTAATTATGTTATGCATTTTTTTTTCCAGCACAACTAGCCTCTCTAATGGACAAATCTTATGAGAGAAAGTTTCCAGTCAGTTCTCTCACAGTATCTCGGGTGAGGGAGCAACACTTCTCACTACATCTAATTCATTTTGTCTCTCTTTTTGTTGGTTGAATTATTAAGGTGTTCCTTTATTTTGCTTTGTTTATTCGTGACATGGGCTATATCCTACAACTTCTGTGAAATAATTTTGTATATTTTATGCATGCTTTATCGTCTGGTTGCCTGCATACTTCCTTTGGGGTTCAGAACATGTAGGCTGGAGTAACATGTCCACCTTTTCAGTTTGTAGACAATATATCTTCAAGCGTGGAGGTTGATCAAGCTGAATACTACCTCTATAAGTAAGTGCAACCTACTTTAATTTCATTTGGCACTCTGGTTGTAACATCACTGATAACATCCATCTCACAAATCATGCTCATCTTGTGTCTTTAGATTTCGCCACAGTCCAAACTGCTGGTACATCCGAGACTGGACTGTCCACAGCTGGTTTAGGCAGTGTCTTAAATATGGAGCTAGAGATAAAGCCCTGTACACACTCAAGAATAAGGTAGGTCTTTTGTTTTTATCAAAACAGTGTTTTGAGAACAGACAGAGTTCCCCACATAAGTTATTAATGGGACATTCTGGCCTAAAACTAGAGTTTAGCATATCATCTTTTTTGTGTTCTGTACAGTCCTTTGCAAGCTTCCAGGCCAACTGTGCAAACACTGTGCAAAGACATTGCCTTGTTTGGAAAAAGGAGTTGATATTTTGACTTAGAAAAGAAGAAACTTAGAAAGGTTTGGTTGCAGGGTTGTTTCCAGATTTCTTCTCAATGCCTCTTATTGCATGAATGTATGGTGTCTGCTCACCCTGACTGTTTATGTAGCTATACAGTGGTTCCTTGACTTATGAGTGTACCAACTAACGAGTTTTTTGAGATTTGAGCCGTCTCTCTGCCATTTTTTTGCTTTGAGTTGAAGCTAAAATTCGGGTTATGATCCAGCTTCAGATACCCACCGCTAGTTAGCACAGTGAACAACATCCGCCCAGTATCCCGTGTCTCACTTGTTCAATTTAAGCGGTTCGCTCACAGTGGAAGTGTTGTGCTCGCATTTCTGCTGCGGTTATTTTGCAAAACTTCGTTTTTCCAACCATGTGTCCGAAGAAAGTGAGTGTGAAGGACAGTGCTGAGAAGAAGCAGCAGGTGATGTGCATTGAATTAAAGAAAGAAATGATCGAAATACATGACCAAGGTGTGCGTGTAGTCGACTTGGCGAAGCAGTACAAGCGTAGCACTTATACAATCTGCACCTGAAACAGACCACATTGGACATTGTTTATGGAAAACCCACCCATGAAAGTGGGGAACGGGTGACGAAATGGGCAAAAATCAGCGAATAAGATTCAGTTATTCAGTTCAGCTTTTCTCCTCCACCTTCGTCAGCATCTTCAAGTCGTCTGATCTCCAAGGCAAATGCTGTACATTATACCTAATAAAACCAGTTTATTGCAGTACATTCTATTGTATGGTGTTTTTATACAATATCTGTTATTTATAAGCACATTTGTCTTATTTAAAAACATGTAACAAAAAAAAAGTTTTTTTTGGAGGTCTGGAACAGATTAATGACATTTAAATTCATTTCAATGGGGAAAATTTATTTGACATACGAGTAATTTGAGTTACGAGCTCCGTCACAGAACAAAATACACTCATAAGTCAAGGCATCACTGTGTATGCTGATAAATATACTATTAGTCAGTTAGTACTGTAGTTTCAAGACTCTCTACTTACAGGATTGTTACTGTCATTTATTTGATCCCCATGGATTTAGGTACAATTTGGACTGTTCCCAGATGAGTTCACCTTTAATCTTCTAATGGACTCTTTTTTAAAAGATGAAGATTACAAGAGTAAGTGCTTTAATAGTTGGAAACTGATGATTTGAGATCATTTGCTGCTGTCTGATAGATGTCTTAGAAGTTACGGTCTGTATAACTAATGGCGGGACTATTTTATCACAGGAGCCTGTTCAGTTGTTGAGGAGGTGATGCTTCAGGAAGCTTTTGACCAACCCACAACACAGATATTATCACTATTTGCCCTGAGCAAATACTTGGCAACCAAGCCTGACCTCAGTGTATGTATCTTCAGTGCCATCATCTTAAGCTTTGAGTATCTGATGGAGGTTTGTTAACTTGAGATGAAAACAGCATGGAATCACTCCCTTTTACTAAAATTATTCTAGGGGACAGTTTATGGGAGGGAACTTTTCACGCATTTGGGAGCAGCATGACTGGTTCCAGGGACTTCATAGCACAATTTCAGCCTTGGTTCGACTAGGTTGCTCATGAGAAATTCCATATTCTTCATTATTTTGTGTTATTTACTTCACAATTCCACTGATTCCATTTATAGCATAGGGACTATGACTTTATATGCTAAAATCAATTTTAAGAAAATTCCTTCATGTTTTTCTGCACTTTTCATCCTCAAGTTTTTAATATCTGCATAATTTGGTTAAGAAAAGTCATTCTGATTGGGTTTGGTGTGAAATGCTACATTTTAGAGAAACAGTTGTTTACAATAGTGGTGAATGGAAATAAGATGGTTAAAGAGTTTAATGCATCTAATAACTCTCACAGAAAGAATACTCTGCCCGAACATTTTTAAGTATGTTGATAACAAGGGTACATATAGGCCTTTATGAGACAAGATAAAACCCAAAGAAATGTTCTAAATCTAAATCTTCTGAATATTGTGTGTCATGGTCTGATTGGTTATGCTAATGTCATGTGTAATGGCTTTGGGTGTTGCAGACTTTGCAACCCCTCTTGCTCAGATTTTCATTCCAGTGAATCATTTCACATCAAAGCCACTCTGACTGACTTTACATACATCTTTGAGGTTGTACTATTCAGATATTTTGAAGGTGCCAATAACATGCAAAGTGATCTCATGCGTTAAACCTGAGACATTTTTCTGTTTGCAGTGGCAGGAGGAGAGGAACATGGGAGCAGCTCTTCTGTTGAGTGGACTGAAGCAGGAGAACTCAGTTGGCCTAAGCGCTCAGTTACTGGGTCATGCCCTCATTGGTGTGCATACAGTGTGCTATTAAAATGAGAAAATGAATCCCTAATAAAGGACTGCTACTCTTAAAAATATTTAAATTATCCATTATGTTTTCTGACTCAGTACTGTTTAACAACAAAAAACAATTTTAGTTACATAATCTTCATAGCACAACATGCATTATGACTCCTTCCACAGGTAAGGTGGAGATTGCCAGAGGAATACACGCTGTGTTTCACAAGATGCCCCTGATCTGGACTCCAGGTTATCTTTGCCGATCCCTGGCTGTTATGGAAAGAGTGTGCTCTGATACCGGGGATTTGAAATTATCCAAGGAAGTAGTGAGTATTTAGTAAGATAGAAAAATTTGCTCAGATGATGTATCCACTCTTTATGTAATACTGTCTGAGTGAATGGTTTTAGAAAGATGTGTGTTACTTTGATTGACAGCATCTTCAGAGAGCTCAAAAGTCCAGGATTATTTTGAACTCAGGAGTTGTACCATGATTAGAAAGCTATTATTCCAAAAGGTCTGGAGACCTATTGAGTTCTGCAGCTGTTTCCGTCTGATGGGAAAAAAGGAACAATGCTGAAAGACAATGTTTAAAAGAAATAAAATAGAAACTGCACTATATTTGAAGCTATTTTTGCATTTTTATTGCACATTTATGCAGCCTGAAATGTATTTTCTATTTCTGTTGTTCTCAGCTTGATTACGTAGAGAAAATACTGCAGGAGCTTCCTCCTGCTCCTGGCTCTGAATCAGCAGAGGAGAAAACCGCAGAGAATGGAGCTGATGAAAGCATAGATGAGGAAGATGAGCTTGAAAGAGCTAAACTGCCACAGCATACAGCTAAGTTCAAGGTTGGTGTTGTTTCCTGATGTTCCCCACCCTCACAGTAAACATAAACTCTGTCTACTTTCATCCTTCACTACAGATCAGAAGGATGAAAGTAGACAGTCACTTGGTTCCCCAACAGAACATGGGTGCTGACATGTGGTTTAACCAAGGCTGCTGGTGGTGAGCTGGCATGTGAATCATCCTGTCCACTGTCAAGTAGGGATCTTCAGAAATTGAAACTAAGCATCAGAACCTATTCAAATCTCCAGCTGGGGTTTGTGTGTCTTTAAAATATATATTGGTAGTCATTCATGTAATTAAGTGGGGCATATTTCCTACTAATACAATGGAAACATTCAGATATGTGAGGTGTAAAAATAAGTTATCTGAATGATGCCCAGTTACCAAAACACAAAATATCAACATTGTTCAAGAAAAGTTTTGTTGTGACATGTCATTAAATTACAGCTATGATACAAGCCAGAGTTCTTCATTTTTGGATGATGAAACTGTTCTGGGTACAAACAGTACCCATAACAATTTGGTGATTTCCCTGCTCAGAGACATCTGATTCATCTAATCTATCAGTTGTCAGGTTTATTAGCTATGTCTGAGCAGGGGAAACTCTTTGCTGGGTGCTGGCCCTTTAGCACTGGAATTGAAGAGAACATCCCAGTGTGTGGTGCTGAAAGTAAGCTTTAGACATGTTTCTGTTATTATTTTTTAAATCAATGAACTAATACATTTGACCCATTGTTGTTGCGTTTAACCAGTTTTCCTCTGTGCTGAAGTTTTGTACTCAAACTGGATTATATGGGTATTTTGTTCTCAGTCTTGATTGATAACAGGTCCTTGCATTGTCCAGTTTTTAAAAAAAAAAAACTTGATTTTTAATATGCTTGATTCAGTTAATTATGGAGATTAGATTCTCAAATTGGAAATCAAGCCAAACACTTTTGTTCCATGTAAAAGGTCAGCATGAATGGAAAATGAAGATGCAATGAATGATTCATGCTTTAGTATTGTATTGTATATACATGTGAAAGATGGTATCAGAAAGTGTCTTTGACCCATCTGAGCGTTTTATGTGGATGATGGTTATGAGTTGTGGGGGACAGAGCTGAAACATGAAATTATGGTCATTATTTTTTTCACCACCAGCTGCTGCACAGTGCCATGATCAAAATTTTAGACTCTTAGATGTTGGGGGGGGGGGGCTGTCTTGACAAGGAAAAATGAACTAAAGAAATATCTCCAAATAATTAAGGATGACTTTTAAATGCCTTTTGATTTTTTGATTTTTTTTTTTTTTTCAAAGATGCTTCCAAAATGTCCTGTAGTGTAAGTTTAAGATAAATTTTTTTTTTTCTCTCTTTATGAATTACATTATCAAGAAGTTCCCCATCTTTTTTGTCCTCTTCCTCTTTCTCTTTTTTCACTGTCTGGTGGCTAGGAGCTGAGTGAGCAGCTGCAGGCACTGGGGAAGGTGGACTCTGACAGTTTGGAGACTCTCACTTCCCGCCTGGCACAGGAGAAGCTGAGGGCCTTTGAGGAGTCAGATGTGACCGAGTACCAGAACAGGGTACAGAACTGGGAGGCTGAACGCCAGCAGCTGATTGTGAGAGAAAAAGAGATGAGGGAGAAGGTGCAACAAGAACGACTGGCCAAGCAAGCAGCTAAAGCAGTCTAGTAACACACCCCACATGGGCACAACTACAGGCAGCTGAGAAGTGCTATTGTCTTGTATGTTTATTATGTTAGGTTGAGTAGGAGGAACTAGAGATTGTGTATTCTTGTCTTTTTATTATTTTTTGTCACTGATGTAAGTCTGCACAGTATAAATAAACTATGACAATTTGCCATCCTTTATATTTAGTCTGCGTTCATTCATGATGTTTATGATAGGCCAGAGATCCTATAAGCTCAGAAACCGGAGCAAAACAAACTAAATATGGGCTTATATTTAGCTCTCGCTCTTGCCAAATGTTAAATGTTAAAGGTGCAGCGTGTGGCTGGTGTTATAAATGATGGTATACTTATGCTATAATTGAGAGGACAGTGGTTCGTAAAAAACCTTCATTTGGAAGGCTTTTATTTTGAATATGCAATGCTCAATCCAAGCATCTCTATTGGGAGTCCATGTTCATCAGGATTTTATAAAAATGGGTAGATCTTATCCGTTCAGCTGCCTTGCTTTGCATTCACAAACTTCCATGTGTGCCTGTAGCATCTCAGCGCACACAGCACAAAACCACATTGTCCTCCTGTTCCGTAGTTCTGAATGTAGTCACGTTTTTGTGGTACTTGATAAAGCCCTTGATTAGCGAGATTTTTTTTGTTTTGTTATTGTTGTTCTTATCTGCTGGGAACTGTGCTGAACTGGTCATTGTGGAAGCAGGAGGTATTATCAGTTTCCATTGTAGAATGACTACAAGGTTCCTAACAGGAGTATTGAAATGGTTTCTACAGAATGAAAGTAATGTTGGCTCCACATTGTGAAGAAATGAGAGTCTAGCAAAAACGCTTTTGTTTAAACTACAATTTGCAAAGTATAAACACTTAGGTGTATCTTCATATCATAACTATTGCAAACAGGAGGCCTACGCAAGTTTTCACCCAGCCTGATCCCATACATCTGCCCTAGAGAAAATGATAAATTCATCCACCAATGAACTTCTTCAGAAGGCCTCACAATGAGAAACAAATGTGACACAAATATATACTTGTATGTTTCTAACACTGAGAAAGAGAATGTAGGTGACAAGGATGACAACAATCCTGAGTATCCAAGTCACTCGACGTAGGAGTGGTTAAAGAAAAATTAAGTTAGTGTAGGGTCATGTCAAACTCCTGACTGAAACACGTATATTTTTTAATTTATTGAAAGAGAGTTATTTAAAAGAATGGGAGCCACTGCGAAGGCCCAGTCCCCCTTGAGTTTCAATTAGGTTCATGGGACAGTGAAAGGAAAACAGACTGCTAAGAGACCAAGACACTGGGAATCCCAAGGAAGTCAGATATATAAGAAGGATCTGACCCATGCAGAGCTTTAAAAACAAATAAGAAAATCATCTACCTAAATCTATCTAAGAATATTAATTGTAAGTGCATTTCAGTGAATTAAACCTTGTTTTGATGGTACACAATCAACAGTTAAGTTACTTGCACAATATTTTCAGATTTACATTTTACTGAAGGATTTGCTGAGATTTGCATGTTTCAAAAGCTTCAGGATCTGCAGCAGCCGTGCGAAGCTTTAAAGTAGTTTGTGAGTTAATAAAAAACTTTTTTCAAATGAACATTAAACATCATGCAAGAAATGTTAAAATATTCAAATCATAGCTATTTATAAAGAACTTTGACGTGAAACCATGCTGTGGGTGCATTTTCATTATTAAATGGCTAAAAAGTAATAGTATATTACTTATATTAATAGCAAAAGTAATAATATCTGGTGCCAATTGCTCTGTTGGTCCAGGATGTGGTGAAACAAAAATGTACCTAAAGTTTAAGGGGCAAAAAGTTACTTTAGAACAGAGTCGTTTCGGTTAGATCTTATTTTGAACTTAGAAGGGAGAGTGTGGCCATGCCTTACTTCCTCTCACAGCACTTAATAGAACACGTAAAGTCTCCTTTACCTCGTTAATGTGGGTCCCTACTTGCATTAAACGGGAGGGTGAGGTGATTGCATGGATTATGAAAAAGCCAAACCTAGTCTGGATAAGGTGTTGGTGGATGAGTAGACGGATGGATGCACAGCCAGAGGACTGGATGGATGGACAGATGGATGGATTTATGAGCGCACATAAACTCTGCTTTACCCTCTTGATGTTGGTACCCAGATCCATAGAAGAGTGAGGTGATTTCATGGTTTATGAAAAGGTTATACCCACAAACCCAATCTGGATAAGTGGTTAGGATGAATGGATGGATGGGCTATACAAGAGACTGTAATCAGGAGACTAAAGTTTATCCAGAACAATCTTCTGTGGACTTTTTTCTAGAAGAGAAAATATTACTTCCTTGCCTTAATTAATACAAACTTAACATCATTAAATAATGTGGCTATTTTAGTTGTTGATGCTGGTGCCAATAGGACACTGACAAAGTTATCAATTGTCCACATTTCAAATTAAAGACAAAAAGATGTATTGTTTTAGGCCAAAATGATTTCTTGTCCTTGATGTATGAGGACATTTCAGTGGGAAATAATGATCATTAAGTAAAAAAATAAAATGGGTAAGCCATTATGGAGGAGGAGCGATGGAGGCCAATTAGTGGACTATTGGAAAGCTTTTCCCACTTAATTTGATTTATTGAGTAATGGCCCATCAAATTTGATGCTCTGCATATGCCACGGGAAGCGGTTTCATGTAACATCTCACAAAATGTGGCCTTTCCCAGCTGACAGGTTCTAAATGAATCAGGAACATTAAGGGCCTTTTCATCCACTAATCACATTATGATCCCAGGCCAGTGTGAGTTTTAAACTGATTACAATATTTGGTGTCATTGAGATGGTATTTCCAACATGCTATATTTGGCTTTTAAATGTCTGAAATGATTCGTATATTCCAATGTGTAACCTGAGAGTGGTTGTATCGCGAGGCCTTATGAAGCTGTTAGAGATATAAAGCTTCATACAAAGTTTATTTTCAAAACCCTTTGATTTATTTATGACCTTCTTTCTACAACAGTATAGGCCCTAGAGGGTACACAGATTCAACAAGTGTGCTCATTACAGAAGATGAATTGCTTTAGTGTTTCCATACTTCCACTCTTGCTGATGATAAACACAGGAGCATATAGTCCTGCTGGCCAAGAATGTTGAGTCTGGCATTTGGAGGCATTTCCTATTCTTTTTCGGTAGTGACTCTGCATTAGATTTCCTTTCTAGTCAGACAGGGCACTTAAAGCCAAAATGAAGAATTAAATCATAGCTATCTGTTGTATGAATACTTACTTTTGGTTTGCTAATTTAAAGACAAGGAAAGCCCACTTCTCTTAAACACCAATCATGCCATAACATGAAAACCCCTTCCTAATATTCTTTTCTGCCAGAGCAACAAGCTGTGATCCATGGTGGTCTTTCTAGCACAGCCAGCATGAACTTTTTCAGAAATCTTTTGAGTAGTAACTCCTCTGTGGGAGCAGAGTATTTCCTATGTGTAATCCAGAGTACCACTTTAAAGGAAACATTTGACAAAACAAAACAAAAAATGCAGACTAAATGTAGCTTTTCAAACCTAGTGTAGACACACATATGTCACCAATTAGCACTGTGCAACATACAGACCTCAAACCATGATCTTTAATTGACTTGCTTTTGTGGTTTCTGACTCTGTATGATACACTCAGTCCATGACAAAGTACATAGCATGGCTAAAACCAGCAATCCCTTAACCCAGTCAGTCAGTCAGTCATTTTCTGAGCCGCTTGTCCTAATTAGGGTCGCGGGGGGGTGCTGGAGTCCATCCCAGCTCACACAGGGCGAAGGACGGCGACACACCCTGGACAGGTCGCCAGCCTATCTCCCTTAAGCCCTCAAAGAATAAAATTCTGAACTTTTGAGAGAATTTTGATTGTTTACAATACCTACTAATAAGATCGCTCTCTCACTCACTTCTTTTCCTAGCCGCTTGTCTTAATTATGGTGCTGGAGCCTATCCCAGTTCTCACAGAGCGAAAGGCAGGGAAACACCCTGGACAGGTTGTTAGTCCATCACATTGCTAATAAGATGATGTTTTATGGTCAAGTGGTTATAAATCATATGAGGTTTGAGGTTAAATGTCTTACATAAATGGTGAATGGGCAAATAGAGTTCATAATAACTTCAGGCAAAATGTACTTACTTTAACTTGCATTATTACATTTACAGCATTTAGCAGACGCTCTTATCCAGAGAAACTTCCATGCCCTAATTACAGGGACAGTCCCCCTGGAACAATTCAGGGTTAAGGGTCTTGCTCAGGAACCCAGTAGTGGTAGTGCCAGAGGTGGGATTTGAACCTGCAACCTCTTTAGCTATAGGCAAGGGCCCTACCACTAGACCACCACCACCCGTTATGGATGTCATTTCTGACCTTTAGGAATCAGAGGATTCAAACGTCATGGTCTCTCTCGCTCTCATTTTCTCAGCCACTCTTTATGGTTAACAAAGGCATTTCTGAGAAAAAAAAAGTAGAGGTATCAAATATTTTGCCATCTCTCAAGCAAATGGGGGTAGAGTGATGAAAGGATTCACTATGGATGAACAAATCATGGAAGCTGATGTCTCATGATCAGTGAAGAAACTGAAGAAGAAAAAAGCTTGAATATTAAAACCAGATCAAACACACTGTAACAAAACATCATAATCAACTTTTGAAGCATTAAATATTAAAGTTTTGAATGGGAGTAGTTGATGATCTCTGAATATTTCTGCAGCAGAAGCATTCAAGGAAGTCCACGTTTTGTGTTGATGAGTGAAAAATGTGTTCAGATTTGAAGAAATGTGTCATATTTTGTTTGCTGTTTAGAAAATCCACCAACACCGTGCAACACAGGAAGGGGTGCCCACACTTTCACATACAGCTGTGTATTGGCAGGCATGCAGGGATGTTTTAAGGCCATAGAAACAGTAACTTTGAAGTATATTCCAAACATATCTGCACATATTATGATCTCAACCAACATCTCAGGTTGAAAAGCTGCAACGGGAATGATTATTTTGCATCAACCCGCCAGCCAGCAAATGTGTCTCCACACGCTGGGAACTATAAAGGCATAATTGTACTTCACTCTAGGTAGCTCTTATGTTTATAAATAGAATGGCCTTCGGCAGAACAGAAAGACCAGAATGATAAACTGAAACCTCACTTACCTTTCATGACAGAGTTTGGCTTGCCGTCAACAGCAGCATTTCCCGAAGCAACACCTAAGCACTTAAAGCTCTGAAAATAGCTGTGATTTTCTGTTGTTGATTTCTGGTTTTTGATTTTGTTCTGTATATTCCTACATGTTGCTCAGATGTTTACACAATGCAAAATCTAAACAAGGTGGAACAAATGATGTAGTAAACTTAAGTTTGGCTCTCAGACAATTAACCTGTTCGCTGTGGTGTTTTCAGACCTACACATGCAGGGTCTGTTCAGGCAGGTTTGAGATGCCCTTGTCCCCTCGTTACCTCTCTTACATAATTGAGGGTTGACATAACAGGAACATGCAAAGCCACACATTCAGCATTTGCTTTGACGAACATACTTCGGTAATTAAACACTTCACTGCGAGAGCATTCGGCTCTGTGCATGCTGCACCATGTCACTCCATGGCAGTGTTTTTTTTGGATGTATTTATACAAATCTAAGACAGCAGAGTTGCTCAAAAGGTCCGATGTTGCTGTCAGTGTCCATTGCACTGGAGCATGCTTATACCTCAGGAGCTCTGGATCCTTGGGTGTGTCAGTGGCGCTCAGTTTGTGTTAATCTTGAAGTCTGGATCCTTGAAGGATGCTAAAGGGCATTAAAAAATGCTTTCCTTTCCTTTCCACTTGGTAAAATCTATATATATATATAGATTTATATATAACCTATATGTATTAACAAGGAAAACAAGGAAATGTGAATTTAAATATATATTAACTAAAAGTACAGGAGGTGCCACCGAGGATCATTTTTGTACACTAAAAGTTGCTGTTTTTCCTGATTTTATTATGTTCCAGTGCAGCCTGAGACTTCTCAGGCCTAGTTCTGCATTAAACTATTGTCTTATAAACTCATAAACCTTGTTAATTATTTTGGAATTTGGGGTTTGAGCAACAGCCAAGCAGTTCGAACAGAACAGAATGAAATCACATTAAAGGTGTTTGTGCACAATGTGAAAGACTAAAGTGCAGAAAATAAAAAAAGGGCAGAAATACATTTAACAATAAAATTTCAGATCTGTTGCACCTCATTCGATACACTCACAACAGTCAAGAAAAACAGCAAACTCCTCACAGTCCTTATTCATCCCTAGGCATGTATATTTACCAAAACCTTTCAGAACTTTTTGCATTTCATTTTTGTTTGTTTTTTGTGTAAGAGATGAAGCTGCTGTTTAAACACTATAAACCAAGCAACATCAAAACTCATCAACAGAAAGCTTTTTGCGCACTTTTCTCACTTTTCTCTGGTCAGTCTTCACTGCCCGACTCCCCTCCTCGACCTCTCGCCCCTCCATGCAGGCGCTGCGTTGAGATGACGGCGGAGGCGGGGCGGGATTATGTTTGCGCGCCCCAAAACGACCCCGTTCCCAGCGAGGAGAAGCAGCAGCCACCTCACACGAAGACCTCCCTCCCTTCTCGCCATGTTCCCCCCCGAGCAGCCACGCAGCGCGTGCTCTTCTTCCGCGCGTCGAGCTTGGAGTCGCCTGGGGAGCCCGGGCGCGCGGCGAGGGCGCGCCTGATGGAGCGTGTTTCTCGCGCGCCAGGAGAGCCCCCCGAGAGTAGACCCACCCCGAGATGAACAGCAGTAGCTTGGTACCGCGGCTGGAGCCCACCATCCCGGTGGTGATGTTCATCTTCGGCGTGGTGAGCAACGTCGTGGCCATCGTGGTGCTGCGCAAGTCGCGGCGCGAGAAGAAGGAGAGCGCCTTCTACACGCTGGTGTGTGGCCTGGCCGTCACCGACCTGCTGGGCACCGTGCTGGCGAGTCCCGTCACCATCGCCACGTACGTGAGGGGCGAGTGGCCGGCCGGGGACGCGCTGTGCCAGTACTTTGGCTTCGTGCTGCTCTTCTTCTCGCTGGCCGGCCTCAGCATCATTTGCGCCATGTCTGTGGAGCGCTACGTGGCCATCAACCACGCGTACTTCTACAACCACTGCGTGGACCGGCGGCTCGCGGCGCTCACGTTGCTCGCCATTTACGCGTCCAACGCGCTCTTCTGCGCGCTGCCCGGCGTGGGATTCGGCCAGGTAAAGAAGCAGTACCCGCAGACCTGGTGCTTCCTCGACTGGAGGACGAACGTGAGCACCCACGCCGCCTTCTCCTACATGTACGCGGGCGTCAGCTCCGTGCTCGTGCTGTGCACCTTGGTGTGCAACGTGCTGGTGTGCGGCGCGCTCGTGGCCATGCACCGCAGGCTAGTGCGCCGCACGTCGCTGGGCACCGAGCAGGGCAGGGTTGCCGAGGCAGGCAGGAGGAGGCTGGCCGGTGCTGAAATCCAGATGGTCATCCTACTCATCGCCACCTCGGCTGTGGTGCTCATCTGCTCCATCCCGATGGTCGTAAGTGTTTGGGGTTCGGGGTTCTGAATAGAATAATGAGGGAGTGGTAATAGTGTCCCATTTGCAGGACAACACCAACACCTACCCGGGTCTTCTAATACAGTTTCCTGTCCTGGTTTTGGTGCTCACTGGTAGTTGAATAAAGTGTTAAAATTACTGGTGGGCTTCCAGTCTTTACTAGGAAGTACAAAACCAAGGATTGAAATTTGGTTGCAAGTCCAGGATTTGATCAGAATCAGATTTATTGGCAAAGTAATTCCAGCTTTTGTGGATTGCCAGTGTCTGCACAATATGCAAACAAATACACATATGCACAATTCACACAGTATACATTTAATATACACATTATACACAATGTGCATAATTTACAGTCAAAATATAAATAATAAATATCATAAGCTCCAGCTGCCTTCGTGTCCACCCACAATATATGCTACTGTTGCTCATTCAGACACCCTTTACACCTTAGGTCAGTTTCAGACCACTGTTAATAAGTTATTATTTGGGTGGCAGACCATTCTCAGTGCAGCAGTGCTGCTGAAATGGTAGAAATGTGAGTAGTATGAGTGGATTTTTACAGTCTCACTATTAAGGGGTGAGTGGTCTAATCAACCAACAAACCAACTAACCCAGCCTACCAAGTAACCAACCAATCAGCCAACTAAGATTGATCCTGGGGTCTGAAATTACGTTTAGAATTGAACTAGAGAGGTGCTGGAACAATAGAAAAAAATCAATCAGAAGAAAGGATTAACTTGGAACTGGGGTTACCACAAAGAAATATTTAAAAATAAGAGTTAATTTACTCCCTCTGCTCTAACTGCCTCTTAAACTTTGTTCTTTCAGCAAAGGAAATCAATCATTTGAACTTAAGGTTGGTTTTTGGATCAGCAGCAGAATCAGATAGTTGGTGTGGAAATGCGTCATATTCCCCTTGTCCTTCCCTGGACTGGAGTTATGTGGCACTGATATGAGCCTCAGAGGGTCTTATCAAAGAATTATTGTTTCAGATGTACGATTCGCTGTTGAGGTGCATAATCTAGCACTAGTTGCAGGGTACCGCACTGTCTAACTGTTCTTGGCACAGCCGGAGGCGTGCTGCAGGGGTGCTGGTGGTCCAGTGTTAGGGTACTTGCCTATTGACCTATGGCTCAAGAGGTCCCCGGTTTGAATCCCACCTCTGGCACTACCATCACTAGGTCCCTGAGCAAGACCCTTAACCCTAAATTGTTCCAGGTGGACTGTCCCTGTAATCAGGACTTGGAAGTCGCTTTGGATAAGAGTGTCTGCTAAATGCCGTAAATGTAAATGCAGAACATCAGAAAGAAAGTTCAGAACCCATGGTTTTTAGGACAAGCATTTTGGCACTGGAGAATTTTTAAAGGGCTGGCAATACACAAAATGAATGAAAAAGCTGCTAAACAAGGAAAACTCAAGATGTTTATAATTCATATAAATCAGGATGTTTTAAATTCACAGAAAGCCAAAAATATTTTTGCCACTTTAGAAAACTCCCCAGAGTAACTGCATTAATGTTACTTTTTCCAAATGGCTAATTTTTCTTGAAGTTTCATAAACATTACACCAACAATTCTCAAAAATCTCTCTCATAGGTACAAGTATTTGTCAACCAAATGTATAAAGTTCCAGTGGAAAAAAGACTTGACAAAAACCCGGATCTTCTGGCTGTCAGGTTTGCTTCAACCAACCCCATTCTAGATCCCTGGATCTACATCCTGCTGAGGAAAACGGTGCTGCAGAAACTGGTAGAAAACATCAAGTGCCTGTTCTGCAAGATCGGTGCTCAGGGACAGCAGAGACAGAGCAACTTCCACTGCGTGGAGGGCCAGCAAGTGTCCTCCATCATGTCCAGAGACTCTCCGTCACTTTTGTCTCGTGATCTCAGGGAGGTCACAAGCACATCCCAGACGCTCCTGTATCTTCCCGAAGCCAATGAGATCTACCTAGGCACATGCAGTTCAAGCCAATGTGGCTCCTGCCCTTCTGTAGGCCGTTCCTCCAAAGACCTCACTTCAGAGTCCTCCAACAGGAGCAGTTTTAACAGTGAGGGGGCAACAGGGCCAAGCGTTAACACCATGAACAATACTGACCAGCCTTCTTCCTCAAAAGAGCAGCCTCTTCAAGTGACTTTAACCAATGTGACCTACCAGGAGAAAAGCATTTAGTAGAGAGAAAGCATTTATATTGTCAGTGTTTCAACTACAATCATGCATAGTTTTCCCCTTACCCCAAACATCGTTAAGTAGTCAAACACTGCTTTTGGTGTGATTGGTTCTTCATTGGCTAGGCACCCCACAAGAAAGCGCTGTGCCTAAATCATCACATTTGCCTCTGACTGTGTTGTGTTGTGATGTAATGTCGAAAATTCTTGTTTTGGGGTGTTTTTGACACTGTATGACATGTTTTCTTTAAACAAGGGCTAATGTACATCATGAAACAGCTGAAAACAGCAGAGCCAGCAATCCTGAAGCCTGGAGCCAGAATTTTATCCATACCCAATTGTATCCATACTTTTGTCCAATTTTAGTTAATATATGCCAGTGTCAAAAAGCACACGCAATCAAGTCTGTTTTAATCTCGAGCCTGCTGTAGTCTGAGGCAAGTGTGTGAGGATGTAGATATGAGGTTTGACCAGCAGTTAACTGAATGCTTTTGTTGCTAGTTACATTAACATTGTCTTAAAAACTACAGAGTCCGATTTCAAACACAAAGCACCGGCTTATTGATTACATCTGGAAAACGGGAAAATGTGCAAAGTATTTTTTTGGTCAAACCAACATTTTAAACCCTTAAATACTTTAGTGTTTTAAAGTAAATGAACAGCTCGATTCATTAGTGACCCTACGCTTATATCCAACACAAACTGATTTACAAACTGCTTAAACTGCTAATGCTGCAAGGGCATTCATAGGATGCCTTATCAAACTCTCTCACTTGTGCTCCTTTCCATGTTCCTCTTGCCCCCCAATGTGCTTTGAGCATTCACATTGAAAAATTATTAACTTTTCTGCTGAGCACCACATAGAAACTTGATGCTTTATCACACCTTCTAGTGACACATACATGAGAGAGAAAAGTTAACCCCAAGCTGAAAAAGAACTTTCTGTTCATTATTATATATGTCAAAAGGTAATCACTCAGCTGAGTCTGTCAGACTATACAACATTTAAAACCACCCAGTTATTTTTGTTGAGAGAACACATTATAGGGCTAGACAGCAATTTTTTCAGACTCTCAGTATCCGTTGGTATTTCCAATGTGTTCAAACAGTATTGTAGGTTTCATAATTTGAAATATGTCCCATATAGCAGTTATATATATAGATCATTAAAACCAAAAGCCAGGCTCCTGTAATGCCTTCTCAGCTATTTCCTCTCTTTTAGATTAAACAGCTTAAAAACGCGGAACAGTAGATCCTATGACATTTGTGCATGAATTCTTTGATTCTAGCTATAGCTGTTCTGCTTCAAGACCTTTACTGTTGATAGCCCTAATTGGTGTAGCTTTAAAAAAGCTTTGGAATATTTAATATAAAAAATATGCGATAATTGAAAATATTGAAGCTGGTCTTGATTCTTTTTACCAAAAGAAATGTTTAAAAATGAGAAGGCAGGGAGCTTGTGAGTTGCTAGTAACTCAATGCATGCATTTAAAGGGTTGAGTCAGCTTTCATTATTTAAGAAGATTTCATTCAGAGACTGCTTCTGAATCATTAAGACAGGCTGTGAAGTGTCTTATTCACTATGCTTAAATGTTTATCCACTCTTCTCTCATGTGAAGTTCTGATCCAGAGCACTTGCAGTATCAACATCCTACAAAGTTCTCAGCTGAAGTCCTGCTGTACATTTCAAAGTTGTGCCTGTGTCTGCTTGCTGATACTGACCAAGTATTTTATAGTTGCATTATAACTGTGCAGGAGAGCCATTTGCATGTCACATAAGCTTAGCTGGGATATTTAGGAGCGGCCGGGTCAGGTTCAGTGAAGGCTACACAAAAAAACTCCCCAAGCTAGCTGCAAGTGATATACAGGGATGATGTGTTTATTTTTCCAGCAGGGTTGAAACAGGTCACATCACGATCAACAGCAAACCACGCAGGAAATAACCTACCAGAAAATGTTTTCCTTTAAATGTTGGAGTAGCAGTTTTTTTTTATTTTTATTCAGAGTGTCCCACTTCCAAAGAACTGTTATCTTTTCGGGTGAATAAATAAATGTGATCTGCATCGTGACCCGAATTCAAAGTATTTAAGCTTCAACAAGCATTTTGATGGCTGGACAAACATGCTATGTACCTTCTGAAGGCATGTGTGAGAACATCAAGCCTGAACTCTAGGAGTTGTACTATACACTGGGACTTTTCAAGCTTCTAGGTATCCTTTTTGTGATCATTAGTACAAAGGTTTCTATTATTCATACTGTTTTATCAGATTTAAGCCAGCCAGCAGAGGCTTTGTCTATCATGGAGGTGCAATATTGTCTGTTAAAGAAGATTTGGGATGTTTCTTGTCCCAGGCTTAAAACTTTACTTTAATCTCACCTGTAAGACACTGTAACATCACATGCACGCACACTTATACTCAAACTTACACACACAAACACACAAAATGAATAAAACAGTAGTTTCCCCATTTCATTCAGTCCTGTTGTAACTTTGCTTAATATGATTACAACTGGATGACTAATGAGGTTGGCCTTACCAACCCTAAGAAAACTCTTTTTTGGAAATGCAGCATAATCCATTTTGCCATATTGGAAAGGAACCATTATAGCATTCCAGAGCTTACACAAGCAGAAAGGTGGAACCAACCCCTTTTGTAACATTTTGTAGCCATTCTTCTGCTCCTGTAGAATGCCAGTTGATTTTTGAGCGTGACATTAAAAAATAGTTTGCTGTTACAAAAATACAGATTCCTTTTCACATAGAATGATCATCATACTGCTGTGCAAACTGTATGACACTTTTTATTGTTGTTTTAGGGGTGAAAAAGCGAAGTTGAGCAAAAGAGATGATCGTAACTTATTCACTGTTACTCGATTTAAAAGACATTGATATCTTAAGCAACATGAGAAACCGGGATCGTCACACATATGTGTATAGCTGCTGTGAGGACAAAAACCCTACGTCTCAAAAACTGTAACTTTACATGAAAAGGAAAAAGTTCACATTAATCTTGAACTTTGTTTTTATTGGTCTGTTCATCATGAAATGTTAGTACAGCAGCTGCTATTTTTACATTTTGTTAAAAAAAAAAAGGTGTCCGTACTGTTAAATGAGTTGAGTTGCTCAACTTATCTCTGGATGGCTTATAGAGATAAGAAAAAGTTAAGAATTCTTAATGTGACTTTGGCAGTGCTGTTGATTTGTTTATTTGTATCTGAAGAGTGTTATTGAAGTGGAAAAAAATCTTTATTTTAAGCCACAGTGACACCCAAGGTCTAGAGAGAGTATCAGTTTTTGTTTTGGTACGCCCACATCTGCCATAATATAAGCGTCATTATTTATTTGTTTTCTTATTAAACTGCCCAGAGGTTTTGGCCTGAGCTGAGATAACAGTGGAGAATGACACACCGTTGTTGTGATTGAATTTGAGAATGAGCAGGTGGTGCTACTGATCCTTTCCAGTTGCAGAGCCAGTCCTGCAGACTGACACATGCAGAGACACATGATGATATCCAGAGCTTTTGGGGAGGAATCTGTCAACCTCCATGACCTACTAATTCTAAAGCAAACATTCTTAAGATTCAGGATGAGGACAAAACATTTAGAACAGTGTTGGCTAAGGCTGGTTCCCATGCTTGAGATACTTTGATCGTTATTTACAAGCGTTATACCAAAAGTAAATATGCAGCAATGTACCAAAGCAAACATGAATCCCATCCTTCCTGAATCCTAAACCTTCTCACCAATTCCCATATATGCAGACCAAGTGACGTCGTTACAATACAGTAGCATCCCTAGTAAACAAGAGCAAAGCAAGTAGTAAAATCATCCATAATTAAATACATGGGGGCAGCGGTGGCCTAGTGGTTAGTGAGTTGGCCACAGGCTCGGAAGATTGTGGGTTCAAATCCCATACCAGTAGGTTGCTCTGAGGTACCCTTGAGCAAGGTACCGTCTCCCTCACTGCTCCCTGGGCGCTTTCATAGTTGCCCCCTGCTGCATGGGTTAAATGCAGAGGTCCAATTTAGTTGTGGTTCACTGTGTGCTGTGACCTCACAATGATAAGTATATTCACTAAAACTAACATTTTACATGTACAGTTACTAAATCATGAAAGAATTTGTTTTTTGCCATTGTGTCAGCACCCCTTTGTTTAATGCTTAGTGCAGCCTACTTTCACAAAGATAACAGCTCTCCCAGTCTCCTCTAATAATTAATGAGACTGGAGAACACATGGCAAGGGAGTGGAGGCCATTCTTCCCTCCTGAATCACTACAGGTCCATCAGAATCCAAGGTCCCTTCTCTTTAGCTCATCCCACAGGTTTTCCAAGGGGTTAAGGCCAGGGAATTAGGAGGATCTTGGGCAAACCTTGATTCAGTGAAGCTATTTTTGTGTTGATTTAAAAGTTTGCTTTGGAGCATGTTTAAAGAAGAACCTAAATCATCACTGTCACATCCAGTTTTTATCATCTGACACTGGGAAAAAAGTTTGTTTTTGAGGAAAATGTTGGTGCAAATTTCCTCTAATGGCACAGATTATTTTTTTTACCATTACCTGATTTTTTAAAGCATTTTAGGAATGATTTTGGAAATGATATAAGATGATAATATTAACACTTAATAATGCTACTCACTGCTTTTTAAAAATAAAAAATTGCATTGGGACTCCATCGGGTATTGACTTTATACTGAATGCAGTAAGTCCAGTTTTTCAACTCTGTGCCTTGTTCATTTCTCTTGTTAATTAGGTCCATGAAGCAAGCCACTTAAATCCCAGTTCTTGCTTGGGTGCTCCACCTTATCTTTGTGCCATGGAGAATAAATAGGAGCTGCTCTCTGACCCTCACATGAATTGTATTGTTCCAACTTATCAAGTCTATCAGTAGCGTTCCCAATATTTTCTCTATGAGTCTGCATTTCTAATGGAAAAAAACTTCTTTAAAGCAACAGTTAACGTGTAATAAAAAAAAGGAATGGTTTGGCAAAAAAAAAAAAATCCCCCCATACCTTTCTGGAATCAGTCGAGACACGTTTGGTCTCTTGAATCTTGTGCTGGAGCTACGAGGATTAAGCAGCTAACTAGTAAAAGAGTCTGTCAGCCAAAATCTCTTTCAGAGAGGTAGACTTTTATTATATTAGCCCTGCAGCTTTAGTGCATAAACACATAAAACCAGTTTCAGGTTTGTTATTTTCAAGATAATTATGCTTTATTAGTAATGACATTCTCAGACTTAGAGCCAAACCAACTTTGAGTAGCATAATAGTGGAGAATAAAACAGATCAGAGCAAGTAAATGTGATTGATGGTAGTGTCAAAACTGTTAAAAGTGTAGGTGACATCCGTTTAAACAGTTATAGAATAAACAGTGAAAGTAAAGGAACAGGTAGACAGTGTGAGCTATAAATGAAAGCGTCTGATGTCGGTATTGAAGTGTCATTTTCTGTGGCTCAGTAGGATGAACCAAAGGAGACAGTTCTTGAGGAGAGAAGCGATGGATGTGTTTTATTTCTTACTGACATAATGGCAGTCTAGGTTTCCAAGCTGAAAGAAAATTCAATTGGTTTGGTCTTGTGCTTCATGCTGCCAACAAGTTTCACATTGGCCAACGTCATTGTCCCCTGACATGGTATCAGTGAAACAGATTACGCCACTTAGCTACCAGAATAGAGCTGATAAGGCCCAATGAATATCATACCTGATTTAATTGGTGAAACCATTTGATACGTTTTTAGGAAGATGAATTTCAGAATTCAATGCTATAATCTGACAGTGGTTCAAGTTCAAGTTCAAGTTCATAGTACATAGTGAAACAAACAGGACCATGGTGCTACACATGAGACAACATCTAACATCACCTAGAACACACCATACGACAAGTGCAGACAAAATGTTTCCCTTTTATAAAGCTCTTATTTTTGTAAATAAAAGAGAAATCATTTAAAGACACTCATTCATTGCCACAACAAAGACAACCGTCCTAAATCACAGCCATTCCATGCCAGCTTTGGAATGATGGCATGTAATTCAAAAAAGCAATACCTGCACAGCTGATAATATCCCTAGTCATTCAGTTACAAAAGTGAAAAGTCTATAGTTGTTTACTGTATTCCAGCATTTCTGTGACACAGTAAAGAGCATGGCAATGCTCTCCAAATAGCACAAACTGTGGTGTGATTTAAGTATAAAGCACATCTATAATTATATTGATTTTCAATTAAGAAACTGCTTTTTATTCAAGGCTTGCAATGATTCTGTCATGTCCTGCTTTTTTTGTTGTTTTTTTTTTGTGTGGTTTTCAGCTGAGCCTTCGTAATTGTTCTCCTGATACACCCTGTTTATTTGCAAAAGCTTTTCATTATCATCCTTTATGTGAGGGAGGACATAGCTGTTTAGATTATTATCCTCCTGGATTTGTATAGAAAATAAGCACATGCGACAATGGAAAATGTGTTATCTAACAAGATCGCACACAGCGAACTCAAGACTAATGCTGCCGGTTTTCTTTGCTCCCATCAACTTTACAAAACTTGCATTAAATGTTTTAAGAACATTTCTTAGAAATACTGGAACATCTGAACATCTAAATAAAGTTGACTGCTTACAAAGTCATTCCTTATCAGGTACTAAACTGTTTTTTAGTAGTAGAGCATATCAGCCAGTGTTTTTGCTTGAAGAGAAATGTAAGTTTTCACATAGCTTGAGTTTTAAGTACTAATCCTGGTCTGTTTTTGTTTAGATAACCGCTAGAAGTAATTGGATCATTGGATTTGTTATTTGAAGTGAAATTCAATCTGAAAGTGAAAAATGAAAGTGACTATTTGTCATTGTGAAACACAGCACAGCACACAGTGAACCATAACGAAGTTCAACCACTGATTTTAACCCATACACATCATGCAGCGGGGGGCAACGATTTAACGCGCCCAGGGAGCAGTGATGAGGATGGTACCGTGCTCCAGGGTACCTCAAGCCAACTTGCTGATCTGGGAATTGAACTCAAGACCTGCCAACTGCCTGACCTATGGCCAACTCCCTAACCACTTGAACACCTTATGAGAGTAAAGGCGCTACAAGGAGTGTCATTCAACATGGTACATAAGAAACTTTACAAGTAAATCAAGCAAATATAATGAATATTTAAACTCTTTTACGCACCACTGGATTTTAATGGAGTAGGGTCTTTTTAAAGGCAAATCGGCCCAAGTTTTTGCACAGTTTAGTAATTTAGAGGTAAATGGTCCCTCAGAGTCATTTAATGTGAAAAGCTCCATAGCTCCATAACCGGGGCAGCGGTGGCCTAGTGGTTAGGGTGTTAGCCGCATGATCGGAGGATTGGGGGTTCAAACCCCTTCCCATTAGGTTGCTCTGAGGTACCCTTGAGCAAGGTGCCGTCCCTGTCACTGCTCCCTGGGCAGCTTTCAATAGCTGCCCACTGCTGCATGGTGATTGAGTGTGCATGGGTTAAATGCAGAGGTCCAATTTCGTTGCAGTTCATTGTCTGCTGTGCTGTGACCTTGCAATGACAAGGGTTGTCACTTTCAACTGAGTCAGAATTATTCACAGAACTGGTGACCTGATAAGGTATCTGAAGAATTTATAACATCTAAAACTATCTCACTGAAATGTCTCAAATGACAAATGTTTTACAATTTATCCTGAGAAGCAGCTCTGCAATAATCGTAGATTCTTTACAACCCATTTCACAAAATATAGGTGGCAGTGTCTTTAAGCACTAAGAAGCGCCAATGTTGGGTTTGGCTGCTTGTTTCAGAAACCTGATCATGGGTGAATGTCTCCACCATCTGGTGGAATATAAGTATATACTCATGTTGTAAAATTACAATTCATATCTAGTTTATGTTTATGTCCATTTTTCAGTTATCTACTTAGAACAGACTTAGAACTAGACTCAAAATTATGAACTAAGCATATTAATAAAGCATAGTCAAGTCAGTTAAAGCTCTATAGGTAAAAGGTGGAATAGTAAGGCTCTGAAAGTTTATTATTAATTGACAGTGTTTGTGATGGCCTGTAACTTTGCTTTTACCTCATTTTTTACCCCATAATTTGAAAATATGTGACCAGTTAGTCTGAGGAAACACCCCTTTAGCATTAAACACCAACCCTCCCACTGTGCGTGCCTGCATGATTGAAAGGTGGTAAATTTTAATGAGCCCCAGTGACTTTGCTGTTTAGGACAAGGGAAGGCCCTGATGTGGCTGCTCTCTTGTTCCCAGCAGCCTGGTGCTGTCTCCAGTGACCTGTCCAGCTGGCAGGTCTCCCTAGCATCACAGGTCAACCTGGGTGTCCTTCACTCGGACATGCGGCCATCAGTTAAAGTTACAAGGTAGTAAATAAATTAAAGATGCCCTCAAAAGGGAAAAAAACACGACAGGCTGACGAAACCGAAGAGGAGGATGCAGATGGAGAGGAGAAGCAATCAAAGCCCAAAGCGAAAGGCAAGAGCAACGGTCCAGAGTCCAGAAAGAAGCAGAATGTTAAGGACACTGACACGGACAGTGATGCACCTGACGTGAAAAAGAGCAGGAAAAAGGGTGAATCTGAGAAAAACATCAAAAAGAAGAGAAAAAAAGAAAAACAAGAGGATGAAGCAGAAGAAACGGTAGTGAGCAGCAGTGAAGCCGCAAGTGAGGATGAGTATAACAACAACAGACCAAAAGCCAAGCCGAAGAAGAAAAGAGAAGCCGAGAAGTTTTCTGATGTTCAAGTGACAGAGGTCCTCAAAAAGAGCTCAAAGAAAACATCATCTGTGAAAAGCAACCAAGAAAGTGCGATGGGAGCAAAAGAAAAGAAGTCCAAAGATGGTGGTAAAAAGCAAAAAAAGGCTGAGAAGGATGAGCAAGAAGAAGAGGAGGATGACTCTCAAAAGAAAAAGAAGGAGAAAAAGGCCAAGAAAGGGTCCACAGATAGTGATGATGAGGGGAAGAAAGGAAAGGGCAAGAAAAAGAAGACAAAAAACATTGATTATGTTGAGATCTATGAGAACGAGTTAAGGACCTATGAGCCAGACAAGGTGGAGAACTACGAAGACGAATACCATAAGAAGAAAGGTGATGGATTTGCTGCTGGTTTTCTTTACCTCCTTCATTCACTCACTCTGGAGCTTATTATCCATCTGTGTAACCTTAACTATTGACAAGAGGCCTTTTAAACTGAGGGTTTCCTTCATGACAGACATAAATAAGAAGTTTTGGCGTAAAAAAATGTCAATACAAAGTTGTGTGCAAAAGTTTGAACATGTGTAATACATGGCTAAATTATTTGTGAAAAGTTAACACATCCTCTGTAAGACACACATTTTTGCTTGTACTTTTTTGGGAAAATTTTGGGAAAATATCTAATACATAAAATGCAGCATTTAATCAAACTGCAAGTATGTTTAATTATGAAGTGGAATGGAAAAAATGTCAAATTGTATATTTAAAAAACTGTGTGTGTGTGTGTGTGTGTGTGTGTGCGTGTGTGTGTGTGTGTGTGTTTTATGATCAGTTTTTATGAAACATTTATGAAGACAAACTCATTGCAACAACAGGACAGTACAGCACCATATATGTAAAGTATAAACATGTGTTGCTTGGGTAGCAGCCTTTTATGTGTGTTAGAAACGTGTTCACATTCTGGTAACCATGGCACTGTCGTGTAATGCATGATGACACTACACTCATCTGTTCTCCTCTGCATCGTCTTTTGGCTGCACTTTATGACAGTGACATGCAATTGCCCAGCAGAGCCACATTAAAAATGGGCTCTTCCTGGGACATCCTGCATTAACACCAGCCTTTACTTAGCACCAAACTGTCTTAAACTTTCGCTGTCCGCCCGCAGTATACGAGGTGGTCACCGTCACGGGAGATGTATCTGGGGCGGGCACAGATGCCAATGTCTTTATCACTCTTTTTGGTGAATATGGCATTACTCCGAAGCTGCACCTTGCCAGCAAGTGAGTCTTCACCTGGTATAGTAGGTTTTATTGGAATACCACAAACAGTTATAATTATCTATACTGGCTGTTCTAATGAATTTAATACTGAAGCAAAAGTTTGATGAAAATGGCATTAAATGAACCCCTTAAAACTATGAAGCTAAGCTTGAGTTACCTGGTGGTGTTTTTATTTATCTATATGATTTTATCCAGTTTCATAGATTATATTTTCAAAGTTTTTAGAAAACAACGTATAAAGTATCACTTCGCTTGAAGCCCTTTAAGGCGAGTGAATGAGGATTTAGGCATGCTGTAAACTTTTTACACCAGACGTAATCTAGACTAAAACAATGCTGAAAATGAAATACATTTTTTTGCATGACATCATTTTTGGAATCTGTGATTCTGGCTGTGCAACTGCTAATCGGTGATATCTACTTTTGTTTTTTCTCCAACCCCTCAGCACTGAAAAGAGGTATTTCTCTATATTCTTCTCACTCACTCACTCCCTCACTCACTCACTCATTCATTCACTTCTTAGCCATTTGTCCTGAATAGGGTTGTGGGGGATGCTGGAATCTATCCCAGGTCTCACAGGGTGAAAGGTGGGGCAACACCCTGGATAGGTCACCAGTCCATCGCAGGGCAGACACACAAACATACTCTCACACACACTCACACCTAGAGGGCAATGGAGCCTCTTCACATCTGATGTGCATGTCTTTATATTCTCAGTCAGATGAAACTACATTTGTGCTGTGGACTAAATAATTTGCTGTGCATATAATATTCTGCCTTTCATCAAGGATTAATGGTTTACGTAAGCAATTTACTGTCATTTATTTGATAAAGAGCACCCGTCTAACAAATTACCCAATTTTTCTGCTAACAAGATATTAGGTGCTGGCGAGTTAGGTTTAGATTAGTTATACAGGAGAAGGATTTAGATTAAAAGTTGCACGATTGATAAAGATTTTATAAATGGTGTGATGTATTAGCAAGCATCGTCTCGAATATTAATGTCTTATTGTGTGAATCCAGTTATTTCCTCTGATCAGGAATGTATTGCATGTAGACGGGCCTGCTTTTTTTAAGGCAGTTAAAGATTTAAGCATATGTTTATTATAAACCAATGACCTTGTTTTTTATTAAATAGTATAAAGGAAATATGTGGCCCATTAAGAGCTTTCTAAGAGGGGAGAATTGCCAATGTAAATAAATAATTTCCTTGCCACCATCGTGCATTATGCTATACATCTGCTAATGAACCAAAAGATCATGCTACAGTGCAGTCGCTCCCTGGTAAGCTCATAAAAGGCTTGTGTGAGTTATGTGTGTGTTCTGTAATCATATTTCATGTTTAACAGTATGTTTTGGGTAAATCTTCTCCCTGGTTATCTCACATCACTGAGATAATCAGATTTATGTTTTTTTTATACATTTGCTCAAAGAAAGATACTGTCTTGATTAATTTTTGTTTCAGAAATCGTACTGCTTTTGAAAATGGCAAGACGGATGTCTTTCGCATAAAAACTCACAATGTTGGCCATTTGAAAAAGATTAGGTATTGTAAAGTAATGCATTTTGAACATTTCGATTGTAAACACCATATACAATGTGCGTCCTGAACCAAGGACAAACACTTTCAAAAGTTCTTCTTTTTTATTTTAAGGATTGAGCATGACAATACAGGCTTAAATGCTAGCTGGTTCTTGGATCGTGTGATGGTGACAGATATGAACAGACCCCACCTACGTTTCTACTTCGCCTGCAACAACTGGCTCAGCAGGAAGGAGGGAGATGGTCTTTTTGTGCGGGACCTACTGGGCTCCCTGGACCCTTCAGATATGCCAAAATGTAGGCCATTTTTACTTTAGTATGTGTAATGCATGTAATTTGAATATATGAATAACTCATAAATATTCATAATGATTTTACATTTCTGTTCTATAGATAATAAGTATGTTGTGAGTGTATTTACTGCAGATGTCAAGGGCAGTGGCACTGATGCTGATGTGTTCATTAATATTTTTGGGGAAAATGGAGATACAGGTTAGTAGTTCTACCATAATCTTTTCCAAAAAACATGATTTTAGGAATCAATACTTATTTTAAACTTCACATTTTTCACATTTGTTGAGGTTCTTAAGGGCCTTAATGTGGACCATGCTTCACAACATAATGAATTTATAGAAGTTATCAAAAAGTTAACAGCAACTTTTTAATAACACTTTTTTTAGAAGGAACTTTTTAAGAACTCTATCGAAAACTAAAAAAGTCTAGAATCAAAAGTGTAAACCTCAACGCTAAGCTTTCCCATTATGTTTTCAAAAGGTGAAAGAAGATTAGACAGTGATAAAAACAATTTTGAGAGAGGAACAGAAGACAAGTTCACCATTGAAGCACCAAACCTGGGAAAAATAAGAAAGATCACCATTGGCCACAACAACAAGGGCTCCTCTGCTGGATGGCTAGTGGATAAGGTATGAGATCAGTCGTGTTCACAGCACAAATGGTGGGTTTTGGGGATTTTTTGTAAAAGCCTTGAATTATAATCATACTCATACTTTCCACATGATGATCACAAATGTTTTAACTTGTATGAATATATTAACATTAATTATCAGCCACTTCAGTCCTCCAACCCACCAATGGCCTGATGAAACTATATCGTTTAATTAGATTAAACATGTTTATTTATTACTTTATTTATATAATCACAGACGCACATGTCTATATATATACATATATTGGGGGCAGCGGTGGCCTAGTAGTTAGCGAGTTGGCTCCCAGATTGGAAGATTGTGGGTTCGATCCCCTCCCCAGTGGGTTGCCCTGAGGTACCCTTGAGCAAGGTACCGTCCCCGTCACTGCTCCCCGGGCGCATTCAATAGCTGCCCACTGCTGCACATGTGTGTATGGGTGAAATGCAGAGGACAAATTTCTCATTTGTGGGATTATAAATAAAGGATTATTTTTATTATTATATATGTGTGTGTGTAATTGGTAATGTGTTTCAGAGTTTACAGCTTGGGCATGTAACTTCTGTAACATTTGTGTCACTCAAAGCACTTTGAGATGAGGTCATTCTCTCAAGTTGTAGTCACCCTATCTTCACTGAAAGGAAACACCACGCTGCTTTAACGGATTGTTTTTCCAATTCCTCAGATCCACTAGTGGGAGATTCGCACATAGATTGTATACATTAACACCATGTATTTTAAATATGTCTTGTAAATGACAAGCATTAATACAAGCATTTTACATTTTAGAGACATGTCCAGCAGTAAAAGTAGGCATCTGTTCTGATGTTTAATCTGTTGTTAATTCAGCTCTATGCCAACTGAAAATGATTCAGGCCATAAATCAGACTGGTGAAAGCCTTTGAGCTCCTAGAATTAGTGGTTTATGGTCATTTTACGACTGAGGCATATATTATTTTGTTGTCTGTATGTCACTTTTATTTTCCTTCACTTTAGGTGACAGTTGATGACCTGGGAAACAAGGCCATGTATGAGTTTCCTGTAAACCGATGGTTTGCCATTGATGAGGATGATGGAAAGATTCAAAGGGATATTTTAGTGGGAGGAAGTCAACCCACAGGTGGGTGATGAGATTGTAATATTTTGATTATATCTGGAGCTTAAAAGATGAATCATTATAATACACTGTGAAAAGTTTAGAGCTCCATATGCAACCATTATTTTATTCTTGTCTAAAACTCATTATATTGTAAAGCCTGTAAATAAAAACTTAATGGCTCAAGTTGACAGATATTACTGCTTCAGCATCTCTGTTGAAAACAAAAATGCTATTATGTGATGTCTTAAAAGAACCACATTAAGTTCCCTAAAAATCTTCCAATAGCTGGCTGTTCAGAGAACTATTATTTATTTCTAATTTTGTCAATTAAATGAGTGAAGTGAAGTAAGTTTAAAGAGCTGTGCAGAGGGTCTTTGAACCTTTAAAATATTCTTCATGGTTCAGTTGTTTTAAGGTCAAACGTATCAAAAACCTTCAGTCCCTCAAAAAACTGCTTATTTAGGTCACTCGGTCATACATGCTCTATTAGAATCCACATGTTCTTTGTGTTACTGATTTTTTTTTTTTTTTGTCCTAATGGATTAAGTCCAATCTTGAGGTGAAGAGCATATCATTGCACTGCCTGTAACTGTATCTTGCAGGCATTGTTTACAATGTGCAGGTAGTGACAGGGAACATCAGAGGCGGTGGCACCAACTCCAAAATCCACATGATCATGCATGGCTCCAAGGGCTTGAAGAACAGTGGAAAGATCTTCTTGGAAGGTGGCAAATTTGAACGTGGCCTAACAGACATCTTTAACATAGAGATTGCAGCTCTGCTGAGCCCTCTCAGTCGCGTCACTATTGGCCATGATAATGGAGGGGTTAGTGCAGGGTGGTATTGTGATAAGGTGAGATATTCTGTCTTTCTTTATGAGACAGACATGCATTTAAGGCAACAGTTACTCTAAATCCGCCAATTTTATTGTCCAACATTTGCTTTTTCAGCTTAACACTGGAACTATTAGGTCAACAAACCCTATAAGTCAAAATCACCCCTATAAGTCACCCCCAAAATTACATTCAGGTCTTCTGTAAGGGCTGCTGATGTGGTTTAGGACACTATTGTTTAGTTCTTCATTTCTGTAGTTCACAGGAAGTAAGGAATAATAAGGTTTGGGTAATTACCTTTGATGTCCAGTGTTTGTCAGTGATTGTAGCCCCTTAGTTACAATGAGCAAAGTAAATAAACTAAATTTTGCCCCCAGACATGCTGCAACTGGGGTAAAGTGGAAAATTATGTACATTTTATTGGTTGCACTGTTCCAGAATAATTTAACATGCATTGTTAAATTATGACTTTGAGATCATTGCTTTATTTGTACTTTATTTTGCTTTCATTCTTATAACATGATAAAAGAGGAACTGTGGAGCACTAATGATTATGCATGTTTTATTTCAGGTAGTAGTCTACTGCCCATTTACTGGGATCGAGCAGACCTTCCCTTGCTCTAAGTGGCTGGATGAGGATGAGGGAGATGGACTGATTGAAAGAGAGCTGTATGAGATGGTCTCATTGCGGCAGAAAAGACAGAAAAGTGAGTCGAGACAAAATCTTGTAAAATATAAGCAGCTTGCTTCAGGTGTCACCAGACTGTTCTTTTCACTTGGAGACTGAGGCGATTTATGTTTCTCTATTCCTCAGAACATCCATGGTCTCTCTGGATATGGACATCTGATATTTCTGGTGCAGGTACAGATGCTTCTGTCCTTCTTCAGATCTATGGCGATAAGGGCAAGTCTGATGAGATGAGGTTGGATAACAAAACGGACAATTTTGAGCAGGGTCAGCTTGATAAATTCATGGTAATGATGAATTCCAAATGTTTTGATGTTTCATAAACAAAAAAAACTTCAGTTTCTTTCTTTCATTTGTGCATTTGGTTTTTATCAATGCCTCCAGATTGAACTTCCTGATCTTGGAAAGCTGACAAAGTTGCGAATTTGGCACGAGAAAAGACATCCTTTTGCTGGCTGGCATCTAAGCCGAGTAAGAAAATGCAGAATTTGTTTTAGGCTTTATTAGATTTCTGGCATGTGAGTAACCACTAGTTTTTGTCTCCAAAGGTTACACTGATGAAAACCTTAACAAAGGAGAATTTCAAATTCCCCTGTGAGCGCTGGTTGGATACAAATGAAGATGACAACGAAGTGGTCAGGGAGCTCCCTGCAACAGGGGATGTTCTCCAAGAGCCGCTGGCAGGTAAGATGCCCAGATGTTTGTATTTTTTTAAGGAACTGCTTGGCAAGTCAAATTTAGTCGATTTGCCAACACATATTTGTTTTGGATTCAATAATTCCTCTTTATCCCTTTCAATTTCTTTTTTTTTTTTTATTTTCGCCAAAGTCGTATTATATATCACAAATAAAATGTGTAAATTATTTATTGTTGGTTCCGCCTGTGTGTCATGATATGGTATTTCTCCTGATACAGTATTAGTACAACAGTTTTGATGAACACAATATTGTCACTCCACATAAAAACTCATTCTAAATTACATAACAACTTGACATGGCCTGAAGCAAAAGTGTAATGAGTTTGCATCTGGTTAATTGGCTGGGTATAAGCTTACATTACTTGTTAGTTCTACAGCTCCAGTTTTGTCAAACTATTCCTCCCAGCTATGGGAAAACAGCATATTTGCATTTGCACAACCAAGAATATCCTGTAATGAAAGTGTCTTATATAATTATTATCTGATTTTTTTGATGTAGTCATTAAGTATCGGGTTACCGTCTACACTGGAACTGTCAGCGGAAGTGGAACTGATGCCACGGTATTCCTTTGCCTGATTGGTGATATTGGAGATACAGGTGACCGCATCTTAGTCAACTGCAAGAACAATGTCAACAAGTTTGAGAAGGGCAATGTAAGTAGCACTTGTTATCTGAACCACTGGATAAATCTAGCTAAGTGAGACCCTAGCCATACCCCTTAGTCAACATGTGTTTTCATCCACAGGCTGATGAGTTCATAGTTGAGGCCGTGTCCATCGGGCAGGTGCGCAGGGTCCGGATCGGCCATGATGGGCGAGGGGGAGGTTGTGGTTGGTTTCTAGATAAAGTTGTGGTCAGAGAGGAAGGGCAGACTGAATCTCAAGCTTTTGACTTCCCATGTAAAAGGTCAGCAAGGAATTTTTTATGGTTGTGACATTTTATGTCTTAAAATGCTGTAAGAGTTTCTTACAATACAGAATCTCTTTACCACTTCAGATGGCTTGACCGTAATGAGGATGATGGCCAGATTGTTCGGGAGTTAGTTCCATTTGCAGATGGACAGAGACTATTTAGTAAGTGCTTTTCTTGGTGCATCGAAATGTTGCTGGTGTTCAATATGTTTCTTAGTGTGATGTATTTCTTGAATGACTCCCACTGTGTGCTGACTATCTTCTAATAACTGAAATCAATTTTCCAGTTCTCACAAGAGGGAAGAGTAGCTTTAACTCAGCAAAATGTCAATAAGGCTGTCAAAATTGTTGGATAGAGTATTTAAATTGTCAGTGAGTATATGGCGTTGAAAGTAGGTTATTAATCATAAGAGGAATGGGCTGAAACTGCATGTCTTCAGAGTTATATTTGTAAGATTCATCGGAGTAAATCCTCCCAAAATGTTTTGGGAACTGTATGTACCTCTTCTTTTTTTTTTTACCTTTTTGAATCAGCTTAATGAAATCTGCATATTAACTCTAAAGCTTTGGATTTCAGATGTCAGCTATCATATCGCAGTGAAAACAGGAAACATCAGTGGCGCCAGCTCAGACTCCAGAGTCTTTGTGAAGTTGTATGGGGAGAAAGGTGACACCAGCAGAATGATGCTGGTTGTGTCTGACAATAACCTTGGGAATTACTTTGAAACTGGACGAGTGGATGTGTTCACCGTTGAGACGTTTGATATTGGACAAGTGTGTTTTCATTAGTGATGACATTATTAGAATTCTGATAAAAGTATGACTTAATGTACCATTAATTAAAAACTAAACATCTTTTTATTGAATGCAGATTAACCGTCTGTTGATTGGCCACACTAACGAAGGTATGAGAGCCGGATGGTTTCTGGACAGTGTACAGATCATGGTGCCAAACCATGGCAACCATTACATGTTCCCCAGCCATCGCTGGCTTTCTGAGGATGAGGCTGATGGCAAAACAGAAGTGGAGATCTATCCAAGTGAAATACTGGACATGGAAGAATGTACTCACTTATGTTGCTTAACACTCTGATGACTGTGGATCACTCAGCATTTTACTATTTTGTATGTGTCTCTGAAATGTTCAATTTTAGAACAGACAGAACTTCATTTAAGTCTCTGCTTTTGTTTGTTTGTTTGTTTTTTATCCAGTAAAGAACTATGAAATTACAGTGATAACAGGTGACATTTGGGCTGCAGGAACTAATGCCAGTGCTTACATTCAAATTTATGGAGACCAAGGAAAGACTGACGTTATCACTCTGAAAAGCAGGTCAAAAAATTTTGAAAGAGGGACTAGTGACATATTCAAGGTAAAAACCATTGTTTACTGTTGTATTAGGCAATTATCTTGTTATTTATAACTTTTATCAAATTATTTTATGGAACTTCTTGATGGAGTGATCGATATCCACACCAAACATTCACATTTGAGCTAAAGAATTATTGTAATATATTAAAAAACTGAAAACCATTAGCCATGTCCCTTCTATACCTACTTTGCTCCAGTTATGTTCACTCATGTACCTAGTTTTGATCAATGACATGGGCTCCACAGAAGAGCAAGCTTTAAATTAAGGCTAATTGTTTCACCCTAAGATATATATAATTGTCATCTTCTTAGGAAGGTTTTCTTTTATTTGAACTTTTAATGAAATTCAAAATGTTAGTGAAATTCAAAAGTGATTCCATATTGTCTAGATCATTCATCCAACTGTAAATAACAAGATTAACAAATAGATTTTTACCTGACATTATAATTTATGAGAATGTCAGGAATACAACACAAACCTTAAGATGTGTGTTGCCATTTCCCTGAAACAGATTGAAGCTAAAGATGTAGGAGATATTTACAAGATCCGCATTGGTCATGATGGATCTGGAATTGGTGCTGGATGGTTTTTGGAGAAGGTAGAGATAAGGTACCTGGTCATGGCCATGGTGAAAAAAGAGAAGAAAGAAGACAAAAAGAAAAACAAGAAAAAGAAAAAGAAGGAGGAGGAGGATGATGAGGAGGGTGAAGAGGTGATGCAGGAGGTGGTGAAGATGATTTCCTTCCCTTGCGATCGCTGGCTGGCTGAGGATGAGGAGGACGGAGAGCTTATTGTGGAGCTTCTGCCTGAGGACGACGAGGAGCTGGAGTGTAAAGAAAAAAAAATCTTATTCTTTTTCTGTTTATCCACCCAAGAATGCCCACTTCTCACTATAACAACTCACTTATCACTTGTTACTCACTATCACACACTTATAAATATAAATGAACCAAGCAGAATAAAAAAGGGTTCTTCAGAACTAAGAAAAGGACTAATTTTAAGAATAAAGATGAGAAATTTTAATTGCACTAATCATTTATACCACTTTTGCATGCGCAGTGTAAATAAGATTGACTAGTATGAAGAATCATTGTCCCTTTTTTTTTCTTTCTGTAGAAACCTGTGCTGTCAATTGATGATCAAGTCAAATGCCTCTTTACCATTTCTTTTCAAAGTGAACACATATGATGTGAGTGTCTTCACGGGGGACATGCTGGGTGCGGGAAACGATGCTGATGTTTTCATTAACATCTATGGTGAAAAAGGTGACACTGGGGAGCGCCCCCTGAAGAAATCGAACAACGTTAACAAGTTTGAGCGGAACCAGGTTAGTGAGCTTCAGATTACATGATGTCCTAATGCAGGCTACAGCTGACTCAGAGATGAGCTGCGATCGCTATGAGACTGACCTCTAACCAACAGGAAGAAACCAGGGAACTTGATCGAGTCCCTTCTGTTATTCAAAGTAGATGTTGTGGTATACTCTTACTCATCTGTTAATGTCAGCTGATCAATAATTTATGTCGCACATTAAACACAGCGCTCTGAATCAGGTCTGTTCTGCAAATGTAATCCAGCCTGCTCTCAGTTTTTGGAAGGCATTTGGGCAACAATGTGTATTTAAAGCAGAAGTCCTAAAACCTGACTCTGGAGTCGCCTTGCCTTGCATTTTTTAGCATTTGCCCTGATCCAACACTTTCAGAAAATTTCAGAAAAGGGTTGTTATTTGATTAACTGGATCAGGTGTGTTAGAGAAGGCCAGAAAAAATAAAAATCAAGAAGCAGGGACTAGCTCCATGCTATTTCATTAAAATTCAATAACTGATACTCTAAAGACTAATTAACTATTTACATGATAACACTATATGGGCAGTACAGTAGTGCAGTGGTTAGCACTGCCAGCTCACAGCAAGAAGCATCTAGGACTGATTTCCATTATTTTTCTTTCTGTGTGACATTTGTATGTCTGTGTGGGTTTTTTCTGAGAGCTCTGGTTCCATCCCACAGCCCAAGCACATGCATGACAAGTGGAGATATTAAATTGCTCCTAGGTGTGACTGTGTTTGTCCTTGTGTCTGCTCTGTGATGGTGGACTGTTGACCTCTCCAAGATGTTTCTCTGTCTCTCATCCATTGTGCACTGGGACAGAATGCAGCACCACCTCCACCCTTTTCAGGATAAGCAACTGAGATGATGAATGAATTATTGGTTTGAAAAATAGATTTATAACTTGGTTAGATGTTAGCAGTAAAAAGACCACGTTTCTTTCTTTTTCAACTTACTACAAATATGTACTATGCACTCCAGGCATTTGTACAATTCCATTAGCACTAACGTTTCTTGGAATCTGCAAAAGGTCTAATAAATTGTTCAAAAGTGTCTACACTCAACAATTTAGTTTCTTGTGGTCTGCAGGAAGACATATTCACTATAACTGCAGTTGACCTGGGGCCTCTAACAAAGCTAAGGATCCGTCACGATAACCGCCATTCCAACTCCGCCTGGTACCTGGACCGAGCAGAGATTACAGACAACAAGGATGACACAACGTGAGTAAAATACAAAACATTTAATACCACTGTTAATACAGTATTGCCCACAATGTTCAAACTGAAACCCATTATAGGTATTACTTCCCGTGCAATCGCTGGCTGGCAGTAGACGAAGATGATGGGCAGCTTGCCAGGGAGTTGGTTCCTGTGGATGAGGCCTTCATGAAGAAGGATGAGGAAGGCTCAGGAGCCACCTTAGGGCTGGAGCAGAAAGGTGATGAAAATGTTCAAGGAACACTGTATGAGCAAAGATTTCTAGCTTTAACATTTGGAGAATTTAATATTTTTAAAATATGTGTAACACAAGAAGAAATGTCCATGTCTCAAAAATGTCTTTTCTGCAGCCAAGTCAACAACATACACCCTGAGGATCAAGACTGGGGAGAAGAAATATGCTGGGACTGATGCTAATGTTTTCTCTATTCTTTATGGAGAGTATGATGACACAGGTTAAAAGTCATTTATTTGTGTAGATGCATAAATATTATTGATACATTTAAGGGGCTTTCTGGCAAAACTAGGAAAACTAGGCTTAAAATCTAGGAAAATCCCCTCCTGATGTAAGTCAAAGATGGGACAGACTATTAAAAATCTACTTATTTTAATGCAAAAACTGTTGAATGAAAAAATTGGATAACTAATGTTACTGTTAGAAAGCAGTATGAACACTGATGAATGAAACAATGGAAATAACAAAATTAATTTAAACTGCTGATGTTAAGAGAAATGATGCTGAGCTGTGGAATACTGCCCAGCATTACAAATACCATTAAAAAGGAAAAAAGGAAGATGCAGAGGACTGGAAGAAATGGAGATGGTTGATCCACTGTAGTGACCCCTAAATGGGAGCAGCTGGAAGAAAAAGAAGATTACAAATACCATTAAATTTGTTTTAGGCCGGGTTGGCCCTTTAGGTGAATAAAACAGAAGAATCCATAAGTTTAGTTATAAATGATTGCAATCTTCTTGACAAATGGCTTGCTCTTCATTGCTTTGCTACAGGAATGATTAACCTAAAGGCCTGTAAATCTCACAAGAATAAATTTGAGCAGGGAATGATTGATGAGTTCACTGTGGAAGCTGTTGATCTGGGAGACCTTCGGAAGCTCAGAATTGGACATGACAGTTTAGGTAAGCTGGAGCATTAAACTCAAATAAATGAAAAAACTCTGTTAAAATGAAACAAGATTTTGTGAAAGTGAAGGCGAAATAAATGCTGAACCAAAACACGGTGACAGGGATGACTGAACAAGGCTTTGTGCTGACAGGATGCAGTCAGCTGCTTCTAAAAGCTGCAAGCAAAGGAAACCTGTCTAGTATCAAGTTGCCTGGCAACCTTACAGGAACTCTGTCCATCTATTCATGTTTGAATAGTTTTCGATGACGCTCTTAAAGGATCCATTCGTCTTTCTTTGTCAAGCACTGACCTGGCTGCTGAGAAAGAAAGTAAATCACTAAAAAGGTTTTCCAAGTTAACAAATCCTTGTTACATTTGGAGGTGCACTGAGGAGACTGGCATGCATTAATGCATATTAATTCCTATTCATTTTTATAATGCCAATACCCCTATTTGAACAATTGGGTAAATATGTCATTAATATTCATACTTGCCTCTCATTCAGGGGGATCATCTGGTTGGTTCCTGGATTGGGTGGAGATTAATGCACCTTCCCAGGGTCAGAAGCTGCGTTTCCCCTGTGGCCGCTGGCTGGATAAGGAAGAAGATGATGGGGAAATAGTAAGAGACTTGTACCCAGCTGAACTTCAGACTGAAGTTTATACTCCATGTAAGCCAATATCCATATTATTATATCCATGACCCTTATATTGAACAGTTACATGCAAAGGCTTGGGTGGGCTCCTGGTTGGGAATCACTGGCATGAGCAGATAAAATGTCTTGAAGTTGTGGCTGCCTCTGAGTTATGGGTGTAAATTTGCTGTGTATTCACAATGAAAAGTAGTCACTTTCACTTCACAATAAGGAATCTGTCCTAGCATGATTACCCCACCTACAGCCCAATACTTAGTGTCACTACTTAATATTGTTCTGCTGATCTACCTTCAAAAAGAACCAATAGAAATCTTATCTGAGTTTTTCTGAGGATTCAGACATCTCGTTAGGTGTGGTGGAACACAGCTAGAACACACATAGATATTGAAAGATGCACAGACAGCTATTATTGATGTGTTCAGCTGCTTTGAAGTGTGACCACACCTCACACTAAGCTGTTTAAATACACACACAGCTTGTATAATTTCAACCGAAATGCATTTCATTAGAATGGGGTGCTCCAAAGCAGAACATTAACCATGTCATCCACAAAAAATGATCAGCATCAGTACCTAACCTCATTTATATTCCATTTGCTGAATGCAATCAAGTCTTTGCAGCAATGTTCAAAACATTAGTGTAAAGCCCACCCAGAAAAGCAGAGACTGTTATGGTAACAACGTCCCCTATTAATGCCCATAACTTCAAAAGAAACACTGGAGGTACTGATGTCTACAACCACTTGGACATATATAATAGATAAGGGGAAAAAAAAACTTAATGAAGACATGATGACAACCAATTTCTTTTTTTTCTTTTTTTTTATTTGCAGTTGTGCCCTATGAGATAAAAGTCTTTACGAGCGACGTCTTTGGAGCAGGGACAGATGCAGACGTCTTTATTGTTCTCTATGGACAGAAAGGACTCTGCACTCAGCAAAAATATCTTTGCGTCAATAAGCGAGAAAGGCGTATGTACTTTGAGAGGGGAGCAGAGGACATGTTCATTGTGGAGGTCAGTACACTACATTTCATACTCCCACTCATTTTGGAACTTCTAAATGTCTTCTGTCTGTCAGTGGTGTTTCATAAGTGTGCGTACAATGGAAAATGTGGACATGTAGCTGGAGGATGTAGGTGACATCATTGAGAAGATTCGTATTGGACATGATAACAGCGGCACAAACCCTGGGTGGCATCTTGACCGAGTGGAAATTAGAAGGCTTTTAAGGAAAGGAAAGGTAACAAAGGGTCTTGCTTTGCCCTATTTAATTTCAAGATAAATAAATATTCCAGGACTGTTGATGAATATACCCTTGAACTGTGATGGAAACAAATTCACACAAGCATTTATATAAGAAAACACAAACTTAAACACAACTGCATAGATTTTGTGCATTCACAACTCTTTCTCAAGGTCTTTCATATCATAAAGAGAATGGGGCACAAAGTAACAAGGAATAAATGTATTCTGGATATTTTACGTCCTTTAACATAATTCAGTACAATTCAGTGCATGCTTCTTACCCTGAGCAAACGTATCTGTTGGCTGTTTTTTTAACATAACATTAAAGCACATATGTAGAGTAGAGTAGAGTAGAGTAATCTTTTATTATCCCACGAATGGGAAATTTGGGTGTTACAGGGCTCTTATAAAAATGACAGATGTACAGAAAAGGAATAGAAAAAAGATATATAAAAATAGAGATATAAGGAAAGAGGAACAAGAGGAACAACTACAGGCGAAAGTACAGGAGCTATAAATAATAAATAATCTATCTATATAAATATATATACATATACATATCTACACGGAGAATTAGGTGACCATATATACAGTACACAGTACTAATACACGATAATATAGCATCCTGAGTTCTTTTCAAACCTGTTTACTCAGTGGCAGTGTTAGTTTTAAGACTAACTAAGAAAAAAAAAGAAAGAAGTCTATATTCCCCACATAAACAGTCCATTTTTAGGATTTTTTATACACCAATTGATCAAAAATGTGCTTTAGATGTCCTATAACTTCAGCTGTATTTATTGTGCTGATATTTCTTTTCAATACTTTGAGATAAAATAACACTCATCTTTTTATTAATCATTTATTTTGATGCAGATATATTTGGGGAAAAAAGCATATTTTCATTTGTTGTAACATATGTGCAGGTGGCTTATTTTCTAATTATTTTGCTCAAATACTTTTAAATTACAAACTCTCCCCTAATTTCTACCGCAGTCACTCTAAAACTAGGATCTATTAGAATAATCTTTAAAACAGTATTTCCTGCCAACAACACCATTTCACAGCGCCATCTCTTTTATACACTTTGTGAATATATTATGATAACCTGACTAATAGAAATGTGCCAAAAGTGCTTGTTACGATATCGCATTATAATGTAAGAATGTTTTCTTCATTTTGGAGATGTTAGATTTAGTTCAGACATTATCAGTATACAGTCATTTACATACAGTCATAAACCAGTTGAAATTTAACTGAAGTACATTCATTTCCCTCCTCAGGGTTCAGAGACTACAATATTTCCATGTGAGCAATGGCTGGCTAAGTCTGAAGATGATGGTGAAATAATTAGAGAGCTAGTGCCCTCAGACATCATCACAGAGAAGCTCCTGCGGGACGGTACTCTGAGGACCACAGAGACAGAGGTGGATGACGCACTTGAGAGTATGAACTCCTTTCTTGATAATCTATTTTAGATGTACACTTCGACCAAAAAACATTTGGATGCATGCCAAAAATGAAATAACTAAACGATTCCAAAATTTACATTTTTCTAGTTAGTGTGATGATTTAAGAGGCTTTTCTGAAGATTTTAGCAAGTTTGCATCCAAATGCTTTTCTATGTGTCTGGGTTAAAGATCCCATCAAAAAATATAAGCGTATTGACACCACTGTCAGAAAAACAGCTGGGTGGGATCCCATCCAGATGTTTTCTGCCCATAATCCACTATCAATCTGATGTGTGACTCAAAGTTTTATTGTTATAAAGTCAAAATATGTTTTGAAGCAATTATTTATAGTGTATACACCATACATGAAAATTTGGGGACATCTGCCTTTTCTAATGCTTTTATTAAAAGAGCTGTTTTCCTTTTTATGCAATAATTTAATATATGAAATGGAGAATTTAATTTCTTATATTTGCAAAAAATGAGGAAATCTGATAAAGTGCCAGTTTGGAAATAAAGCTAAGGATGACACATTTGATCCCTTTATCATGATCACTTGTTGTCAATATTCAGACTCTTCAGATCACCCTTGAGACAAAAAGTGTAAAATATTTCTGTATTAAGATAAGAACCTTTCAAATGACTTACTTAGGCAAAACAAAATGCACATTGCTGCTTTACGTTAACGAAACGGAAAAAAAGTTTACAGATACGTGATTAAATTTAACTGTGAAAATTTCAATAGAAGGCCAAAGCCTACCCACACTTCAATAGGCAGTGTTTAAAGTCATAGAAGATATGATAGTAGGTCAGACAGGTTACTTAACTAGGTGCTGAGTCCAGACAGTGTCTGTAGCTCAAGTTATGGTGAAATTACTGAACCTACTATAATATAAGTCAGGAGTGGAATGGAAGGCGTCTTTTGTTATGGTTTCCTTTTTTCTGCTATTCTACAGCTCACACTTACAAGGTCTCTGTGAGAACAGGTGATATGTACAAAGCCGGTACGGATGCCAATGTTTTCCTAACCATCTACGGAGACCTTGGAGACACTGGAGAAAGAAAACTCAGCAAATCGGAGACCAGCAAAAACAAGTTTGAAAGAGGAGCGGTATGCCATAAACTAAAAATTTATCCTCCTGCTTAAACATAGATCATAGGTTTAAAAATTAGGCATACCTAAGAATAATCACAGAATGGGCATTGGTACTGTTCCCAGCATGAACGTATTAGACATGGCCTTACATGCACTTTTTGCAGTTCATATCCCCCCTTTTCTTTCATTTTTAGGAATATTGATAGGCACTCTTATTTTGCAGTTCAGAAGTGGGAATTCAGATGTTTTGATATGCCATGTATTTATTTATTCAGATTTTTTAATGTTCAATGTTTATTTATTTATTTACTCTTATTACACATTCACATTCACTGATTGGTAACGTTTGACTGTAGGTTGATAAGTTCACCATTGAAGCTGTGGACCTGGGCCAAATTTTTAAGATAAAAGTACGCCATGACAATTCTATGGTGGGTGCAGACTGGTACTTGGACCAGGTAGAAATTGTGGATGTGGACACTGAAGAGGTCTCAATGTTCCTTTGCGAGAGGTGGCTGTCTAAGAAAAAAGAAGATAAACGGATTGAGAGAACCTTTTTCGTCAAGGTGAGAAAGTTTAAATTGCATCTTTAAGAAAACCCTGAGATTGCTGAACTTTCTTCGTGAGCAATCTATCTTAGGCATTGTCCATTTTCCCAGGGATATGAAGGTGAAAGGAATCCCCAGAACGCAACGAAAAACATGCAGAATTCCAAACCAAGTTTAGACAGCAATATGAACAAAAAGAAAAAGAAGAAGAAAGCAGTGGCTGTAGAGCAGGGTCCAGGTAACATTTGCTTTATCATATGGTCATTTGGAATGAGAGTGACAATATGGGTCACTATATAAGGGTGACAATAAATTAATCTTCAATTAGTTTAAGTGACCTTAAAAGCCTTGCTGCAGATCCTTCCTAGTCTTTATGTGACTGTATTAACTAAATGATGTTTGAAGAGGCCCACGCCAAAAGCTATTTCTCTTTTCCTGTCGACAGCATTATATACTTATTTCTGTACCTTTCATAGCAGTCAATAATCAATCAACATTCACAAGGTGGTCATTAAAAATTTTTAATAGCATCTTGTGTCATTTTTCATAGTGATCCCATACCACTTCACGGTGTCAACGGGGGCGGACCGTGATGCCAGTACCACCAGTCGAGTCTATGTGATTATAATGGGTCAGAACGATCTTGAAACAGACCGGCTCTGGCTTGACCTTCCTGAAGGAAAGAAGTGCTTCGCTGCAGAAACTATGGAAAACTTTGTATGCTACGGTTTGGATGTAGGTGAAATTAAGAGAGTGGAGGTAAGAATGACACACTGATGTTTGTCCTTCAGATTTAACATAGAAACAGTGTTATAAGCCTGTATTTGTTTTAAAAACAACAGCAAATTATTTGCTGTTAAAATGTTGTTACCCATTTTTAGAACTATATTAATAAGTATTATATTAATAATAATATTATTCATAATATATTATTTCCTTCAGCTAGGCCATAATGGGGCAACTCCGGAAAGCTGCTGGCTGGTTGATGAGCTGTCTGTTGCAGTGCCTACTAAAGGCATCAAGTACATATTTCAGTGCAAGTGCTGGCTTGCCAAGGATAGAGGAGATGGTCTCACAGCGAGAGTTTTTAACATACTTGATGCCACCACTATCAGTATCATTCAAAAGGTTTGGGTGAATTCTTCATAGGATACAGTGCGCTGTTTATTTTACTATGCAATCTCATATTTAACAACAACGGTCAGAGTATGTGATCAAACATGCATTCATTGTGCTCTGTTCATTCATTCACTGTGATCTGTAGGTTGTTTATGAGGTTACTATTGTTACGGGAGATACACAGTATGCAGGGACTGACACCAACATATTCATAACTGTGTTTGGTGCCAATGGAACTACAGAGGAGATCCTGCTACCAAAGAATAAGGACAGGTGATGGATACTGCTTCAGTCATTATGACTCCAATGAATCATTTAGAAAAATTCAGCATAAGCATTTGAATTAAATTCCTATAATGCTAAATATAGGCTTGGGATATATTTAGCAGCAAGTGAGCAGTCAGTTGTTGAGGTTAATGTGTTGGAAGCAGGAAAAATGAGCAAGCAAAAGTATCTTCAGTGTTTTGAAATGGGCTAAATTGTGATGGGAAGACATCTTGGTCAGCATCTCCAAAATGACAGATCCTGGTGTGCAGTGATAAATATCTACCAGAAATTGTTCAAGGACAGACATTCAGTAAACAGGCAATAATGTCATGGGCGCCCACAACTCACTGAGACATGCTGTGATTGAAAGCCCTTCCCCAAGCCTATACCCATCCTACAGAAGAGCTACTGTAAGAGAGTTTTTAGAGAACCTTTGCTGCAAAAGTTAATAATGGCAATGACAGAAACCTGTCAGAACATACAATGCATCACTGCTTTCTTTACGGGACTGGGTTACCAGAGTCTACCTGGAGTGCAAATGCTGACCCCTGTCTACAATTGGTACATGATCATCAAAATTACACAATGGACCAGTGGAAGAAAGTGGCCTGGTCTGATGAATCTTGTTTTCTTTTACATCAGCCAGGTGTGTGTGAGTCAGCCAGGTGTGTGAGTCACATGCCTGGGGGAAAAAAAACAGCGAGCGAAGAAGGTGATCTGGCAGAAGCGCTGAGAAGTCCTGGCTAAAGTTCAATGCAGTACATGTCAAACAAACACTGATCAGCCTTAACATATAAATATATACTGAGGTTCAGACCTCTAAAGAGGTGCTGTGGTATTCAGCACCAAGATGTAAGCAGCAGATGCTTTAAGTCCAATAAGTGTGGTGGATCCCATCCCAGTAGTCATTGGATGAAAGATGAAGTAACATGGTCAGTCCATTACAGGGCAGAAACACACTCACACACACACACCTAGGGGAGCAATTTAGTATCTCCAGTCCACATATTGTGCATGTCTTTGGACTGTTGGAGGAAACCCACAAAGGCACAGGGGGAATATACCTCCACACAGACAAGGTCAGAGATGACCAAGCTGGAATTCAAACACAACCTGTGATAGTGATACCCACTGCACCACAGAGCCACCCCAAGTTGTCTAGACATTACAATTCAGATTGGCCTATGTCAAAGCTGCTCAGATTCTTACGCTTGTCTATTTTTCTTACTACTACCTCATCACTGCCTCCCTAATATATCCCACGCCTTTACAGGTGCCACTGTGAGCACCTCTTGTCAACATCTATGGCTAATTTGGGTAAACACCAAAAATGACTCATACAAGGTGAACTTTCATATTACAAACCATTCACCAAATACTCTGCATAATTGGCTGTTACGTTATAAATAGTATATTGTAATGAACTATTAACATTAAACATTTTTCACATGAATTTTATCAGATCATTTCAAGTATGATGAAGTCTGTTTTAATTCTATTATAACTTAATTCTTTGTTATCCAACCTCCCATGACATTTTAGAATCTTCTGTCTCTTTTCCTCATTCTTTTAATTTGTTGATTATTCATTTACTATTTACCTTGTGTGTCCATTGTAACTTGTACATTATTAGCATCAACATGACTTTATAAATGTATCTGCCAGGAAACTGACTTTGTATTGAAAATGACCATTGCAAACTATCAAAGACTGTGTATATTTAGGATATAAAAAAAAAAAGAATATTAAATATGAAATGGTAAAAATACTTTAACAATACTTCTGTGACTATACCTTGCAAAGATGAACTGAGCTATGGACTGTAAACATTATCCTCTTCATGTAACAGGCCTTCATGTTGTGTTGTCTTTGCATGCAGATTTAAAAAATAATTAATTGCAGCTCATATAGACTTTATTTCAAAACCTATAAACCTATATAAAAAAACCTTTCTTCTGCTATTTACTCATTATAGTTTGTCCTAGGTTTGAGAGAGATCAAGAGGACACATTCAACCTGGAGATAGATGACATTGCCCCCCTCAAAAAGTTGAGAGTGCGCGTAGATGGGACGGGAAGTCGGCCTGATTGGTTCCTTGACAAGGTAAGCTGAGTTATTTATTTCTTGTGGCAGGGACACATAAAACAGTGCTGTTCTGCTTTGTCCTAACTGGCATAAAAGTCAGTTTCACCTGGAGACAGCAATCTGGTTAAGGATGATTAATAAGCAGTGTTTTGGGTTTGTGTTGTATTGTTGTCACTGTCTTCTTGTCCTGTTACATGATCTAGATTATCATGCGGAACCTGAGCTCAGAGGAGGTGTCAGTTTTCACCTATGAGAACTGGCTGTCTAAAACCAAAGGGCCCAGAAGGACAAAGGTGTGTGAGCTCCCCGCAGTGGTGGATGATGAGGAGATGGTGGAGACAACTACTTACATCATTCAGGTTAAAACCAGTGACATCTCTGGTAGGTCAAATACTGCAGTTACTAACAGGTGTTATTTTACATGTTTGCTGTTACTAGCTGAGAAAAAGTGAAATAAGACAAAAATATCCATTATTTAAGCATATTTAGATTTTGGATTTTTTTGGTAACTGGCTATATACATACATGAGCAAAGTCTTTGAAAAAATTGTCATGTCATGAGTAAATTAAAACAGCTTTTCATACCAAAACCTTCAGATGAAAATATGGTCCTTTATATTCAGTTCTATATTGGTGAATGAAGAGAATGAGAGAGAGAGAAGATTGGATGATGTGAGGATAGTGAACCAGAAAGTGCAGCAAATTAGCAAGATGAAAGTAAGGGCAGTGATGAAGAGGATGAAGAATGGAAAGGCTGTTGGTCCAGATGACATACTGGTGGAAGCATTGGAGGTGTTTAGGAGATGGCAGTGGAGTCCTGACCAGATTGCTGGAAAGTGGAAAGTGAGAAGATGGAATGGAGAGATATACAGGCACCATTTTCGAGAATAAGGATGATGCACAGAGCAGTGGTAACTGTAGAGGGATAAACTTGATCAGCCACAGCATGAAGTTCTGGGAAAGAGTTGTTGAAGCAAGGTTAAGAAAAGAGATGAGGATTAGTGAAGAGCAGTATGGTTTCATGTTGAGAAAGAGCACCACAGATGCAGTGTTTGCTCTGAGGGTGTTGATGGAGAAGTACAGAGAAGGTCTGAAGGAGTTACATTGTGCCTTTGTGGACTTGGAGAAAGCATATGACAGGGTGCCTAGAGAGGACTTGTGGTTTTGTATGAGGACGTCAGGTGTTAATATTTTGGCACATCTGTTGTCACATATTGCTGTATGTCCAAAATATTCTATGGTGGCAGAGCAAAGAATAGACTTTTAAGGCTGTTGAAGCAAATTTTAGAATACAGCATGTCTTCACTTGTATTATGTGTTGCTGCAAACAGATATGGATTCCCAAAAAGAGATTCACAATTTTGTAAAAGTAACAAAAGAAGAACCAAAATTGATCTTAAATGTACTACGGCTAGGATAGATACAACAACAAACAGTCATTGAGCCACAGACACTGTTAAGAAGTAGCAGAAAAACAGTTAAGAAAAGGTTGGGGCTTAAAATAAAATCACAAACATAAGTGTAAAACATGTGGCCGGTCTCTGTACACAATACACTACCATTCAAAGGTTTGGAATTGGTGTTTTTAATTTAAAAAATCCCATTTTAACAGATAATTGCATACAAGGATTATTATGCTACGCTTGTCTGTGCACATCTGTTGTCACATATGGGTTTGCAGGTGCAGGCACAGATGCTAACGTGTTCCTGATTGTGTTTGGGGAGAACGGGGACACTGGTACTTTAGCACTAAAGGAGAGCGGCAACAGAAACAAGTTTGAGCGCAAACAGACAGACATGTTCCGCTTTAATGACATCCTGAGTTTGGGAGAACTTTCCAAGATCAGAGTGTGGCATGATAATAAGGGTGAGCAAAAAAAAAAAAAAAAAAAAAACTTTCCCTAAAACTGAGCTGCTTCCAACTGCTGACAATTTTTTATATTTCATCCATTGCTGTCAGGACCAGCTCCTGGTTGGCATTTAGAAAGTGTTGATGTAAAAGACGAGCTCTTGAACCAAACCTTTCGCTTCCCCTGCGACCGCTGGCTGGCTAAAAACGAGGATGACGGCCAGATTATGAGGGAGCTTGCATGTGCCAACAATGATATCCTTGACCTCAGTGACAAGACAAGTAAGGAACAGACTTTATAGTTTACTCCTTCCTCTAATACACTGATTAAATGTATAATTCCTTTGTGATCCCTGCATCAGCATAATGCATATGGCTGCTGCAAAGCGAGCAACAGCAGCTCACACACATGACATTCTCACAACTTTCTTGCCAGAATATGAAATTGACATTACAACAGCCAACTCTGAAGATGCAGAGACGAAGGAGAATGTCTGGATAGTGCTTGAGGGGAAAAGAGCCCGTTCAAAGGAGTTTATGATGGAGAACTCTTCAAAGAAAAAGAGATTCTTGCGGTATGAACTTGCAGAACTGGCCAGCCTGGAGGACATTGAAAATCCTTTCACTGATGTTTTATTTATTGATGAAATATAGTATATTCCCTTTTAGCAATCACTCTGTTCTTTTGGGCGCTCTGGAAGGCATGTTGACTATGAGGGGTGAAAAGGGTGAGAAAAAAAAACATTTTTGTCTGGAATACTCGAAAATTTACATTTCTTTCTTCAATTTAGGGGCGCAACCGACTCATTTGAGTTTTCCTCAAAGATACTTGGAGACATTGTTGGTATCTCTTTGGGTCATGTAACTAAAGATAAAAAAGTGAAGAATGAGACACACTGGCATGTTCAGGAAGTGGCGGTGACAGAAAAACAACTTGGGAACAAGTAAGTTTACAATCCCATTTCAATGAATATTTTCAATATTTACATTTATTTTGGGGGGGGGGGCAAACTCTAGAGATCCATTGTCTTAAAAAGATTTTCTGCTATATGACAAACACTAAAACTACACTCACAGGCCACTTGATAGGTTCACCTACCTTGTATCAACATCCATTGCTCGTTTCTCAAATCCATTCATAATATAGAGGATCAGTGGTGGCCTAGTGTTTAGGGACTAGGCCTCAGGATCGGAATGTCTTGAGTTTGAATCCCAGACCAGAAGGTTGCCATGAGGTACCTTTGAGCAAGCTACCCTCCCCATCACTACACCCTGGGGCATGTGTGCAGAGGATGCATTTTGTTGTGGTTCACTGTGTGCTATGCTTTCACAATGACAAATAGTCACTTTCACTATAGATACAATTTGTAGTTTATAATAACAAGCTCTAGTCCATCTGTTTTTCTGTATCAGCTATTGGCCCCTCTATCCCCATTATCAGTGGTCAGGATCTGCACAAGAACATAAGTAAGCATGTACTTTGTATATAGTGGTTCCCAGCTTTGCCATGGAACCAGCAGGGTAGTGGCAGTAAGCAGTAAGCAGTAAGCACCAAAACAATTATATTGTCAAAACAAAGTCCCGATATAACTGTGTTTGTTTTAGCCACTTAATACCATTACAAACTGGGTGATAGGCCCTTTTTATTAAAAACAGATTTTATTGATAGGCCCATTCATTTTTCAAGCAAGAATCTTCTTTCTTTTCAATGTTGTCGCCTGTTTTATTCAGAAACAGCAATTCTAGCTGCTCTGTCCATCTTCACTGCTCTACAGGTATATTTTCCACTGCGATGCCCGAATTCTTCTCACTGCAAAGAAGGATCAATTCATGACCTTCGAGTGCAGCAAGGCTATAGAGAGCTTCGCCAGTAAAGTTCGCAGCCTGGTGCCTGTCAAATATGAGGTTATCATCATCACCGGTGACATGAAGGGAGCAGGGACAGACGCCAACGTTTTCATCACCATTTATGGTGTGAACGGAGACTCTGGGAAGCATGCGCTGAAGCAAAAGTTTAGGAACTTGTTTGAGAGGGGCCACACTGATCGCTTCATTATAGAGATGCTGGACCTGGGGGACCTCTTGAGGGTAAAAGTGGAACATGACAACAGTAGCACATCACCTGGCTGGTTCCTGGAGTGTGTGGAGATTACAAACACTGCCAACTGGGTAACCACTATCTTTGTCTGTGGAAAGTGGCTGGACAAGACTAAAGCAGATGGGAAAATTGAAAGGGTCCTGTATCCCAAATACTGACACTCAGACCCTTTTTTGTCTGTTTTCACTTTTATGTATTTATGATTTTTTAACTGAATTCATTTTGAAAGAGGTGAATGAGTTTTATTTGTACTTTTTTTAAACAAAAAAGCTAAAAGGGCCAGTGTTTCAAATCGGATCTAGAAAATCATAAATCATAGACAAAAGTCACATTTTTGAAGCATTTTAGACATTTTATTTGAAAAACACATACAAAAAGGTCATATACAAGACAAGAAATTAAAAAAGAAAGAACAGTTTGGGTTAAGCTATGCAACTTTTTGCATCATTAGTAATAAATACAGTACAAAATCCACCAAAAGTGAATCTAAGTGTTTTTTTTTCTTTTTTACGCAATATACACTTAATCTAGTTATCGTATGATGATCATCGAGCTATTGCTTAAATATTGTCAATACATATTTTTTTTCTACTTGACTATAAAATATTAATGTCAGAAAACATTGCGCAGTAACAGCAACAGCAGTGTCTTATACAAAGATAGCCACTTCCCTTTCACTGGCAGGTAATTCAATATTTTTTTTTTTACTTTTTTTTAACGTCAGCAGCAGAAAAAACATCAGAAAGATTTATGGTAAAATATTTTAACATATCTATCCATTCTCATACCTATATTAAAACCTGAGAAAGACATGCATTATAGAGCTTGTGCTTTAGGATCTACTGTTCATTCTGTTTGCGAAACATAATACTATTGCTGTATGTCCAAAATCTTCTATAGTGGTGGAGCAAAGAATAGACTTTTAAGGCTGGTGAGGCAAATTATAGGATACGGCATGTCTTCACTTGTATTATTTTTTTCTGCAAACAAATATGGAATCCAAAAAAAATCCCATTTTCAAATAGCCTGTGTCAAAATCCCATTTGGCACAGACATAATGAAGCAGCAAATATTTTTGCCATCTTTGTCTAATTTTTATTATAAACAAATGAATTCTGTTGTAGTGTTTCTAGAAGTTGCACCTTTAAAAACTGTCAGTGGCTGAAATTCACTGCGAAATATACCCCACCCCTAGAGAAAGGTCCGATAACAACTTCACAATTTAGTAAAAGTAACAAAAGAAAAACAAAAATGGCCATCTTAAATGTACTACAGGTAGTGATAGATACATCTACAGACAGTCATTGAGCTCCAGACCCTGTTACGAAGTAACAAAAAACAGTTTAAAAAAGGGTGGGGCTTAAAATAAAATCACGTGTTCTTCACAAACATAAGTGTAAAATACGTGACCAGTCTCTGTGCACAATACACTACCGTTCAAAAGTTTGCAATTGGTATTTTTAATTCAATCCCATTTTAAAAGATAAATGCCCATAAGGATTATTCTGCTACTCTTGTGTCCCTTAGCAGGTTTCATATCCTATGTTTTCAACTGAGATTCCTGGAAAAGAAAAAGAACTTTAGATTCCACAATGATGGACGGAGCTGCTGAATAGATGGTTTTACAAACACTGAGAAAGCTCCACATCATCTTAGATGAAGGAATAATAAACAATTAACATGCATATCATGTTTCAGAAGTGATCAAATCTCTAGGCTACAACCTGATAAAAAATGATGCTAGAAGATAAATCTATTATTCCGTTGTTTTCCCAAAATATGTGGTTATATTGAGTCAAATGTGTACAAATATTGTTTGCGATGTCGTTTTCAACAATTGAAATCTATATTCAGTTATACAGATTTCGTTGAAAGCTGTCATCGAAAATAAAATATCAAAAACGTTTTCAATGACGACTGAGTCTGAACTTTTGAACGGTAGTGTAAATCCAGCTAATATAAAGCTTTAGGATGGCTCATGGCTAATCACAGTACATCTCACTCTGCACTAAGCTGTGTAACACGACCACTTTTTTTTTATGTCAGATCATTAACCAAGTTAGGAGAATTAAAGTAAAGAGAGCATGGTGCACATTTTTCCAAATGCCAGTGAGAGGGTAGCCAAGCTGAGAGTGCAAAATAGGAGATACATGCAAAACATTTCCAGTCTAAAGCGGTTTGTCTACTAGATCACAGCTGAAGAATTCTTTGAAATTGCATTAATGGAATGTAACCAAATCCACAGCACCACACACTAACACATTTCAGCACACCCTTTTTGATTTTTTTTTCCTCTTTTTTGTCTCTTTTTCTCCTTTAAAGTACAAATGCATGCAAAGCACTCCCATTAAAGTATGCACAATGAGGTATTTATACACGTTATGTCTATGTAAATAAATAAACAGATTAAATCAGCAAACTAAATCAAAACTTAAATACGCACCCATACTAGCTAAAGTTAGTCATAAATTATGATTGTTAAATACTTAAGGCAATTTTTGACGCACAACATCCTGTGTAAACTATTGAATGCTGGACACAGGACATGAGTGAAAAGATAAAAAGATTGCTCCGTACCCTCAGAAAGGGGAAAGAAATAAAAAGAAAAAAAAACAAAAAAAAAAAAAACAAAAACCAGACAATGAAGCCACAGAAGGAAGCTTGACAGACATAACACTGCTCACTCACAGAAAAAGGCTAGCAGGGGTCAGGACACTAATCTCTCACTGAGACAATCATAACGCCAATATATGATATTACTGAAAGCGAGAAAGGATGGAAGTCTGTTTCTACCATGTAGAAGGAAAAAATACTTTTTTTTCTCCCTCTTCGTTTCAGGAATTATTTTTAAGAACTTATTCTTTAATAAACACGAAACAATTACAGAATAATTGCACTTGTAAATCATTTTATTCCCCGATTCCAAGGATTTTCTTTATATTTTGAAATTGTGTTTTGAAATTGAGACACAATTTATTTTCTCAAAGGTTTGATGGGGAAATTTTGATACAATGTATTGAAATGTGTTTTTAAACTCAAAATGAGCTGAAATGATGCTGCATTTTCTTGATGGATCATGACGGATTTGTGAGGAAGGATCTAGTTTACCAGTATGTGACTGAAGACATGAAAGTTTTCCCCACCCATTAGTGCAGGGTGACATCAAATTCCGAATATGTTTAGAGGTGGGGCAAAAGACTAAGTTATGAATATAGTTTTATTTATTATAAGTTCTAAAAGTATTCATATGAAATGATGAATTGGGCTTTATATTGCCAGAAAAATAAAATAACAAGTTAACAAAATGTTTAAACTTGAGAATTTGAGAAAGAAAATTTGAAAGATTATATCTTGAGATAATAACTCTCAAAATATAGTCTGGGAGAACATTGCATTTTCAATATCATTCAAAAAATAATTCTTATTATTTTGAAATTCTAAGAAAATACAAAGAAAAAAGATCTTGTCACATTAAGAAAATATTGTGATTACAAATACAAAATTTAGAAGAAATACCATTTAGACAACATTTTGAGAAAATAAATCATTCATTTGAATTTTTTTTTCCTAAAGCTAAAAAGAGGAATAATTTTGAGTTTTTAATCAAGACAAAGCCTTTTTTAAATTAAGTCCTGATACATGAAACAGAGAAGGAGGGGAAAAAAAGGTTTCTACTCTACCTGGTTGAAAAAGCCCTCTGTAATAAACCGACTGTCCACTTTGCCGGACAGTTTGACACAGCTCTAGTGGACGCCTATGGAAGTTAGGGAAAAGTGAAGCGAATGCGTTTTGTCAGTCATGACTTTATGGCCTTTCAGTGCATTATTGACAAACTCTTTTGAGAAATGCTACCGAGCCATAAAGTTATAAAAAATAAAGCGCAATAAGTGAAGGTTCAACCGATCTTGTGCATGTAATAGTAAAGCTAAATGATCAATGTCTGGCTACGCTACTGTTTTTCTTTCTTTTTTTTTCGGATGGAGTATACGGTGAGGACCGCAGTGTACACGTTTTAGCACTGGTCAAAGAGACAGGTCACTGAGTGCAAATGCATAAGCAAAGGGACGAGAGAAAAATTCACAATCACATCGAAGTCAGGCAACCTCATAATATAGTGCATTTACAAAAATAACAGCTAGCTACATTAAGACAACAATAAATATTATTCCAGCATTGCAGCTACTTATTTGAAATGGTGAGAAGCTGAACCAGCCCCACAGCTAGGTTGGCATAATCATCAATAGTCAGGAAACGAAATAAGAAGAACAGAACAGGAAGAATGAAAACAATCAACTCAAAAAATACAGCTTAGAAAAGTTATGTTTGGTATCTATAAAACAATGGCTTTTCTCCCTTTTCGTCTCCTCCAGAAATGGCAGCAACAGGTTTCATGCACAATATGACATTAGAGCTGCTTTCTTAGCTGAGTAACTCTACATATACTGTACGTTCAAGCGATACCACACACTTACATTGCTAATGGAAACACTGAGAAGTAGGCTGTTGCTATTAGAATGTGTGCTTGTCCTACAGGCATTAAGGTATACATCTCACTCTTTGTTACGTCAGTGACAAGTTGAGAACACAGTGTCTTCAGAATTAGTAAGATATCTCTCATGCACGAACTGTCCATCCTATCCGGTATGTTCCCAAATAAAGGAAAAAAAAAAGCCCCGGCCACTCACAGAACATGCATTTTGAAGATACTTTTCTAAGCATGGAGATTTTTCACAAGCACAAATACATACTGTCACAGCTTAAGTCAAGCCTGGCCTTGCTGTCACCATGATTACAGAAAGTACATCAAGCATCACTTCTGATAATTACAGTTAAGGATTGTTTGTTAGTATCATTTCCTACAGGATTACTGGACTGGTGAGAACAAGGTTACCCTTACGTGCTGCCTACTCAGGAACTTCCCATTCTGCTCATTACATTTCACAATTTAACATACCATCCCAGTTCACAAACTGTGTAGTGCTTATTCCCGATAGTAGATAGACTGCACTCCCCTACGGCGTAGAAGGCTGCAGTGCATCTGAAACACACGACTGACTACTTCTAAATTTGGACGCTTTGTAATGTTTGTCTTGTGATGCGATATCCTTCAATGCAAAGGGGGAAAAGCTTTAGGTCATCTGCACTTGAGATCGTCCAGGAGCTGCGCTTACTGCCCTAAATACCCAGAAGGTGCATGCAGGGGACCTTGATAGGAACCATCTCGTTCACTAAAAGCTGCCGTGGACACTTGCGCAGATCTGAACAATCTTTCTCCACGAATCCTCCCGCTTCTTTACGTTTTTCCTTTTGTCCTTATTCCTACCTGCTTCACGTCTTCGGTTGGCTCAGAAGGCAAGGTCAAAGGTGAGAGGTGATGGAGAGACAGACATTTGGCAAAGTACCCAAGAAGGGACAGGGAGAAAGGGCAGGGCTTTCACCGGTGCTACAGAAGACATCAGCTGTCCGGAGTCAGCTGCGTCTCAATGTCCACCCTGCAAATAGGACACTTCTTATTGGTCGCAAGCCACTGGTCGACACAGGCCTGATGGAAGAGGTGCATGCAGGGTAATCTCCTGATAGAAAAAAATGGATTATGTTATTACAAGCTGTAAAATCACATATGCAGCAGTGTACAGGCAATAAACAGGATCAGGAGTGTCCCAAACACAGCATATTTCAAAAGATCGTTATAGGCTTCACTACGCCCGAATGAGCCTTCTGACTGTTTTCTTATAAAAATATCAAATTAATGCAGAGCGGACTTTTTTTCAAAGTGGAAAATGAAAACAATCTAGTCATTTGCAAAAAAGTCATTTGTAAAAGCCACATTTCAACAGCAGCTGTGAAAACACCAGCTGTTAGAGTACATGCTTTGCAGTGAAGGTGCATTCAAACGTTAAAGCAGCCTGAAATATAAAGGCGTTTTTTTTTTTAAGTGAAAGTGAAAAAAGTGAAAATGACAACCCTTGTCAATGCGAGGTCACAGCACAGCGCAGTGAACCACAACAAAATTGGACCTCTGCATTTAACCCATGCAAACACCGTGCAGCAGTGGGCAGCTATTGAAAGCACCCGGGTAGCAGTGACGGGGATGGTACCTTGCTCAAGGGTACCTAAGGGCAACCTACTAGCCAGGGAATCAAACCCACAATCTTCCGATGCAGGGGCAACTCCCTAACCACTAGGCAACTGCTGCCCCAATGCCCCAGATGCTCATTAATTAAAAATATGCACAAAAAAAACATGTATCTTATTATCTTAATGACCATTTTAAGTTTTCCAGTTCTTTAAAGCAAAAAGCAACCTAGCATACTGAACTGGTTTTAGTTTCGGACCGCAGACCTATATGTATATTCCCCTCAGATTTTAAGCATACAACAGTTACACATTGGTAATTAATACATATCATGATTAGGGGCATACCTAGCAATTAATATATTTTCACAAGATCAAAACAAAGACGCCAACTACCTCACATCCTCTCCGTCCTCAAGCATAGACAAACATATTGTACACTTTTCATCCGTGTCCAACTCGTCTTCATCCATGCCTATTTTCAGCTCCAGTGGTCTTCTCTGTAGAAAGGAAAGGTTTTTATTTTTCATTTACCTGCTTAATAGTTATAGCTGGTTGCTTAAACTTCACTTTGTCTTCCTTTTTGCAGTAGTGTTCTATATGGTTGCACGCTGGATCACAATGAGCATCATCTTAATGTGCCCTATGCTTAAAGTAAGGCTGAACTTAATTGTATTCAGTTGTGTACTTGAAAGTGGGATATGTTCCTTATTGAAAGGAACATGTCATTTGAACATGAAACAACTTAAAATTACAACAGAGAACTAATCATTCTGGACCAATATAATGCTGAGCATTTGTTACAGCTTTCTTAAAACACTAATGAGATAAAACCATTTTTAACAGGGTTAACACTGTCTGCAACCAAACTGGAATTATAACAGAGGGGAGTGGCATAATGCATGTGTATCAAATAACATTGTAGGAGAAATATATTAAGGAATCTCTGGTTTTTCTATAAATTTACTTCAGATGAGCTCACCTTTTTGTACTTATGAGGGAACGTAAACCTCTCAATGGTGGTTTGCACGGCCCCTCGATTCACATTTCCAAGCCTGTCTTCCAGCTGTAAAAGCTCCTGTAATTAAAAACAAATGTATTCAAACTGCAGTCTGCACAAGTTGAAAGCTTGTTATACAGACCATATTTTGTCAACAGTTTGTGAAAAGAGAAGTCTTTTCATGAAGTTTTCTATTTTGTATATTTGTTAATCCACTAATAAGTGCCTCTGTTCCTGGGTGAATTAAGGACTGTTTAGTAAGAGAAGAGGCCAGACAGAATCCGACAATACCTCGTAGCTTTCCCGCACAGCGGTGGCATGGCGAGAGGGATTGAGGCCTTGCAGGGTCAACAGATGTAACTGTGGATACGGGTAGTTTCTGATCTCATGGACAACCTTCAAAAGAGAGCAACATTAGATAATCTGAATCTGGATTATTTATGTTATTCAGTAACTAAAGGATTGCGATAGCCATTTCTGTAAATCGGCTCTCATAATCTGTTCTGCAGATTTAGATTAATTCTAGCATTAGATGTGGTGAGGATTATTCAGAAATGTAAAACACCGAAATCTGCTAAACCCAGAACATTGGTGGTAGCACAGAGTGATCCCAGAAATGTAACCACTTAACCATTGGTAAAGTTTTATTAAGGTTATAAGATTACATTATAAAATGTTTTTAAAGATGATTTGTTTCAACATTCTTAGCACAAAACCAGACTAGTTGTAGATTTTCCATGTGGTGTATAAGGATTACAACCACCCAGCCAGACTGCTCTAGGGTAGTGAAAAGCAGAGAGGTGGAAACATCACAGCCTGGGGCTGTTTTCTTTCAGTGGTGTCAGTGTGCTTGTGTTCATTGATGTGATCATTAATTCACAAATGTGCCATTCTGGATTTAAGCCAACTGCCAATTTTTAAGCCAATTCAGAGAAACTACTCAATTAATATCAACACTGAAAAACTAGCCTTCTGAAAGAGTACTTTTCCAAAAAGAAATGTTTTAGTGACACTTAGTTTAACTTCGTTAAAATTTTTATTTTGGCAAAAAATAAAATGAGCAGTTTCCCAGCACAGCACTCATTGAATTAAACTATTAGACAAAATGCTACCTCTGCTTTTAACCCACACACATGCGCAGCAGCCATATCCAGCACCCAGGCAGCAGTAATTGGGACGGTATCTAGCTCAAGGGCACCACAAGACGACACAACCACAACCTGTCCGATCCTGGGGCCTAGTAAAACACTACCGCTAACTGAATGATCTCTCTGGATTCACAAAAATTCAATAGACATACCACTTGTGCTGAAGATGCATTCCTGGGGAAATGGTGCAGCCTGGGAGAGGCCAGGTAGTGCTGATAGTGCTGAGGGAGCTGAGGGACATGGTACTGAGGGTGAGGCAGTCCAGGGTCCACACTCAAATCCCTGTTAAAGAGAACACAAAGGCCAGTCAGCGAGAGGAGTCACCATTGTATACAACTCAACTGGATTCTTCTAACCAACAACCTGACATTGAGAAATTTGTTTGCATTAAAAAAATCATATTTCTATTCTAACGTTATACTGATCTTCAACAAAACGAAATCACATGAACATGTTAACCACAGTGATTCTAAGGATGCATATGGTGATTAATTGAAGTTTACTAGCTTCTTAAAGAGCCTGATGTAGCTTATTAAACATGAACATTTCTAAACATCCTGTTCACTACCCAATCCACATTCAATATTCAGACACTAACCAGCCTATAACAGTTTAGTGCTACCTACTTACTTTGAAGGTAGAAGTAGGGTTTGGTTTAAACTGCTTTGAGCCACAAAATAGGGCACACAATCAGAACAGTTGTCAAATACAGTCAGTTTTACAGACACATTAACAAAAACTGCCAGAGAAAGAAAGACTGAAAACTGCAAATGGATGGTCTAAATAAGGAGCTTTTAAAAAGAAATCCCTATTTTTTTAATGTAAAGCAGAAAATGAAATTACCAGTCGGTTCCTTCAGCAAGGTAGCGTGGCTGTTGCGGGACAGGAGGAGGAGGAACATGGATTGAAGGGTTGTATTCATATGGTGGACGCAGCGTCTGAGGATGATGGGGCATTCTCTCTTGGGCATGTCTGCTTGAAAGATTCAATCTAAGTTTTATTAATGTTGAAAACGTTAGTTTCTATTTCTCACATTGTACTAAAATATGCACATTTAGCAAACCTCTACATTAGTTTGCGGCAACACTTCAATTCTGCTACATAACAGGCATAATATGAGATGTAATACGTAGTCTTGAGTTGTCAGTAACATTGGAGAAATATGCTTCTATTACTAGCCATTATGGCAGATACCACATCATATTCCATGTTTATAGCATGGTTACATCAATGTTATTTAGCCAAGTTAATGAAATCTTTATAAAACATGTAGCTGATGTCTTCTGCATGAAAAAATTTAAAATTTTGTTAGGTATGAAGTTTTGATCTGACAGGGGTAAATGTACAGTGTAGAATATAAAAAATACATTTATTTTAATACATTCTACATTATTGATGGAGTACTAGTACTTCTCTTTGATCACATTTCCAAAATGGGGAAAAAAGTCTTTACACCCTCATCAAAGCACTTGTTGCAAATATCAATGGTTAAAGAGAGATTTTCTCTTGCCAATGAGTTCCTCTTCATCTGGATTTGTTTTTATCAGAACACCAAATTATCTGCCCTAAGCTGCACTAAAAACTGTGAATACAAATGCTTAAACATTTTAGTTTTTGCTTTTTACATCCTTGACAATGATAAAATGCCATCACCGTCGTTGAGAAGAATATAAGAATAAAATATCAGGTGTGGATGCAGTGGCAGGATGTAAGACCTCACCTGGGCTGTGGAAGGATCCTCCTGTGCTGTGCCTCCAGGATCTGCTGCTGGATGAGGTATTGCTGGTGTAAAGCCTGAGGTAGGAAATGGGGGCCTTGGATGTCCTGGAACTGCGGCGCTGGCATATGGCTGAGGGGCGGATGGAGCGGGGCAGCTGGCTGGTGCGTCGGGGCAAGGTGTGGGTTCATCCCCGTCTGAGATTGTCCTGGATGGGGCATTGGGAAGTCAACAGGGATCTGGGCCTGAGGGCCTACGTGGAAATGGCGGCAAGAGGTAGCATGGCTATGCTGATGCCTGTTAAACTGAGATCCTGCAAGAACAACGACACCGCGTCAAAGAATGTCGGACACACAGAGCCTGATCTTCAGAATTTTTGAAACTTTTTTGTCACCAGTCCTAAGCCTCCAGAGTTTCTCCTGAACTAGCAATCTGTTAAAATCCATCATTAGTGGGTAATGGGTGTGATGAAGAATGCAGGGTGAGGCAGAGTGCTCTGTGTAGACTTTACTGGTCTGAAATACTACCGGGGTGTCTCGGTGTTAAGTTGGCAGCAGTGCATGTGGTTTTGCTCTCAGTTCTCAAGGTCGCTTCTCACCTTCCAGCAGCTGACACTTCGACAGATGTGAGTGAGCTACTATTATTTACTGACTATTCCAAGCAGCTAGCCGAGCCTCTCAGAGGGGGTCCTTGGCCAGCTGATGGAGTCCACGCCTGCTTCAAGTGCTCTGCTAAATCTATGGCTTGGGCTCAGACTGATTCGGCAGGTCTTCGTGAGGTGACTCCAACAGTTGCGGTGCCAAAGCATGCAGTAAAACGTTGCAGTAAAAAAAAATAATAATAAAAACATATCACATATATAAAGGAATACTAGCATGCATTAAGCAGGTCATTTAATTAAAGGTGGAACATTTAAAGGGCCAATATCGTGGAAACCCTCTTTTTTTAAACAAGTTTTATGTATATCAACACATTTCAAAAGTTACTATTCACTCTTCATATTTAAAACTATCTGCAAAATTGAGGAATGTTTCAGCCAATCAAAGCAGATCATTTCTTCAGTCTCAAGAATGTGCAGTGCATCCAGAAGGTATTCACAGTGCTCCACTTGTTCCTAATTCCAAAATGGATTCATTTTTACCTCAGAATTCTACACACTACCCCTACTGGTCTGGGATTCGAACCCACGACCCTCTGATCCTGGAGCCAACTCCCTAACCGCTAGGCCACCACTGCCCATCACAAGCTCCATCAGGTTGGATGGTTCCAATCAGGTTAAAGTCTGGACAGTGGCTGGGCCACTCAAAGACATTCACAGAGTTGTCTCGAAGCTTCTCCCTTTTTATCTTGGTTGTGTGCGTAGGGTCGTTGTCCTGTTGGAAGATAAACTTTCACCCGAGTCTGAGGTTCAAAGCGCTCTGGAGCAGGTTATCATCAAGGATGTCTCTGTACATTGCTGCATTCATCTTTCCCTTGACCCTGACTAGTCTCCCAGGTCCTGCTGATAAAAAAACATCCCCACATAATGACGCCACCACCACCATGCTTCACTGTAGGCATGGTATTGGTCAAGTAATGAGTGATGCCTGTTTTCCTCCAGACATGATGCTTGGCCTTCAGCCCAAAGATTCAATCTTTGTTTCATCAGACCAGAGAATTTTGTTTCTCATGGTCTGAGAGTCCTTCAAGTGCCTATTGGCAAACTCCAGGCAGGCTGTCTTGCCTTTTACTGAGGAGTGGTTTCCATCTAGCCACTCTATTCCACCTGATTGGTGGAGAGCTGCAGAAATGTTTGTCCTCCTGGAAGGTTCTCTCTCCATAGAGCAATGCTGGAGCTCTGTCAGAGTGACGATTGGGTTCTTGTTCAACTCCCTGATTAAGTTTCCTCCTACCCCGATTGCTCAGATTGACAGGGCAGCTCTAGGAAGAGTCCTGATGGTTCCAAACCTGATGGTTCCAAACTTTCATTTACAGATGATGGAGGCCACTGGGCTTATTGGGACCTTCAATGCTGCAGCAATTTTTCTGTAGCCTTTCCCAGATCAGCCTCCTTACAATCCTGTCTCTGAGGTCTACAGATGATTCCTTGGACTTCATGGCTTGGTTTGTGCTCTGACATACACTGTCAACTATGTGACCTTATATAGAAAGGTGTGTCTTTCAAAATCATGTCCAATCAACTGAATTTAGCACAGGTCGACTCCAATCAAGATGCAGAAACTTCTGAAGGAAGATCAGAGGAAACAAGAAGCACCTGAGCTCACTTTTGAGTGTCATGGCAAAGGCTATGAATATTTATTAACTTTTTTTATTTTTAATACATTTGCAAAAGTTTCAAGCAATTTTTTTCAATTGTCATTATGGGGTGTTGTCTGTAGAATGTTTAGGTAAAAAATTTCTTGAATCCATTTTGGAAAAGGTCTGCAAGATAGCAAAATGTGGCAAACGTGCATTGCTGTGAATACTTTCCAGATGCCCCGTAGTATCAAACACAGTCTGCATAATTCTGAGGTATAAGGAACTGGGAAAAAACTGAATTTGGTACAAACACACACATTAACAGTACAATATAAATGTAAGATATGGCCCCTTTAAATGTTTGTCTTTGCGGTGTGGTGTTGTGCTGAAGGTGCTAAAAAAAGATGACTAAACTAGCAAATAATGACAAGAATTATCATCATGGTGAAGTAAACACCAAGGTAAAGTTATTAAGGTCTAACGTAGTTCTAATCTGCAATCTCTGAGGATGTCCTATAAAATATACAAATAAAATCATGAATCAGATGTGGATGAACATGTCTATAAAAAGGGAGAAATGTGCATGAAATTGAAAATACATTGGCAAAGTGAATACAAATCTATAGTACATGTAGCCCTGATCCATTTAGGGAGGGTCTTGTACACTTCAGTTATCTGGTGTGCACTTCATAAAGATAAAGAAAACTTTATGAAGGTCTTTAAGGTTCGCCCACTCTTTAACATCAACCAGTCCATTTTTGTTCTGCTCCAGCTCCAGACACACTTGACGTTGGCTGTATTGGAAATAGCCTACTAAATAATATTGGTGTATGCTTGTGCACTGAAGGTACCGAAAAGTAGTAAGCATTCTGGAGTATGTGATCAACCTGAACTTCTCCAGTTTGTCAGAGAAATCAAGATGATGAAAATTCTGGTGGAACATACAAGTGTGCAACCAGAGCTATCTTGATATACTTCATCCCGTAACACAACATCGCCATTTCAGGACCCAAACACCTGGTGGTCATGGGACACTACAGTACACTCTACATGCTCCATAAAGGTGACTGTGGTATTCTGAACACTAAAATAAACTGCAGCTTTGCAGTTTATAGAATATATGTATAGATTCGAAATGCATTATTCAGTACACAGTCATTTAATTAGCCTTTTCAGCTGTTGGGAAATAGAAAAAGGTGGATAGGTTTAAGCTACAAAACTCTACTGAGAACGTGGGCACAGAATTAAGGCCCAGACAGTAAAATAGTGAAAGTGAATATAGGACTAATCACAGTTGTGTGCCTGTTAGTGAAGCAGTGTAACTAAAAACACCCTTACATTACTAAATCACATAGCAGAAAAAAACTGAGAGAGACATCAAAAATCTGAAAGGCAGCATTAATTTCTAGGTCTAGGTTCTAAGTCGGGACCAATTCTAGTTAATTTAATTGAAAAATGTATTTCTTATGGGAAATAAAATGGTGAAGCTTATGTAGATGAAGATAATTGACCATAACTAACTTCAGTTAAAAGTCCAAGCGCCACCCACCCCTCTTTGGAGACTTTATGGTGGTTTACTGTGCATCATATTCACTTGTTAAAGTTAAGAGAGTTCACTAATGTGTGAAGAGTTGCAGGTTTTATTCCTGGCTGACCAATAAAATTACAGGAAAGGAAGGCAATCAGTGACAGTTGTAATAGAAGAGTTTAGTGGCTGCATTCGCTAAGTTAGAATGAAGCATCTAATGTTTTATTTTTTAAGCATAGCTTGTTTTTACTGGCAGTAAAGTCGGTAAAAGTAGCTTCTGCATAACTCCATTTTAACTCAAACTTTTAGATTTCTTTTCAGTGGAATTGAGAGGAACCAGTTATATTTTAACATTACATTTCCTATTTCTCGTTTTGGCTTACAGTACCCCTCTGAGGATTTAAATGCAAAAAATAATAATGATAAGCACATAATTGCCAAGTTTCAAGCGTTGCATTATGAGATTGTTCCCAAATTACTACAAATGTGATTAGATATTTTAACAATTTTAAAACCGCATTTTAATATCGGTTTTTATATTTGTTCAGCCCAACAAAGCATAATCTATACCATTCTTAGTAATTTTTGCAGCTTCCAGAAACATTTCTTTCTATGTCTGGTTCCTATCAGTACCACTTTAAAAAAAACAAAAAACAATGCAGCACAGCCGTATAGATGTATGACACAATTGATGCATAGCTAAGCCTAGTGGAGCATTCAAAAAAAAAGAAAGATTTGTGAACCCATAAGATATTTAAAAGATGCAAAGTGATGTGCGCCTTCCCGATTTTTCCCCCTTCTCTAAAAACGCACTATGAATACCTTAAATACATTCACAGACATTAAAGCTGAACTATTTACATTAGAAATTATGAAAAAAGCCAAGGCATCATGAGGTAGGATGTGCTGTAAATATGCTTTATATATGTGCAATGAATTTCACCCAGTGGCAGGATGTCTTCCAAGTGTTAGTGAGAGAAAGAATAATCACAGAGATGGAATGTTTGAATACCTCCACACACCACAGCATAGGGACATCTACATTACATCAGTATCATTTACTGGGAGAAGACTTAAAGGTGCAGTTCTACAGTTTCAAGCCTTAAAAAAAGTGTGCCATTTCCAATTAAAAAAAATATATATATATAGAATTAAGGTTTAAAGGCACTGATTCTGCCCCAGCACTCTTATAACTTATGACTAAAACATTTAACCTAAACAGTCTAAAAGATAATAAATCATACTGCACCTTCAAGTGCCTTAATAATCAACATAAATGACCACATGTAAACTCATTGAGGCCTCATGATGAAAAAGCAAGGAAATCAATCTATCTTTGTCACAGCAGGAGGGAGGAGGTGGGGGGGAGACAATAAATGGAAATCAGCAAGAAGCACACTGGAGGTTAGGAAAAATACTATATTCTTTATTGAAAAATATTAGTATATGTGGATCTGTGTCATAATAATAATAATAGTAATAATAATAATTCCATGCAACAAATAAAACAACATTGACCAAAGGCAAGGCCCACCATGCTCCGTACAGGGTTAACAGAACAAAAGCAGCATCCAATGAGCAGATGTGTTGGCTACAGCACATTACAGTACAGCAGGGTACATCTTTTCTACAGAAAGATTACATTGGAGTCTAATCAATGTAGAATAAAATAATATGAATAATGTGATTCATGCATTGAAGTCTATTACCAGAACAAGAGGTAGAGAAACCACAACCAAACAATAGACATTTCCACTCTAATAGAGGATATTTGTAGCAGTGCAGGAAATAAACATCCCTGTGAAATGGATAGCATTTTGGAATTTGTTAGTGCAGAGATTGGGTAAAGTGCTTCATTAATTTGTGTGATTTAATGCTGGGTTTTTTTTCTTCCTTGAGCTGTACTCAAAGCCATGTGGCCCAAGTCTGAGTGATCAACACAGGCGCAGTGTAGCAAATGTGTGTGGGCTTCCTGTTTGCTTTTTAGTAACTCTTAGTGATTAGAGACTTGTTTAAAAGCATGTGCCCCTTCCACCATGTATGGTATAGGGATGCACAGTGATATTAACAGAAGACTGCATTTTTTAAAAAAAAGTTATTTTAATTGGACTGAATTAGAAAGACATTTAGTGCCTTTTTTAACCCACAGTAAGAAAATATATTTTGTACTACTGTGTATTGCCAGTCCAGATCCCAATTTCTTTTTACACAACATGAAATACATATAGGGCAGTATCTTAAAAAAGGCCCAATTTGAGAAGGAACAAGCCCACACACAAGAGAGGGGTACAATGCACCTTTGTGTGTTTTGGAAAGGGATTGACTTTTTCATGATTCTTAAAGCAAAATGCATCCACTTTACAGGAATTTACACATGTTGACTACCAAGGCTGGATGGGAGGTACATGAGTCATACTATATATGGGTTAACTAGGGCAAATTAACATAGAGACAAATCTAAAATGTGTTAGCTATGTATATATAAATAAATATCTTATATTCTTTAGGGAGTACAGTCTTGGGTGCTTAAATACCAATGTCGTCTTCTGATGGAAAGAGGAAATGAAGAAGGGGATCACAAAACAGCTAAATGCAGAGAACAGGCAGAGGCCACACCACACAGCAGCAGATGATCATTAGCTACACAATGGAGGGGGGACGACAAAGATCTGATAATGCAGAATGTAGAGCCAGCCTCGATACTATGAGACAGGAAATAAGAACAGAAATAAAAGCACAATGAAATCGTTGATGCCACTCCATGGAAATCAGTGCCACGCTAGCTTTAGTTAACTGGCTAGCTACGTTCACTCAGCCGGGCAGCTAGTAGGACGGTGTGAGCAAGCTAAAGCGGAGTTAGCTGGCGGAAAATCTGCCATAAATCTTGTCTACCTGAGTGAAAAATGAGCCATCAATAATTAAAGTTAACAGGCCACATCCAGGCGCTGAATACGGAACGGTTTGAACGTTGAGCTAGCTGGTTACCAAGCTAGCGTTAGCAAAACAAAGCGGCCAAGAATTAAAGCTCTAAGCATTTATGGAGCCCTGTTAGTCATAAAACGGTGTAATTTACACTAAATGTTTATAAACCACTCAAACCCACATTCAATTTAACCAAAAAAAACGCATTTTCCCCCAAATCCATTCGACAGGGATTAGCAGCGCTAGCTAGCCGCGCGCGGATTAACGGTCGTTATTTTGCGAGCACTGCGACACGCCAGACTTAGCGACGAAAAAGGCGAGCAATTCACATAATACTGATGTGTTCGCTTGATGTTGTTTTCTACATCTCTGCAAGCTGGCCAGCTAACGAATTAGCTTGCCCTCCAAACAGAATTCATGCGTTTTTAACCCTGGACACAGAGCTCGCTTGCTAGCTAGCTAGCCAGCTAGCTAGCAAGAAGAGGGCAAACGGAAAAAAATAGTTTATTGCCAGCACACGACCCGAATCACCACCAATACTCCGATAACGTGGTCGTGCCTAGCTACTACAGAAATGTATTTTAGAAGACATAACATTACATGGAATAAAAATGTCATAAATACCTCTATTTCGTACTGAGCCGAAAACTGGAAGAACCAGGTATCCAACGTGGACTAACACCATCTTTGAATCCTTTTCGTCGATTAACAGTCTTTAAATAGATGGCTGGAAATACTCTCCACTATTTATATATAAAAAGAAATATCTAACGTTACATTCAGGCGGACCGTGCAGTTGCCTTGAGGACAAAGAGAGAGAGGGAGAGAGGGGGGCTGAATGAGGAGCACAAAGCTCTGACAGGTAAGTCACCGCTGGGGGGCGCCACTGGACAGAACCCGCACTCCGCCGTTCGCTGGAGTGATCCTGCAGCATGAGCCCAAACTCCTCCGGTAAAGATTATTTTAATTGATGGAAACAAAGCATAAAAACTGGTCCAAAATAAGCGAGCTTGTTGTCGCCAAATAAAGAAAGAAGTGGGTCATAATAACGAGATATTTTCTCGTTGGCTTTCTTATTATTACGGCTTAGTATCCCATAATAACATAATAACCATAATAATTATTACGAGTTAACATCTCATAACAAAGAGAAACTTTCTCAGAATAAAGTCTTAATGTCTCACAATAACAAGAAATGTTCATTATTACCTAACATCTCAAAAGGAGAAACTGCCTTAGTCATGTCTTTAAATCTAATAAAAGCAAGAAACTCTCATCCCTTTACATCCCATAATAACCAATTACCCAATAACCCATAACCTTCTCATAATTATGTCTTAATATCTCATAATAAAGTTAAAAGATCTATCTATCTATCTATCTATCTATCTATCTATCTATCTGTCTGTCTGTCTCTGTCTGTCTATCATCTATCTGTCTGTCTATCTGTCTCTATCTGTCTATCTGTCTGTCTCTGTCTGTCTATCATCTTTCTATCTGTCTATCAATCAATCTATCTAGCTAGCTATCTGTCTGTCTGTCTGTCTGTCTGTCTTTTGCATCTCATTATATGTTAAGTCATAACAAAAAGGAAGCCAAGTTCTAAGAACAAAAATTATTTAAAAAAATATCTCATTATTATGAGAAATACTGATTATGAGAAAGTTTATAATGATAAAGATTATCATTATAATGCCATGTTAAACCATTATAGTGAGAAAGTTTTATGATGAATTATTTTTAATCTGGCAGAAACAGGCTTCTATACTATGGTGTAAACTGACAGCTGTGAAAGATTCCGTTCAGCCAGACCGTTAGTCTTTCTAGTATTAGCACCTGATTTTTGTTGCCAGTGGATTTATAGCCTCTTCTTGAAGAGGGTTGGCCACTCGTCCAAATAGCTTCTTTTCAAATTAGTTCATAAATTCAGCTTTAAATCCTTGTTAAATGACCCCCCCCACACACACACACACACACACACACACACACACACACACACACACACACACACACACACACACTCACACACTCACACACTCATCTGAAGTGGCTGAGCTACCTGCCGGATTTTACCACAAGTCCTCCATAGGTTGTGTGAGTTTTAAGCACTGTGTCGTTTCACTTCAGTATGGTTTGAAACAGGTCAGTGAGCTTAACTCATTAATTTTTTACATGTGCTTTTGAGCAAACCAGCAGTCCGATTTTCTCTGAAAATTACTAGTTTAGACTAGGACAGACTTGTCTTGATGTGGAATGCAGACAGTCCCACAAGTATGAAGTGCTGTTCTATACGGTTTCAACAGTGTGTGTGTCTGTGTGTGTGTGTGTCTGTGTATGTGTGTGTGTGTGAATATACATTGTAAAATATACAGTATGTAAAGTGAGACAGTATTTGGAGGCATTAAAATTTGAAAAACTCTGTGAAATGGACCGTTTCATACTGATTCACTTTAAATTACTTCGTTGTCATTTGATAATTTCATGGTGGAGTTTATATGATCCACAACACAAAACCGTTAATGTGCATTAAATGACTGTGAGTGTAATGATCTGAAGGGAAAAAGCATTTCTATTTTTGTTTGTTTGTTAGTTTTGAATCTCATTAGGCAGCAGCAGCCGGAAATGAGGACCTGATGACCTGGGTGTAATGGGTCAGTGATAATTTTCTTCTTCTTTTTATTGGTGGTGTGCAGATCAAGCAGAGTGAGTGGTTTTGTGCTCTCCTCAAACTTAATTGTGGGTTGTAGTTTGCAGGTGCCATTTGTGTTGACAGAGCTGCACCAGACTGTGATATTGGTGCTGATGAAAGTTTCTGTGATGGTTGTATAAACCTGAACAACAGCCCTTGAGGCATGTTGAACTTTGCAGGGTGTAGGAACTACATTCTCTGCTGGGACTCTCTGGCAATGGACTTCTGGCAAAGGTCCCACTCCTGGAACATGAAGGACTTTACTGCCATCACAGTCCTGGCTGTGATGGTTGTGGGGATTGCTTTTAAAGTCCACCATAGTCTTTTCTGCTTTGCTCTTGTTCAGCTGCCAGTTGTTGTGATTGTTCCAAAGGACCAGCTGTTCAATCACCTGTATGTAAGCAGACTTATCCCTGACTTAAACAAACCCAACTCAGACTCAAAATTAAATTGTCAGTATGAAACAACAGAGAACTGCAGAAATTATTTGTCAGATAAGGGGAGAATAATTTACCAAAGTACCAAGGTAGCTGCCTGGCTGTATAGATACCTTATCTTGGTTTGGCTTCTGTTCTCAGGCTAAAAGTGCAAATTGTCTCTGAATATTTTTTTCTGTAGGCAGACTGGATAACGCACTGACAGCACATTGATGAATGAACATAGACAATTGTAACTTCTGTCCAGAGAGGTTACAGGATTTAATTTTATAGTACATTATACCACATCATGCAGTAATTAACAGACTAGAGTACCACTTTAATAATTCATTTTTCATATAATTTTTCATATAATTATTAATAATGCAGTACCATGCATTGTTTAAATTGTTAATTAAATGTAATAAATATGAATGTCCAAGTGAAAATTAAACCTAACAATATTATCATACATCATTTATTTTTTGCTGTATTTGTCTTTTGGGGAAAAAGCTTTCCTTTTTTTTTTAACTTTTGGAAGGGTTTCAGCTAACTGAGTGTTTCCAGAATTTAACATTTCACATCACCTGAGATGACTACTTTCATTTTAGGGGTTTAACTTAAATGAATAAGTATTGTCAAAATATTTGAAATTAAATGAAATATCGAACTTTTATTTTGTATTTTCAAAGCAGCGCCCTCGCTTGGCAGACTTTTATTTTGACATCACGGCCGACGTGACTGGAGTGCTGGGTGCACTTTGGGGAGAGATGGTTTGCAGCTTCTCGGTGTGAAAGTCGCGATTATTAACAGATTTCTTTTTAGATTTGCACTGTTGCATTTAAGACCCACATTCTTGCATCTTATTCCCTCAGTCCGTATATTAAATAAACAGCCACCACAACGAGGAATATTGTGATTTTTCCACGAGAGGCCCAGCTCGGGGAACATCCGCTCCTGTGATGGAAGGTACGCGTTACTGGATACGAGGAAGTAGCTTAGTGTTTATTTAATGGAGGATATAGTTATGATATTTAGAGCCTGTGCTGCTTAAACTGTTGTGCTATAAGAGACATTTCTATCTATTCGTCTCATTAACAGCCCCAATCTCCCCAATTACGTTATTAATGTTTCTATGTGAGAGTGTTTTCTGTTATAGTCCCCGTGTAAAAATATTTCCGATGTTTAATGAAGAGCAAAATATCACATGATCATACACTCGCAGTAATTGATTCTCTCTCGAGAACCGTTTGCGATCGAGACTCGTTTGCAGCTTCGCGAGTCCTGTCGTTGGAAAGGCTGTGTTCGCCAGAGAGAAGGCTTCTTTTTCTTCCTCATATTGTGCAATCACATTTCTCCAGGATAGAAACAGCTTTTTCACATCGATTTGGGTGATTTTTAGTGATGTGAGTTACCAAAGCGGTGCAGAAGTTCTCGACCAATGCAGTGAACTGCTTAACTGCAGTGAGTTAAGGGCACCTGGAATCCAAGCTACAGGGAGGCTGAGGCTGGTGGACTGTAGTGGACTGCGCAGATAAATTTGGGAAGTGGTGGTCTAATGGTTAGGGACTAGGCCCCAGGATCAGAAGGTCATGGGTTTGAATCCCAGACCAGTAGGTTCCCCCGAGGAACCCTTTAGCACGGTACCGTCCCCATCACTGCTCCCCTGGATGCTTTAAATAGCTGCACCCTGGTGTATGGGATGCAGATGTTTTAAGCATAATACATTTTTAGGGGGTCTGGGTCACTTTACCATCACCTGAGATTGTTATCTATATCTTTTACGGATCACGTCACGAGCATCAGCCTCTCTCTCACTCATTTTTCAAGCTGCTTGTCCTAATTAGGGTGGAGGAGGTGGTGGTGGAGCCTGTCCTGGCTCTCACAGGGCAAAAGGTGGGGAAACACCCTGGGCAGGTCACCAGTCCTTCCACACAGAAATCCAGAATCAAACCTAGGGCTTTCTTGCTGTGAAGCAACAGCGCTTCTCACTGCACCTCTCTTAGCATCAGCTTGAGATTTTTTAATTCATCATTTAATTCATTAAATGATTTAATTATACACATTTTGAAAAATCTGCGTTGTAGTGGTGCCTTTAAGAGCTTTGTTACGTGGAACTGCAGGACACAGAAGAGAAAGAAACAAGCTCATATTCAGAATATCCCATATTTTATTATTCTTATGCCTCAATGAAGGTTCAGAACAGAAAATGAACCTTCAACTGGTTTAGATCCATATCTCAAACACCTAGCCCAGTTGTAAAAGATCTTTTGAAGGTCTGCTGACCACTGATCTTGACCCTAAATGGAATGCAAGTTGTCAAAGCGGTAGCTTGTAATGGCTACACATGCCACATGCTTTATGTCAATTTTTGTTTTGCAGGTGATGGGAGCAGCGAGACCAGACAGTGGTTTCTCTCTCAGGTGAAAGGAGCTGTTGATGATGATGTTACAGAAGGTGAGAGATATTGGTGTCATATTTTGTCTGATTGTTGGGGCGTAAAGTGTGACACACTTGTTTGTGTCAACAAAGCATTGTGTTTGTTTTAAAGAAGTGTGCACACATTGCAGAATTCCAAGAACCAAGCTCTGCTCTGCTACCTCATAACCATACACTTTGCATGCAGTTTGCAATGTAAGGAGATAAAATGGAAAACTGTATAGGGTAACTAGTGCTGCACAGCATGATAACATGTTTGATGAAGATGTTGGATATTGTGATTGAGAAGTGATCGATTATATTTATCTTAAAAGTAATTACATATTTATATACAAAGTTTACAAAATGCTTATAAATGTATGAAAATTATTAAAAGTAGTTGGAAAATGAGACTGACCGATAGATTTGGACTGTATCAATCCCATTGGAGAGTTATTTATTGCAGGAACTTACACTGATCAGCCAGGATAATGTGTCCTGTCACACTGTAAAAGCTGTTTAGGTTTGGTTTGAGGAACATCCCAAAGACATAAAGGTGCTGAAATTGGCCCAGACTCCTGCTTAAACTCTACAGTCATGGCCAAAAGTTTTGGGAGTGATAGTATTGGTTTTCATGAAGTTGGCTGCTTCAGTGTTTTTAGATCTTTTTGTCAGATGTTTTGGTCTTGTAATGAAGTATATCCATCCATCCATTATCTGCCGCTTGTCCCAAACGGGGTCGCGGGGGAGTGCTGGCGTCCAACCCAGCGCACACAGGGCGAGGACGGGGGACGCACCCTGGACAGGTCGCACCCTGGACCTTGCTCAAGGGTACCTCAGGGCAACCCACTGGGAAGGGGTTCGAACCCCCGATCCGCCGATCATGTGGCTGACGCCCTAACCACTAGGCCACCGCTGCCCCGTAATGAAGTATAATTACAAGCATTTTTAAAAAGTTTTTGAAGGATATTATTGACAATTACTTTAAGTAAATCCCAGCCACTAGGGACGCGGAAGGCAGTGTATTTCTTTGTGCAAGTCCCAAGCCCGGATAAATGGGGAGGGTTACGTCAGGAAGGGCATCCAATGTAAAACTTTAGCAAAAGCAATATTCGGACAATGAGGGATCAGCAGTTCAGAGTAATGGGTAGTGTGGAACAGAAGTGAAGAAGAGAGCACAGACAGGTTGGAATGGCTGCAGTGATTTGTGACAGACGGGTACCAGCTAGAGTAAAAGGGAAAGTTTACAAGACAGTTGTGAGACCGCCTATGCTGTACAAGTTGGAGAAGGTGTCGCTGGCGAAAAAAGACAAGAGGCGGAGCTGGAGGTGTCAGAATTAAAGATGCTGAGATTTTCATTGAGTGTGACGAGGATGGAAAAGCTTAGAAACGAGTTTATTAGAGGGACAGCTCAGGTTAGGCATTTTCGAGACGAAGTTAGAGAAGCAAGGTTGCCTTGGTTTGGACATGTCCAGAGGAGAGACGAGGATTATACTGATCTTTATTCCCTGATGTGTTTCTTGGAGAGAAGTGGCTTCTCTGCTGCCCTTCTTGACATCAGACCATCTTCCAAAAGTCTATAACTCACTGTGTGTGTAGATGCATTCACACCTGCCTGCTGCCATTCCTGAGCAAGCTCTGCACGGATGGTGCCCTGATCCCACAGCGGAATCAACTTTAGGAGAGGGCCCTGGTGCTTGCAGGACTTTATTTGGTACCCTGAAGCCTCTTCACAATTGAACCACTCTCCTTGAAGTTCCTGATGATGAGATAGATAGATAGAAATGTATATCTATCATCATCAGGCTCTGCAAATTTCTATCATAAACACAGAGGCAGCAAACTTTAATATAACAGTTATTTAATTAATATTTAATAAATATTGGCATTATTCTTAGAACTTTTGCCCATGGTTATAAATCATTCGTACATAAAACCAGACCTGTATAGCATGAACTTGGACAGCACTAGTGACAGGTTAGTGACAGGGTCTGGGATTTGGTTCTGAAGGTCTGAATTAATGGTCCAACCTATAATGGTAGAGCCACCCTGCATGCTCTTAATTTTCTCACCCAGCTATGAAGGATATGTGTTTTTTAAAGCACTTGAGAAGTCAAAGAATATGACCCTCACTGGCCTTTCTCTTTAGGTGAACTGCCCACTGCAGGTTGCTGCATAGTCAGTAGGCAACATGCTGTATGCATAAAAACAACAGAGGACACCATGCAAGGTCTGCAGAGTACTTGGTCAGAGTAGCAATAGATGCAGTCTCTTCATGGTCTTCATTATGTGGGAGGTGAATACCACTGGTCAGTGCTCTTTCTTGGTTCACCCCTTCTTGGACACTGGAGCAGTGTAGGATATGCTTCCAGAGCAGTGGGACCTCTTTTTCTCTCCTGCTCGGATTGACTCCCCTACGTTGGCCAGCAGAGTCTGTTGTTTTTATGTGAAGAATTTGTAAAACTGAAGCCAAAATGACAAAGTGCTACCTTGACAAGTGTTGACAGTTACACAGTTAAATGCAAAATATTGTAATTTTGCCTCTAACAAAGTAGTGAAATGTTAAAAAGTTTATTCAACAAGCAATTTGCCTAATAATCTAAAACTGACTGAAAGAAATCCCCATTCTGAAGGAGATATAAGCAATAACATCTCTGTAATCTGTGCATTTTATTTTAGAAATGCAGAAGTACGTTAATAGTAATGAGAATAAAGAATAGTCACTTTACACTTTCAGAAAATGATCAAATAAAAAAAAAGTTTGCAGACTTATAATGGCAAGTGTACAAAATTGGTTTCCTTGTTCATGTATTGAAAATGTGTTTTTTTTAAAGCATCCATGCAGTGTTTTCTGCATGTTCTTTGTTAAGCAGATCATGGCACTATCAGGAACCTATTTGACTGCTGACTTAGAGAGACAGAGTGAGAAACAGAAGAAGATTGTTCTGCTTAGATGGGTTGAGGCTGGTGCGGATTCTTTCCAGTTAGGATCATTTTAATCCAAATTACTTTTTGAAAGGGCTCCAATTTAAATGGTGTTCTTTGTTATTTAAAATGTCTAATTTTGTGAGAGTTTTAAGAGAAAGAAATATAATAAGAGAGCTTGTGAATTGTCAGTGTGGCACAATTGTGACAAATATGATCATTTTTAAAGTAATTGCATTTCAATTACAATCTAAATACTGCATGCATTAAAGATTGCTTTTTATTTTAGTATTTTGTTTTCCCCAAATTATCCTGCAAATCTCTGGCATTTTTAAAATTTATTTATTTATTTTACTTTGAAAAAGCCTCCTTCCTCATGTGCTCTCTGAGCCACACACACACACAAATGCATTGAAAATTCACTCTCCTATACCATGTGCTACCTACCATGGCAATATAACAATGTACACCTACGTGTGTGTTTTAACAGCTGACATTATTTCTGCATTGGAGTTCAATCATTCAGGAGAGCTTTTGGCCACTGGAGATCGGGGTGGCAGAATTGTCATTTTTCAACAAGAGCAAGAGGTGAACACAAAACAGTGCTGTACACAATGCATTAACATTTACTTCTGTAAACAGTTCATTTATGTAATCATTTTTGTTAAGTAGACAAAGCTGCTGAATCAAAATTATAGAATGAAAATCCACAAAGGTCAATAAAATATTTTAAAAATAAATAAACAAATGTATAAGAAAGATGCTCAAGGTAAATGATAAGAATAAGTGGTTCGTCTGATTGTCAATACTGATAGTGAGCTAACCTTGTTCTGTGTATCAATCTTCATGCTGCTTTCCAAAGCAAACTATCAAAAATAATGTGTAAGCTCAAAAAATGAAAGTGCTTTGATTGCTGTAAAAGCTAGTTCTGCTTACCTACCTCTGCATGTTGTGTGGTGTTTGTGTGAGCTTTGTGGTTGATGAGTGGTTTGTTATCTGTCTCTCATCTCATTCATTTTTTCTTTCCAGAATAAAACTCAGCCCCATTCTTGGGTCGAGTACAATGTGTACAGCACCTTCCAGAGTCATGAACCAGAGTTTGACTATCTGAAGAGTTTGGAGATTGAGGAGAAGATTAACAAGATCCGCTGGCTGCCTCAAAAAAACGCTGCTCACTTTTTACTCTCAACAAATGGTGTGCACATGGCCTACATACATATTTGTCATTGTAGATCTTTCCTCCTCCCTGATGTGTAGCCTTCATTCAGTGATTTTCTTCTAAATTAGTGGTTGCCAATACAGTTGGAGGTCTGACTCCTTGCAAGGTTTAGTTCCAACCATAGTAGCTAACACCTGATCCAAATAGTCACATTTTCAGCCTTTTTTGCTGGGTGAGGTAAGTTTTAGATTGAACTTCTACTTGATAAGTAGATAAGAAGTTTGGTGACCGATGTTCTAAATTATATAGATAGTTCTGTAGTGAAAAATTGAACTAATCCATCTAAACTCATCTCATTTATCACTTACCCAAAGGTCAATCATTCAAGACATGTTTGGTGTCCAAATACTAAGTTTTTAGTTTAGCCTGCAAAAGCAAAGCTGCTGTAAATGCTCTTATAACAGTAACTGTGGTTATTTATGGAATAAACAGAAATAACTTTGTTTTTTTTGTTAGCAACATTTACTGAAAGAGGCAACAGTTTTGAGAACAAAAACATGTCTTCTAATTGACCTGTCTGGTAATTGATGATGTCTGATGAAGTGTTAGTTGGAAAGATGTATGTAAATTGAAAAATGTTTTAGCATAACCTTTTTATTCAGGTATATGTATTTATATTTGGATCATTGCTAGTCATGCAGAAGAAAATGATTTTGCATCTTTAGTGATTTTTGTTAGTGATGTCCTCTTTTCCCAGTTGCTGTGTCAGTGTAAAAATGCAATACTTCTGTACCCTAATATGCAGATAAAACCATAAAGCTATGGAAGATTAGTGAACGGGACAAAAGACCAGAGGGATACAATCTTAAAGAGGAAGATGGCCGCTACAAGGATCCTACTTCTGTCACTTCACTACGGGTGTGTATGCTTTCTTGTACGCATTCTCTAATACATGTGCTGGGCTTTGTTCTGGTTTAATGCACAATGCAAACATTATATCTTTCAAGAGAAATAATCTTGTTTTAGATGTTTTATGTTATATAGTTCTTAGTTTAAAACTTTTAATCGCAACCATATGAATTTCTTATAATATGGATATTTGCAGCGATTTCATATTTACTTAAAAACGTGATCATGGTTTTGGTTCAGGTCTCTCACTGCAAGACTATCAGTCAGCTCCAACAACTCATAACGAGTTATATGTCCGCCAATGCTTAAGGATGGGTTTTTTTCTCAACTGTTCGGATTTTCCTTTGATTTATTAGATGTGTGAAGTGGCTACGTTTTAGGCTTTTGCTTTAGACAAAACTTACAGGATTTATAAAGCAAAATCACAAGTACATTGATTTGTAACCAAGCTTTTCTCACAAAGGTCCCAGTGTTCCAGCCCATGGATCTGATGGTGGAAGCCAGTCCTCGGCGGGTCTATGCCAATGCACACACCTATCACATCAACTCTATTTCAGTCAATAGCGATAATGAGACCTACCTGTCTGCAGACGACTTAAGGATCAACTTGTGGCATCTTGATTTCACGGACCGTAGCTTCAGTATCCTTTCTTCGTTTGAATTATGAGATCCTACCTTTGATCAAAGGCACATTAACACCAACCCCACCATAAAAAATACCTTCAAGGAGAAAGTACAACCATCTGCTCCTTTTTGTGTATTCATCCCTTAACCACTGTTTTCTCTTAGACATTGTGGACATAAAGCCAGCAAACATGGAAGAGCTGACTGAAGTGATCACGGCCTCAGAGTTTCACCCTCTCCAGTGCAACACCTTTGTCTACGGCAGCAGCAAAGGCTCTGTGCGCCTGTGCGACATGAGAGCGGCGGCACTGTGTGATCGACACTCAAAACGTGAGGGTCACCAGTTTCTACTTCTCTCAATATTAAAGCAATATTTATGCAGAAAATAATTTTCTCTTCATTCTAGATACAAGTTGATAAGTTGAGAAAACCTAATGAAGATATGGGATAAAGAGCAAATAGCTTATGTCAACATGAAATACATTTTTGTATTTCAGAGTAAAACATTGGTAGGGTCTCTCAGCTAGCTTGATGATGGATGGGGTAGTGAAAGGGGGTGTGTGAAATATATTGGTTAAATAAAAATTTCCCCACCTGCTGGTACACAGTGAGATATCTAATATATTATCCAGATAACTAAAGACGTAAATGTAAATCATGATATTTTGATGGAGAGCTTTTTTTCTTTTAAAAAAAGGAGTACATTCAGTAATGCTAATATTGTTGAAAACCAATTAAAGCCCATAGTTATTTATAAGCATTATTCAAATAATACTTGTGTTGCATGTGAGCATTTATGGTGGAACTATTTCTTTAAAAGACAAAATTCTCATCCCTTCCGAGAAAAACATTTTGAAGTTTACCTGAGCTGAGGAATTATACTTAAAAGATTAATGAACTAATAGGTTAATTTCAGGTTAACACTAATTCTTTTTAATTGGCTGTAAAAATCAGAGAATGCAATTTGCTGCTATTTGAATAAGCATGTATAGTCCTGCTTTGATGATAAAAGCAGCACAAAAGTTGAGTCAAACCTTTTGCTATCTTTCTTAGCATTTCTTCTTCTTTTTGGTACCCAGTGTTTGAGGAGCCTGAGGATCCCAGCACACGCTCCTTCTTCTCCGAAATCATCTCCTCTGTCTCAGATGTCAAGTTCAGCCACAGTGGCCGCTACATGATGACCCGTGACTACCTGACGGTTAAAATCTGGGACCTTAACATGGAGAGCCGACCTGTGGAGACTTATGAGGTGGGTGTCGTCCCGATTTTGAGCACTGCAGCAAAGAATAGGAGTTAATAGAAGTGCAACAAACAAAATAAAGAATATATTTTTATTTTTACAGGTTTTAAATATCTTTAAATGAAAGTAAACGTGTAGCTTGCTAGAGTAAAAAGACTAGAGTGTGTGCTGGCCAAATTTAGATTTAATTTAGACATTTAAAAAGTCAGGGCCAGTTAAGGTCAGGCAGCTTAAATGGTGCTGATCAAAGCCAGTGGTGCAAAACAACCAGCAATATATTGTTGATGGTCAGCTTCTGGTGCTCACAAACAACCTGTCTCAGTCCAATAGCCGGCTTGGCCCTGAGATTATTTAGTGTCACATGTAAAAGAAATTCTGTTGCAAGGTTTCACTTTTTGTACTAAAAATTCAGTCCTGAGTTCAGTCCTGTTGGAAGCCTGCAGCAGCCCTCCTTCTTTTGACCGCTCTCCTTTGGGGGCACCACAGCAGATTATCCATTTCCATTTAATATGTTGCCTCATCAAGCAAGTTGATGTGTTTAATTTGCAAAATATTTGGAAAACCAAGAGAGGAGCTAGGCCTTAAATTCAGACAATTAATGTCAAACTGCCTTATGAGCCTTCTAATACAGCTTTTGGCTATAGTTGGTTAAAATGGGTATTCGAAGCTTCAAATAAGAAATACATTTTTAGTGAATTATTTGAAGCTTGCAACAGACATGAAAATATTTCCCTTATTGTGGTTTTACTTTTAGAGCCCTGGTTGGCTACGGTGGCTGTTCCATTTTTAACAAATAACAGAAATGAGAAATAAGGGTAGAACATTATCTTTCAGAGTTAAAAAACAACAAACAAGAAATATTCATTTAAAATAAAATGCCATGAAGGCCTTGTGGGTTGTTCAATGATTTTAATTTGTACTACATTGTACTACATTGGAAATCAAAAAACTAGAGTTGAACAGTTGATAACGGAGCTTACGTTGGTGTCAGTACTACTTTAATAGCAGCTTTGGTTTAGTGGCATGAAAGCTAAGTTAAAAAAAAAAAAAAGAAGAAGAAGAAAAAAATAAACCCACGAAACTCTAGGGCAGTTCTGGCTTTGGCAAAAGCTTATTTCACACTTAAGTTTACCTGTTTTTTCCATTTGCATAAACAAACTGCTTTTTATTTGAGTTAAATTACATTTGTGATATGACTTTACATTCATAGTTTGTTTAATGCTAAGATTTGTGGTATTTAATGCTTGGATTTGTGGAAAAAAAATGAAAAAACTGACTGGTGTACTTTCTTTGCCACAAGGCGGTGCTAGTGTTTTGTACCTTAAAAGCGAAGCTGCTCCTTTATTGTATATATTAATCTTCCTTTTTGTTTTTGATGGTTGTGTTACCTGTTTTTGGTGATGCTTTAACATTGTTTAAAGCAGTATTTTTTCCAATAGACTGTGTGTATTGATTGTTAGACAAGTGAGTATTTTGACCATATCATTATTTTTAAGCATTTATTCGAACTGCAAGCTGTATAAACATGAATGCTAATTGGATGTAAGCAGATCAGGTGGTGTGCTTTTGTGGAGTGAGGGGGTGTGGCCTAAGGAGATCAACACCGTTTCAAGATGTGCAGTATTATTAGGTAGCTTCTTATCCTCTTCAGGAAAAATGGGCCAAAAAGAGACAGAACTGACTCTGAAAAGTGAAAAAGAGGATGAAACACTCTGGAAATTGCGAAGATATTGGGCGTGGTCACAGAACCATCAAACGGTTTGTTGCAAATAGTCACAAGGAACACGTTAAGAAAAAAATAATAATAAAAGGCCTTTTAATATTAAAGATGACATAGTTGGACCTTTTCGGGTTGAAGATGGACACAAAATCAACTCCCAAACCTACTGCCAGCTTTTAGACGAGACTTTCTTCAAGCAGTGGTTCAGGAAAAAGTCTGCATCTTTCAAGAAAAACATGATTTTTCTGCAGGAAAGATGAAAGATGCCTTTAAAGATGAAAGAATAATGACATGATCCCCTGAACTAAACCCTGTTGAGAACTTGTGGATCTTCTTAAATGGGAGATTTACAGGGAAGGAAAACAGTCCACCTCTCTGAACAGAGTCTGGGAGGCTGTGGTTGCTGCTGCACAAAAAGTTGATCAACAGATCAAAAAACTGAACAACTCCATGAATTATGACTGTTATTGAGAAGAAGGGTGGCCATATTGGTCAGATTGTTTTTTTTTTTAATTGTTAATTGTTCTAACTTTAACAGATGGGGGGGGGGGATTGTTTTTCATTTAGTTGATTAATAGTTCTGCACACTGATAGTTGCCTAATAACTATGTGCACATATGTATCCCCTGAGAATGTTCACACTCATATTTCCTCTGTAAAACATTCAGGTTTCAGGGTTATTAACATTTTGGATTGACTGGTAGCACTGGATTTGTTCCATATTAAAATGAATCCACAAAATACTTACTTGCCTAATAACTGTGCTTTATATGCAAAGTTGTGTTAAAGAAATGTATAATACCTGTGTGTCGCTTACTAAAATGAAACAAATCTTAAGTACCGCGTGTAGCATGTGTGGTTCACCTGACTTGATCATGTTTTTAACCTGTCTAGGTCCATGAGTACCTCAGGAGTAAGCTGTGTTTCCTCTATGAGAATGACGGTATCTTTGATAAGTTTGAGTGCTGCTGGAGCCAGGATGACAGGTATGATTTTATGCAGGAAAGACACATGCAGTGGAATAATCTGATATTTCTGGATTTTCTATTTATGTGATGATCTCAGCTCAAATTAAGGCAGCTGGAAGTTCAAACATGCAGAAAAACATAGTAAAACTTGAGAGTGTCAGCAGCAACAGCCTGACACACTAACTGCAATCTAGCTGAAAAAATAAACCCAAAGACAAAACACCCAAAACAGCTTTTTTCTATATTATCAGGAAAGTAGTTTGCTGGTAGTTTTCCCGTGATACATAGAGATCCAAGGCCCAACAAACAGGCTTTTTCTCACGAATCTCAATATTTTGTGGGGAACTAGCAGAACTGGTAATGCAGATGACCAGTAGAGTTTCTCGACTGATAGTTACTGAACGTGAATTTAGCAGAAAATGTGCTGAGATGCATTCCAGAGGGCCTTCAGCTATAAATCGTAACATATGCTGAGTCGCTCTATCAGAGAAGCAGCCTTTAACTCTTCCAAACAAGAGTGATTTCCCTGCTGCCTAAAAAGAAACATTCATGGTCAACTACACACAGTCCTGCTGTGAAATATGACACTAAATGCATGAGACTTGCCTTGTGTCCATCTCAAGAGGATAAAATGAGCTTCAGTCATTATAGTTATAATCCAGAATGGAATTTAATGTGTTAAGATAATTTTAAGGAATATCATCCTTACTTGATATTTTGGATTCTACTTGTAAGAAGTTATTGGTTTGAAATAAAGGTGCAAAAATTAATTTAGAAGAAAAAAGACAAACAGCTGGAAAAGTGATGTTTGCACAATTTCATGAATAAAGCATGACTTTAAGGAGAAAAGCCAAAAAAAGAAAAGAACTCGCTAACCTTTTAAATACTTTGTGTGAGTCAGTGCCTCCCTTCTGATCACAGTGAAGCGTTACTGTGAAAGCACTGTAACAGCGTTCATTACACTGTACTTTCTCTAAAACCTGGTAGGATTCACAAACAGTAATCTGTTTGGACCACTGATAACTGTCAGACATACACTTAATTACAAAAAAAAGTAGACACCTTACCATCACCCTTGTATATTAGACATCCCATTTCAAAACCACACAAAAGGGTTTTTGTGACTGATTTGAAATAAGAAGGCCTGGCTTGCAACTAATGTTCCAAATCACCCTCAAAGAAGTTGAATGTGTTGAAGTCAGGGCTCTGTATGATCATGCTGAAATCAGCAAGGGGATTCCCTAAAGTTGATTTCGTTACCTTTTCTGAAAAGGTTCAAGCATGTAACTGCCCAAAACATCTCTGCATGCTGTTGTATTAACATTTTAATCTGCAAGGAATCTCAGTGCCCTATTGTGTTTCAGTCACGTCTAAGGGAAATTACACTGATTATTATGTGAATTTGTTGAATGTCGAGAAACGTACCTACTGAGAATTGTCTTCACAGTTTTGGGGATAGGATCCAGAGGTAAAAATGTTATTTTTCTAAATATTTTATTTGCACTCCAGGAAGACAACAATATGCATCAAGCATTTTTTTTTTTTGCTCAAAACTCAAACTTCAAAATATGATGGGTGATCCACAGATGATTACATACGTTCTTGCTGGTGTGGAGTGGTTTGCTTGCCTGGACAAGGATTTGAACCTCAGTCTGCTGCATTGCTGTCATTGCCAATATGAAGTATTGTGAATAATTTTTTTAGGCTGTTTCACATAAAAGCACTCTGAAAAGCTATTTGACACTTTAGGTAATTATGCAAAACTTTTTGGGGAAAAAAAGGTTTAGACAAATTCGTGTTTAATGATGGGTTGAAAAGTTTTTATTGTGGTTTCTCATTGTGTGTTCTCCAACTTTGCACCCAAGCATGGTGATGACAGGCTCCTATAACAATTTTTTCCGGATGTTTGGCCGTGACGGCCAGCCCGGAGTGACCCTGGAAGCCTCCTGGGAGAACAGCTTCCATCATTTCCCGCTGAGGCCCTGGAGAGTATGTGCAGGGAGCAGGCGCAAGGAGGAGGAGATTGGGGTGGACTGCCTGGACTTCAGCAGGAAAATTCTCCACACTAGCTGGCACCCTCACGATGGCATTATCGCAATGGCAGCCATTAATAACCTTTTTATATTCCAGGAGAAATTGAACTAGGACTTTTTTGGCTTTGTCTCTAGTTCTGGCTCCAGGAGCTAGGCCTTAATGGTTACCATGAAATTTCCGTGGCCATCAGGAGCTAGGACTGTTTACACATTTTGCAGTCAACCTACTGTCTTACCATTTACCCACTGTAGCACCTTGGGGGGAAAAAATGCTTGCTTTACAAGAAAAACCTCTATGTGCATTTGGTCGTGACAATATAAATGGCTATAGTGATTCATTTACTCACTTATTCAGTCGTTTGGTGGCTTGTTTTTGTGTTTCATTTTTGATGCACCCCTACCTTACATTCTCATCCAACGATTGTTCTGCACTTAGACTTAGTTAAAGTGCCATGATAAAAATTTAGATTTTCCTCTCATGTATACACCCTCTTGCATGAAGTTGTTTTCAGATCCGAAACAAACCTCTTTGAATTCAGGATTCACTCATTATGTTGCCAGCAGTTCCAGATTTTGATTAACATAATGCCAACTCAAATTCAGTCAAGTCAACTGGTCCAACAGAAATCCAGATTTGTAGTGTAATCTCCCTTGACACAATGCCTTTACACACTTTAGCTCAGGCAGCCTTAAATTGCAGCGAGCAACTTCTCCTCAGGCTTAGTGTAATAGCACGAGTCTAGAAATTCAGTTATCTTTATCTGTGGCCTCCAAGCTGCCGTTTTTCTCTTTGTGCTCATAATGCTGATATGTCCTTTCTGGGCAGAACTAACAGTGGCATTAAGCTAAAGAATACTGTACAATATTGTGGCTGGTATCAGTCTTTGTTTTGTATTGTTTTTAAATGGATAAAACGGCAAAATGTTTTTCCTAGCCTTGTGTGTACAAATGTACATGTCTTACAGTTTTTCCTTTTTTTGGGTGTCTTGTGAATAATTTTATTTGGAGCTTTTTTTTTTTTTTTTTTTTTTTTTTTTTTTAAACACAGTGGTTCCTATAAAGGATAAGAGAGATTGACAGTTATTTTTTTATGAAATTTGAAATGACTTTCTCAGGGTATTTTAATGTAGTCATATTACTGACAGAGTCGTTGATTGCAGGGTCTCTGTGTTTTAAGTGTACTCTGTGGAAGTTAGCAGGCTGAAATGGAGAATGAAACTGGCTTATAGTGCTACTTGGCATGAGTACTCAATAGTAGCACTGTCCCGGGTCACCCTTTTAGTTGTAAAATGTTACTTTACATTTTTATGAACAATTGTTTTATCATAATGCTCACATACATCCTGCTCAGTAACAATAATAGTATTCAGTAATATTTGCTCCACATTTAAGGTGCTGGTTAGTAAATAGGACATCCAAAACTGTATCTGTGCCAGCTCTATTTTAGTGGACCGTGACTAACAAGCTGATAAATGTGTGGGACATGGCTGCTGTGGAGTAGTTTTTAAGACTTACTCTTTTATTCTAAAACTTGTTTTAATTATGAAATTAAAAACATTTCGTGAGGTTTAGTGTTAGGTCAGCTACAGTTATAAACATGCAAGTGAAAATATGGCACAAGGACAAGAATGTGAATATTTTAACTGTATACCCCCAATAATCTCAAAATATTCTCAGGATAATGGGAAAAAAACACATTCTGATCTTGTGGGGACAGGTGTCTGATCCCCATCTTTTATTTGGTATTATTAACATCCATTTTTCGTAAGAAAGGGTAAATAAAAATGTCCACTTTGGAAAGTTCAAAATTTCTGAATAAATATGAAGATGTAAACAGTCATCCGTGGTGGTTTCATGTGAAATGCTTTGTTCTAGAGGAGAAATTTGGAAGCGTTTGCTCTGTAAACGCAGCTGAAGTTGGGTTGCACAGTAGTTTTGAGAAGGTTTCATCTTAAAAGTCTTTTTCTAATGCTTGCATGGTGGAAAGATACAAATAGATTGTTGCTGTAGAAAGATAGTCCACAAAGAGATAAATACCACCCTGGCTTCCATCCTCACCACTGAAAAAACTGAGTCAGTCTTTACAATAAACCATTTCACATTGGACCAGTCATTTAAACTAGATTTATTTGTAAATAAGATATAAACATTAATGTTTCCTGGCCTTATTGCATAAAGCTAGTTCTAAAGTTAACCAAATAGCTGCTTGCCCACATTCACTCACATCTCAAGATATAATTGTGGTTTTCCAGTGAAGCAATGACATCTTACCAACTGAAGTGAAAAACTGGTGATTAATTTTATTTCTGTGTTTAAAAAATGTTCTGGGGCAGGAAAGATCAGGCGTCCAGGGATGATTCAGCAATGCCTTCTTTCAATCCCATTCACAAGTCTTAACTCTTCATCAAACGTCCATATGGCTCAATGTTTGTGTTCATGTTTTGGGCTAACAACTTAGAAAATCTGAATCATTGTTTGTGATTAAACCTCATAAAATCACAAATACATGATCATAAAAGGATCGCTGTTGAAGTGACCTTTCTGTGGACTTAAGGATGCTTCTGCTTTCTGTTGTGTCTGTATAAATGAGCAGGTGCAAGTGAAGTGAAAGTGACTTATCATCGTGAGTACACGGCACAGCGCACAGCGAACCATGACAAAATGACACCTCTGCATTTTACCCACACACGCATCAGGGGGCAGTGACGGGGATGGTACCTTGCTCAAGGGTACCTCAGGACAACCTACTGATCTTGGATTCGAACCCTGTATCTTCCGATCTGGGGGTATTTGTTAAATGTTTAGACTAAATGGTTATCATTAAACAATATAGCCGACATCAGGCAGCATATTCCTTAGAGTTCATGAAGTGGCCTTCAGGGAGGTGGCTTTTAAAGTGGTACACAACTCTGATCCTTGGAAGCTATTGTCCTGCAGTTTGTCCACTATGTACTGAATTGAATCAGGTGTGTCTAAGCTGGAAAATCACTAACAGTTTGGAAAACCCTCTGGAAAGGAGTTGAGCTACCCTGGACATCTGGTTCCTGCTACTACTGTTGCCAACAGTTCTGTCTCTCTAGAAAATTGCCTTTTACTGTGCAGTGGTGGCCTAATGGGACACTTTACCCCATGATTGGAAGGTCATTGGTTTGAGTCCTGCCCCAGTAGGTTATACTGCGGTACCTTTATGTAAGTTACTGTCCCCAACACTGCTACCCGGGCACTGGTATGCAGCCCACTGATCCTAGTGTGTGTGTTCACACCCAGGATGGGATCAGTGCAGAGGACAAATTCACTGCTCATTGTTGAATGTGCAACATTGTTGTGCGTTTTACAATGTGTATTGGAATTAGAGTTTATGATCATTAAAATTTACTCGGTGCTGTGAATCAATCAGCTTTAGTGGGCATTCACTGAATCGAACAGTGCAGCGGAATCGGTTCAGGAAACTGAATCCAACATCCCGCCGGTGACGTCGCAGTTCAGGTTGGGCTCGCGAGGCGGCGGCGCGTGCAGGAGTGCGCGAGCGACTGGAGAGGCAACATGTCGGCCGCGCATCAGAACAACAACGAGGAGCCCGGGCTTAACGGTGAGACCTTTTAATGTCGCTTCTGCACTTTTCACAGAGGATTCGCGTTCGTGTCGACGCCGTTTTCTCTCTCTCACTCACTCTCTCGGTTTAGGCTCTGTTATGCAACATCTTTTGTTCAATATTTGGAATTTCCTCCTCGCGCATGCAGGGCGGGGTCGAGGGGGGGAGAGGCGCTCGCGTCATGGTCGACAACCAATAGAAATTCTCTCCGTGATGTATGAGGCAGGAGCCTAGGGTGATTGACGGGATTTAGACCAATCGTTTATCGGGTAGTGTATCCTGGTGTTTTTGGGAGGCGGAGCTTACAGGATGCAAAACAAGGGGTTGAGGAAAAATGGAGGCGGGGAACTGTAAACAACTAGGCATCTGTTAAAATGTCATGGATTTGCTTCAAAGATGTTGTCGTTTATATAATATTGATTTGTTTATCTGGTGTGCCACACTTAATTACTCGTACTGCACATTTTTTTCAATTGCATTGGCTGAGCTTTTTCACCCGAGTTTGAATCTTAGATAAAAAAAAAAAAAGTGAAAGTGGCACATAATGGCGTTTCCTCTTCCATTTTTTTCCAGAGTCTGGAAAAATAAGCAAAAAAGAAATGACATAAAACACTCTTTGCAATTAAAGTGGGAGATCTGGCATTGTCATGCAATCTGAGCTAAATCTAAATTTTTAAATGTGAAAGCTGGTTCTGTACTATTATATTAACATGACCTCTGAATCTTGAGAGCCCAGATGTGGTCTCTTCATAAATACCTACCCAGACAGTCTAAACCACACTTTTAAACAACTAACCAGTACAAAATCTCACCACATTAATGCTAAGTGTAGCCCAGCTTCCTGCCAGTAGATTTTAATATTTTGCATTTATTATGCATTTAATATGATCCATTTTATTATGGGTTCCTGTACTGTTTTGGCAGCCTGTGATGGGGACTATGCAGCAACTTTATGAAGCTTTAAATAGTGCCGGATTAGATTTTCTTTCTTTTTTACAAGCCAGACAGGAATACTATATGTGGAGAGAAAAAAACCTGAACGATGGCTTGTACAGTCTGTGTATGTCTTTAGTATGAAAGATCAACATTAAAGCTTGTTACAGACCCCTCTGCTGATATATAGCTGTAAATGGCAATGAAGCAGGCCTAAATTGTCCATATGTGACTCATTTGAGTGTTTGTCCACTTTGCAGTGAAAGCTGAGAGAGACATGTCCATGCATGTCTCTGGTTGGAGCTCTGGCTTTGTTTACACAGCCTGCAAAAGTAAGGTTTGAGAGCCCGTCTCTCTGTACATTGATGACAGAGTCGACCTTTCCTTAAAAAATCAGAGAGTGGATTCGCAAACATGACATGGTCGTCATGTTTCCTAGCCTAAACTGGGTGGTTAAACACACCGTGGGAGGCTTTAGGGAGTATTGTGGCACACGCAGAAAGAACTGGGTTACAGAAACAGTGGGGATGGAAAAGAGAGCAATTTAATTTGCCTCAGCACAGCACACCAGAGATTACATAATCCTCCTCCCCTCCCCTCGCTGGACCTGCAGCGGATTCCGTTAAAGCTGGTCTGGAAGCCAGGCAATAGGGAGCTTGCAACCAGCAGTGAGGGAAGCCACCAAACAGGCTGTTGTATAACTTGACCTGCATGGCTCGAACTGTTTTGAAGAAATATGTATTAGTGTATTCATCTGAACCAGGTGTAGAGTTACTGACTCTCAGTAGTCATTTTATTCATTTGTTCTTGCTGTGAAGCTGCTCATGGTTTTCTCTTGATGGACCAACCTGACCTATATTTTGCTCAGGTTGCCAACTACCTAAGCCTTTAATGGAAGATCTTACTGATATCTGGAAAGATGACACTGCTTGTAGGAATGGGTGAAATGGCAAAAATGCATATTTAACAATCAATTTTGATATTGATGATGCATGATATGCGTCATGATATAAAAATGAGTTGATAGGTTACAACAAAATGTACAAATCACAACAAAGGTACAAAATTTACAGCTCAAACAAGATTTAGTCAATCAGCCTAAACCTTCTTGGAGCCAAGTTCCTTCTTGAGTTTGGGGGATGCAATTCCAAAGCTGTGGGTCACTGTTGACTTCCAGTGTTTGTTTCTAATGTTAGCTTTGTTCACCAGTGCTGAGCTGAAGAAGCAAAAGTAGGACTTTAGACATGCCTTGGTTAATCCAAGGTAGCTGTTGGCCGTATGTGGCCAAAAGTGTTCCTTTAACATTAAAATTTTGTTCAATTGTACTGATTTTAATGCAACATGACATTGATCTGTGTTTTTGATGGATCCGTTGTTAGTAAAATATGCTCAGACACATCATATTGCATCAAATTGCAGTATATATTGTTTTGTCCAATTTGCGCAGCCTTACTATAATTATCTCAGGGTGTTAGATTGATGAAAGATCAGGTCATTCATAGAGCTGGACAGCAGCAGCTCACCAGGGCTTAGTCCACTGCTTTTTTGTTTTTTGGCAACTGGGCGGGTTGTACCCCCAAGGTTTTTATTGTTTTAATGCAGGGTGACAACTGATGCCTCTCTGATAAAAGCCAGCGGAATGCTGAGCCCATGCATTGCCATGGCAACTGTTCTGGCTATGAGTGAATACAAAAAGGTCCTGGAGTGTTGTTTATTGCGAGAAAGAAAAACAAATGGGGTGAGATGAAGGACACTTGTCTTACTTACAGGACCCGGATGCTGAACTGGCGTTGCTGGCAACTTGTCATTACTGTGGCTTAAATGGTTTCAAAGTGGCAAAGAAAAGAACTGGCTATTCACACAAATGTCAGGTCCTCTTAGTTTTTCTTAAGTTCTATTCCTGTTATTCATGGGTACAGGAGACAGTCTAATGAGGTGGTCTTTTATTGTGTGTGTTCTGATTTAACAGTATACTTTTTGATTTTAATAACATTTTTGTTTTTGTTGACTGAGGGGTGTATCACTTTTGAAGGCTGAAGGACTAAAAGCTTTATATTTAATAGGCATGTTTAAAATAATGCACTAAACCATGTTGCTGGAGATGACTCTATGGATGAGTTGCTTCTGCCCAAAGACAGTGTTGCTAAGCAACCGAAGGGGTCAGACAGTACCCAGACATGTCTCATGTTTATGCTAAAGCCAACAGCAGACTGTAACCTGTTGTGAGAAGCAATCACACGTGAAGCAAGTTCCTTGTACAGTGACATTCAGAGGTTTGTCGTATTAAATCCATGGCATACTTTCTGAGGTCATTTATTGCTATAATGATAGTGTGTTTTTGTTTCCCAGGCCTACCTTATCTTGTTATATGTTTAAATACACCTGTCCGTGGTTGGTTTCTCAGGCTCCTGGGTGGAGTTGGAGTTGAACGGCAACACTGGGCCTGTGTCCCAACAGCAGACCCCCAGCCTGGCCTCTGCAGGCAATGGAAATGAAGGAGAGTCCTCGACTCCCCTGCAAGCTGTGCAGGAAGTGGAGGAGGAAAGCCTGACTGGAGGCCTTGAGCATGTTCCCTCTTCCTCTTCCATTCATAATGGAGACATGGAGAAGATCCTGTTGGATGCTCAGCACGAGTCCAGCCCCAGCAGCTCCTCCTGTAACAGGTAAGAGAGCAGAGCAGATTAAAGACAAGAACCTCAAGGCCCCAAAAGGGACTTGTGAATTCTTTATGGATAATACTATCCATAAAGATGTATTATTATAGAGGCTCAATACAACAGTTTTTTTTTTTTTTGTTTGTTTGTTTGTTTTTGGTTACAGTCCCCCCCGACCCCACAGTCCTGAGCATGATGAGGGTCTGATCACCTTTGATGTTGAGATGCCTAGTGAGAGAGATTGTCAGGTAAGAGTAATTGACTTATCTGGAGTATCTGGAAGTTGTCTAATATTTGTGATACGTATGTGGCGTTTTAGTAAGTGTGTTTTGGTTCGTTTTTATTCTCATGCATTAGCCTAATTCCACCTAATGAAAATGCACCCTCATCCTGGTAGCATTCTGGTAAACATATGGTAAACGTTTTGAAAGTGAACTACATCAAGCAAAAACTGAGTTTAAATCAGTCACAAATGTATGTCGCCAGTTGTGTATGTAACCAATTTACTGCAGGAGTTTCAATGTCTAGATTATAATCACTTTCACTTGTTTGTATCATCCCTATTGGGAAATGTTCCTGACTTCTCTGTCTGCATCTCTCTCTACCTCTCTCTCCTTTTCTGTGCAGTCAGAGGATGACAGTCTGGAGAAAGAAAGAGAGGAAGACATCCTCGTAAATAAAGGCGAGAGCTGGGTGGCAGACTGGTCAAGTCGACCTGAAAATATACCTCCCAAGTGAGTGTTCTTCCTCAATATCAATATTGTAAGCATACTGTGTGAACTATTGCCTATTAAACAAGACGTTTTGGGTAGACCTAGTCCACACGTCCAACACAAATGACTTACTTACAGTGCTCTGCTTTTCTCAGGGAGTTCCACTTCCGACACCCAAAACGTTCAGGTTCGGTCTCTCTGAGCATGAGAAAGACTGGTGCCATGAAGAAAGGAGGGGTCTTCTCAGCAGAGTTCCTCAAAGTGTTCATCCCATCGCTGCTGCTCTCTCACATTCTCGCCCTCGGGCTGGGGTGAGTTTCAACACAAGCTGTCTGTATTATGGGACCTCAAATAGGCATGAAATCAGTTAAAGCAAACAAAACAAAACAGCACCGAGAGATTACTGAGAAAAACAGTGGCTTAACTGTGGAGGAAAACAACAAAAACGAAATGGAAGAGTAACCTGGATGTATTAGTGCTTTCATCATGTGCATACACATTCCACAAGATTTACATCATTTACATATTCATAGAACAATTCAGTGAGCTATCATGCCTCCTGTGGATGGAGTGTCCTGGAATAGACTCGGTATAGGTCAGTCAGAATAATTTTTAAGGTCAGTCAGTATCCTCTCCATCTAATGGGATAAGTGGTGCCAAACTCTGCCAAGAAAAGGCCCCTCACAGCATAGCTGAGAGATCGAGCATTCAGGCCTCTATCATTTTCTTGTTGAACACATGGAGATATTAAGAATGAGTCATCTGACTGTATCACTTGGTGATTATGCATCTATTTTTTTAATCACTGGATTCTCAGATGGTAATTTTCCTTTGTAATGAAAGGTTTAAATGCAGCAGCCCTACTGTATCCCTCTCTGTGTAGATGAGAATGAGCTCTTCTTGCTGATCAGCTGCTCTCACATTTTGCAGGAGTACATAAGCAACAGGCTTATTGAATGTGCACATTTGATCATATTTTTTAAACTCCCTGTTTAAAAAAGGAGTTTCCCACAAATTTAATTGCATCTTTTCTGCTTGCTGTTTTGATCCTAACAGAGCAGCTGGACCTGCTCAGTATTTTAGCATTGCAGAATGCTTAATTGCAACATTTCATTTTGTCATCCTTTTGTATCTGACATCCTAAATAATTATTGATTGTTTCGGTGCTCTTCGGTATAACGTTCCAATGCATAAATTTTGTGTCTGTTTTTTTTCTAGGGTCTATATTGGGAAAAGGCTGACCACACCTTCCACCAGTTCGTTTTAAGCCCAAACTCATACCAGTGCCTGGAAGTTTCATCAGATGCAGTGGTGGCGAAGTTGTGTCCAAACATCTCTTACCTGTTTGTTAGATACTCTCCCTCCTCTGCCTCGTTCTCTCCACCCCACACATGTTGTCACTATTCCTTCCCACTCATCATTCTCGTGTTTATAACCTGTCACCAAAGGAAGCTGGGTGACGATCTATTTGTCGTTGTAGTCTTGTGTTGATGTTTTACTTTTGCCTCTTACACTGTGGGTGTGACTTGGTTTAGGTGTTTCCTCTTGCTTTCTTGTTTTAACATATAATTAGTAATTAGCAGCTGACCTTTCTTCCTTTTCTTTACACTGGTATGCAAATGGAGCAGAAATGACATCTGTGGTTCCCAAAACCTAAACAGTTACTACTACAACCACCAGCACATTAACCAAACTGTCACTTTTTATCTCCACAGTGTGCTTTTGTATCTACCACGCTGATGTGGAAGTGTTGTTAGGTTTAGTAGGATTGTAAATGGCTGGTTGCAGTTGCATTTGGAAGTAGCCTAGAGCAAACTGTATTCAGCTCCCATTTAGTTTTCTTTTAAGCGCCTTTAGACAATAAGATTGTGTTCTGTGAAGCTAACCAGTTAAGATAGATATGTGATTTTTGGTGCGGATCCACTCCTGGCATGAAATTTAAAGGAATAGTTCACAGAAAAATTTTGTTTTTCTCTTACCCCAAATATATATTTCCAGCTAAGACATGTCTTTCTTTCATTTTAATCTTAGATCTAAACTGTATAGATATATGCAAATAAAATAAAAAGTATTTTTTGTGACATTTTTTGATAATTTCAACTCAAATCAATTTTATTGGCCTAAAACTAGTTTTATTCTTCTTTATTAGCCTCCTAATTTGATTAGCCTCCAAATTAGTCCCGGTTAGTTCTTGCACAAAATTAACAAATCAGACTTTAGGCATCAAACGTCTCGGCTGATTCGGTACATGTAGTTATTCTGTAAACTGGGGTAAATTTGACTTCCTTTAGTGAACTATTCCTTCCAAGTCTTTTTCTTAAAATCATGAGTTTGAGACATTCTTAGTTTGATTCTCTCCAGCCAAAAAGTCACTTAAGGATTTTTTGATATTATTACTTTGGTAAATTTATTTTTATTATAATATTTATTAAAGGTAAGGGTACTTTAAAGCAAGAGCCTTCACTAGACTGTTAAAAGAGCCCTTACTTGAACATTGTGAATCTTAAAATTCTCTCTGCTTTTCTTTGTTTAGCATCATGTACATTAATGTTGGTTATGATTTTAGAGAACAGTCGTGGAGTATAGAGCAGTTTCTGAGCAACTTTTTCGCTCCATTTCCCTCTTGGAGCTCACAATATGGAAGTGAGCCTTGTTTGGTGGGTTTATATTTTTGGAAAATAGGCTTTAGGTGCAAATAATGAACGGTAGTAATGTAATATGGAGACAAATGAGGAGAATAACTATATGAAGTTAATGGGAAACATGAATTTCTTCCCTTTGGATATACCTCTCAGGGTCAGTTTCCAAGACAGAGGTTAAGTCCGGTACTGGTGTATATGGAGAATCTGCATTGAGAGTGCTGAGTAGTCTAGAAAACAAAAACCTTGTCTGGGAAACCGAACCTTAGTGAATTTAATGAAGTACTGCTTATGAAAAATAACAAAAAACACAAAAAATATGCAGCAAACTGGTTTTCCGCATACTAATCGATGCTTGCATGGCATCAATGGGACCTTTGCATACTCATCCTAGTTTAAAGAAAGACAGCACTGCAGAATCCACCTGCTTATTCATTAGCCATGGTGGAAAATTGTGCTGTCTTGGACCATTATCACACAAAACAACTTCTTAGTGCCAAAGGGTCTCCACTGTGATGTGTTCATCTTTTAAGCCCAATGTCATGTTTACAGCACATCCTTCATACAAGGACCCTTGAAACGTATTTGAGATGGATTAACTCTCATCATGCTTCTGTTACTTATTCCATTTTGACTTTATCCAACATCATGTAAGGCTTTTTGATTTTCTAGGTTTTAGAGGAACAAACACCCCTTTGAGTGAAACCTTTACATAATCATCAGTTAGACAAGTAGTATAAGTGGAGTGTGTATAGATATTTTCTTCCTTTTCTCACAGTCGTTTAATTTTACAACGTTCAAAGGTACAGTGAGTAATTCCTGTTTTATGACTTCATTTTGATGCTATAGTTGTCAGGACAGTGATCTGTAGTGAGGATCGTTTTATGGTTCTTAGCCAAGGTTAAACACCAAGATTCTTGTTTATTGATTAATATATATTAAAGATGACACAAATTTATTTTATATTAAAAACACTAATTTGACCCTTTGTTTGGAGGTGTAAAGGTATGTAACATTTTTCCCCTCATAACTCTGAAGTTATGACCTATGTCATTTTCCCCACAATCAGCTTAACAGCAACATGGCCTGTCATTACACTGCCTTGATTTCTCATACATGTTCATTTTGGCCCTGATTGGACAGTGGGTGATTTGAGAGGCAGTCAATAGTGATATTTAATTTTTTACACTTTTTTGCACCTGTTGTGTCCCCTTTTGCATGAATACAATGTCAAAAAGTTTTGGATCTGCTTTTGGCATTGGAACTAGTCCCTGATGTGGGACAGAGAACTGTGAATGGAAAAAATGTTGTAGCTCATCACAGCAAGATAAACTAGACCTGCCTTGTCTTTTGAGGGTGCAATTATTGTATCATACATTTCATGCACATTATGTTGTTTCTCTCTTTTTGTTTTTCTTTTTTTCCTTGATCATGAAATGGATTATGATCAGAAGGGAGGGCAGGGCCCTCATGGATGGTATCACCAGGCATTGCTTAATATGAAATTATGGTAGTTATGGACGTGCAAAAGGAAAATGATTTGGTTTCTTTTGTTTTTCATATATTTGAGGAAGAAAAGACATTAAAATTCCAAATACAACCCAACATTCTCAAGAATACAATGTTTTCTTTTTGTTGTCATTCCATTCATATGTATTAGTGTTTCTATTTGTGGGGTGGAAGTACAGATTCTAACATAATGAGATTGGCAACTGATAGACCAATGCAACAGTAATTAACTCACAAAATGGATAAAATAATTTAAGACATATTAAGCCATAGACATAAAAAACCAAGTATAAAATACTCTCAAGTCCAGACTGATTAATTGCTGTAATGTGATTCGGTTTTTCAATGGCATGTACAGCGGCGGCTTAACTGAAGCATAGTGGGGCAGTCGAATTGGAACACATGGTGCGGGGAGGCCCTCTGAAATCTTAACTGGGCCAAATATAGATCCTGAGGTAACTGCGTAGCCATGATTCATTGCAAGATATGATTTCTTAACACCATTCCACTTAGCTTACATCAACTCCACACATGAATTCCATCTTCATATGCAGTATAGTCTGTTGATTATTGTCTAACTAGATAGATTTAATCTTTAACTAGATAGATTTTAATAAATTGCCTGATAACAAATTTAGGTTAATGTTAGCTCATAGGAAGTAATGTTTGTATGGGGATCAAGTGTTAAGTTATGCTGCTGATGTACAGAAGAAGTGATGAATATTCTAACCACTTTCAGGACCAGAGATTAGTTTGGTGTACGTAGGAATCCCCAAATGCCAAGTGACAGAATTCTGTGCTCCTCTTTCCTCTCACATCTCTCACATTTCATTACATGTTCCATTCATCTGAAGAGAAGTTCATTAAACTGAGCCGTGGGAAGGCTGTCTGGTTAACGGTGGGAGTAGGATCTTTTCTAAATAATACATGCATGAATGTGTGTGGTGTGTGTATGTGTTCTCCCTGGAGTGCTGAGTATGGATGCATGGCTTTGATATTGAGGTTGTGTTTTTTGGTTCTCTGTCCCTGCAGAGGGACAAGCATGTCTTCTGAAGTCTGGTGGTGGTCTCTCCTGTCCTGATGCATGGAAGAGGTATGGAGATCCCATGGTATGCATGGCAAAGGAAATGCATTATCTTATGTACAATGAAAACCAAAATGGGTTAAACAGTGGTATTGAAAGAATCACTTTTGTAAAACTGGACATGAGTCAGTATTATTGTGCTTCGGTGGATTTTTCAGAGCTCAAACCTGTTAAGAAAATTGATAACATTATGCACTTTTTCCACATCCCTGCAAACCAGACATGGGCACAAACTGTGAGTGGAACTGAGACTTCATCTCTTGTTTTCCTTGTGTTTGCATTTGGTCTTCTCCCATGTTCCAGAGGATTATGAAGTCCATGGTTTGAGTAATATTTACTCATTTCAGTTTATTTTCCTTTACTGCCAGCACTGCTTCCCTGTTTCTCTAAGCCTGCCTTAAATACTGCATGCTGGAGTTTTCGTTCATTACCTGCGACTTTCAATATAAACTTTATTAGTAAATAAACTCCCAAAATTGTATAATTTTACCGAGAACACATTATCCAGCAGCATTTGCACATAAGCAAATGCAAAAATCAGACATCTCAAAATAAGGACCCTAGAAAGATACACAGTATGTCCAAAAGTCTGTAAAACATGTCCAGCATTTCTTTGGAAATCAAGGCTATTTTTAGAAGGAGTTCCCTTTCACTGCAGTAACAGCCTCCTTGAAGATTTTACCCCAAGTACTGGAACAATGCTGTAATGATTTGAATGCATTCCACCACAAAGTATTAGTGAGGTCAGGTACTGATGTTGAATGACTAGTTTAGGATCACAAACACTAGTCCAGCTCATCCCAAAGAAATCAGATGTCACTCCATCACTCCAAAGAATGCAGATCCACTGCTCCACAGTTTTGGGGCACCCCTCTTAATGGTACATGGTATTGGAAAGGGTGAACTTAGGCTCATGTGCTCCTGCTCTGGAGCCACCCATTCTGTCTGTGCTTTTCTAAGAAGTTTACACAAGTTCCTTGTGAGCAATTTAAAACTTATTTCAGTGATGTGTGCTCCTTAAAAACGAATTCATCAGTTAGCACGCCTGCCCAAATCATTTTGGACATATATATGTATCTTGTAACACAGGATATATGGCCAATTAACTATCCTGAATTAAATCCTGAGTAAAATGTATATTTAAGGCCTTTATACTTTTCTTCCTTGCCATTTCCCCCCTCAAAATCTCAATTAAACATAGACAGAGGGTTCTGAACTTTCCATAGCCAAAGCATTTTTAAGGCAGTCATTTGTAAGATGTGTAACAAATGGGTCACTACACTTGTATAAAGACTGTATTTCTTGTTTTGTTTGCATTAAAGACAGTAAATATTGTGATTTTTTACTTGTCTCTGCATGTATGTTGTAGAGAAATCAACAGGTCTATACAAAAAATACAACCCAGTAAAAAAAAACGAACCTTTTTTCAAGGTCAACAACAACTGACCCCAAAAGTTTGCAGATTCTGGGATTGGTAGACAACAAAAAAAAATGTAGACTTGTACATTACTTCCTCCCTATGGGGTGACAGAGTAAGAGCAAAATCCTTTGTCTGTGCATATGTATAGATGCTAAAGGGTAAAAGTACCGATTTTCACACCGCCCAATGAAACAAAACAGTTAAACGTTTACATAATTTTTCATTCATCCAAATGGAGCGGATAGTGCAGGAGCTATGGGACTAATGCTTGCCAACAGTGTGATAAAAATGAACGAAGCCTCACCACTACAGAGTGACATTTCAGACAACAGGCCTGGAAAAGACTGATCTTGGATCAGATTTTTCTGTGCTCACTGTCATAAAAACTGAATCTAGATCCGCACTCCTACTCCTGGTGCTATTTGAAGTGTTTGGATACATTGTGATATTAATTTACCAGCTCACAGTAAATCTGTAAGTCGTACTGCTCCCTAAACCACTAAAACCTATCTAAATAAAAAAGTGGGATGCAGGTTGAGAGAAGTTTTGAGTGTGTATGCGTGCAGATTTCGGTGACTACTATCTTCTAGTGTTTGTTAGGAACATTAGTCTTGATGCTCTTAGGGTATGAAACTGGTGCAGATGATTACAGATGATCAGGTAGGTGATTAGTATACTTGTGATGCTGAATGATTAGAACCACTTTATTTAGAACACCTTGTATCTTTGCAAACTGTCATAGCTAAGCATTTGTTCCCACTGCTTTAATTTAATCTACCTAACATGCAAAAGATAAGACTGATTTATAGGTTTAAACCTGTACTTTTGCAACAAAAAAGGTTCTTATCCAGAAGAATATAAAGATCTGAGGGGTGACTCAAGACTTTTCCACAGTACTGTATGTGTTCTGATATTGAAAAGCGAAAGGTCAAGTTGTTCTGAGCTAAATGCCTCAAGGGCGAGCTGTGACCAGTGATTTGTTGTAGGAACATTAGTCTTCTGGGAAGGCTTTACATTAGATGTCAAAACATTCTGGTGAGGATTGAATTGCATTCACCCACAAGAGCATTAGTGAGGTCAGGGACTGATGGTGGGTAGTGATGATCTGGATCACAAACACCACTTCAGTTCCTCCCTGGAGTATTGGATTGACCTCAATCACTCCCTAGAAGGCAGTTCTCCTTCTTCACAGCCAGTGTTTGGGGACTTTATACCCCCTTAGCTGAAGCATGTCATCAGCCATGGTGACCTCAGGCTTGTGCAACTGCTCTTGAGCATCTTCCTCTAATAGCTGAGCTTTTCTGTGGAGACTATTCAAGCTGCGTGTGCACTATTGTACCCAAGAAGAGCTTTTGAGTGCATAATTTGTATTTGGATGTATGTAGTATATATTTAAGCCTACTCTCTATTAGAAATGTGCATCATTGACCCACTTTTGAATTATATCCAGATCATACACATATACACATATATAATATATAACTCCAGAAAAATAACGTCGCATGTTACTAAGTAGCAGGAACAGAGAAAATATCTCTGCATGTGTTCATTGTGTTTATTGAAGTGTAGCTGCTTCAGAAGACCCTTGCAGCACACCACGTAGCCCATGGCAACCATAGAAGCCCAGGGGGAGGAGCCTGTTGTGTCGCATCCTCGGGATTGGCTGAAGCCAGGTGTTCTGAGGTTGCATGTGAAGGGGTGGTGATGATGCTGCTGTTGTGTGTGCTTGAAGTAGCAGGTTGTCTATGTGTCCTAATTATAGTGTTTTTTAAGGATTCCTGCTCAAATCTACTCACAAGGTCATTCTTTTAAATGAAGCCAGTTTACTGTTTAATGCAGCAACATTATTCATTATCCAGAATGCATTGCTTGAAGAATTTCTCAGAGAGCTGAACCTCAAATATGAAGTGCTGCTGGATGAGAAACTGAGTCTGGAGTTGAGCACCATCGTGTGCTCAAAATTGCATTTAAACACAGCACAGATATGAACAGCCCGACACCTTTAGTTCCGTGATTTCTGATAGTTTCACAGCAAAGTCTCCAGTGTTCCCCAATGACCCTGAACTCAAAGGAACAACAGGTGTGCCCTTCAGGTATGGGGAAGCCATGAGATCTGAAATCTATTACTGTTAGCTTCATAAATGATCCACCTGAGGGCAATATCAGCATATCAATATCATGAACCATAATACAACATCCCAATGTCACTGCATGATGTGCAGATTATCCATCCTTAATACTATAAATAAATGTGGTTAGGGTTAGAGCACTGGATTTAGTATTGCAGTGGTACTTTAATCTGTCAAAAAGAAGACAGCTTGGCAAGCACAAAATAGAATTTATTAGCCAAATACACACACACACACACACATTCATATATTGCATATATATAATACATATATTTTTTCTATATATATATATGTGTGTGTGTGTGTGTGTGTGTGTGTATACAAATCACTATCATAATATTAATCGATCAGCATAAAAAGACAAACAAAAAAAGGCTCATTGGTGTCTTTATTTCTTAATCCCCCTGATAAATAATAAATCAGACATTATTTGAATAATTATCATATCTAGGGCAGCCTGTATCTGTGGCTGAGCTGATTTCTGTCAGCATCCTTCTGTGTGATACAGAGACGCGCAGCCAGTCTGGCACTTAGTCTGCGATGGAAATGATTGGGTTTTTTTTGCTTCCCTGATTGTTAGGACACCATTCCTAGGACCGGTTTGGGATTTAGGATTTAGGATTTAGGATTTAACAGCCACAAGTTAATGTAAGGCGGTGAAGCAGGGCGGGGCGCTGCGCATGCGCGCTGGAAAATCTCCGCCGTGCAAATCTGTGCTGCTGGGAGTCGGACTCTCGTTGGCGCAGAGCTGGAAGGAGGGAGAAAAGGGGGTGAAAAAGGTCGGCATCGGGGCTCGTTTCTCTTTGACGAATTCATCCACAGAAAAGGCATCCGCCTCCGGGCCTTCCTCGCTCGATTTTAAGCCTGGTTTTTGTTGAGCGACGTTGAGCATCAGCTCCTCTCCTCCGCGCAGAACAATACAAACGGAGAGACCGCCGTCGACATGTCCGGCTATCAGGGCAAGAAGAACATCCCCCGCATCACCGTGAGTATCCCCTCCGACACTCGTCTAGACGGCAATCATTCCGTTCCACCTTAAAACGGTGCTTCAGGCGCAGCTCCGTTTAAAGGTGGGACGGAAAATTCCAATTTTACAACCACCGAACGGGATGACACCTCACATATTCTGAGATTGGAATCGTGACATCCCCCCCTATGAGAGACCAGTAGAGATTCAGCTGATGCTCTTGAAACAGCAGGTAAATCTGGAATGACAGCCAGTCTCTGAACCTGTCTGTCATCCCCTCTGCTGCTGTCACTTCTCCCCATAAACCTGCTTCAGCTGTGTGGACCATCTCTGCTCAGAAACCCAAGCCCTCTTTCAGGCCTGTTCTCCATCCTTGGATTTATGATGTTTTATTTCAGATGCTTTCTAGTGTGCACATGCATGCAATGCACTGGATTTCTTCTAAATATGCCCCTAAAATAGACGTGTCTATCTATTGTCTATCTAATGAATGAGATATACTACATCTATTAGACTGCATCTAATGAACTGGACCTGCACCTTAAAACGATAAGGTTGCATGTGCATGGATTCCTCATTTGAATGCATTATGTAAAAATCCAGGCTGCCTCCTCTTATACCATGCAACCCCCTCCACTGCCACGCCACTTTGATAACCGTGTTAAATTGTGAAAACTGTCTCTGGAGTGGCTGAATGAAAATCCTCTTTTGAAAAGTAGGTCAATGGATGTGAACTGTATCTGTGGTGGGAGCAGTATTTTCTGTGGTTCTCCTCAGTATAGGGTAAAGATATCTTGAGCATCAGGGTTGTCTTCAGTAGAGGCTGGAATGCACAACCTGGGTCAGGTTGTGGGAGAGAGAGAGAGAGAGAGAGAAAGAGAGAGAGAGAGTGGTGGAGGAGAAGAGCTTCTAGGCCTGCTCTGTTAAATCTTGCCCACAGCCATTGGACGCCCAGCTAAGCTTCTGCCATCTTAAGGCCTGGAGATGAGTCTCCTCAGTGGGTCGCTGCCAGTGATACAGTCTTTATCACTGCAAATCCTAATGCAAATCCTTATGAATCACTGCTTGGTGATGGACAAAAACATAATCATGATATTTGCAATCTGCCTAATACATTCATCTGCATAAAGGATTGCCTGCAGGTTACTGAAAGGACTCAGTCTGACAAGCAACGTAGGAGAAGTCAAATCGAAAAAAGGCCCGGAATCAAAGATGCTGTTTGATTCTAACAGAGAACATTTAATAAATTATACTGCACGAGCGGTGGGTAGTATGACAGTTTATTAACACTGTGATCAAATATGTCACAATGTGGTTTTCTGAGCATATTGAGGGCATCATGAATGCTTAAAGAACATGGATCATCTCCGTGTTTCATCATGAAGACAGTTTAAATAAATTTAGTGCAATACAATGTGTGAAACAGTTGTATTTATGTTGTACTCGTAGATTTAGATTTTCAGGGAAGTGTGTGAAAGCTCTCTCTATTTTTAATCTTTCAGAACCCACCAGAGCTCTTGAGCACTCTCTGCTTGGATACTTATTCATGTTTTCAACCAAACATTACATAAAACCAGGGAAAAAAGAGCAGATAGATGGGATGTTATAGAACTATAGAACCAAATCACTTTAGAACAAAATCATTTAGTGTAAAAGTCAACCCTTGCTTTGAAGAACAGAAGCACATCAAGTTTGTGAAAGATATTCAAACATGTAACAAGGTTTAAACATGCAGAAACAGACATAACTAAATGTATCGGTAGTACTTTTTGATGGTTAAATGACATTCGGGTGAAGAAGGAGCCTGAGAGTCCTTAGTCACTCCTTTAGATAAACGAGATAAACAGCTGTAATAAAAAACATTCAAATAGCTGTCAGTAACATTAATCCTGAATGGGATTTATGTTTGTAAACCAGCTAAATGGATTCTGAAATCACAAAATAAGGATTTAAAATTATGTATGGCTTAAACTTTATCACCTATATCATCACTGCTATGCCGGTAATAAAAAAAATGAATCAGACTCATGTGTCTGCGAATCTGACATAATCTTACTGCACATTACGTTGCAATTTGATTACCTTTACCCATTTAGCTACTTTTATGCAAGTTCCACATTCAGACTAAAGTGCAGCAAATCTGTCTTTCGTCATAGTTGGGTTGTCCATCTTAAAAAGGAAGGTATGAACAAGTAAAAATCAAGAACTGGATTATTTGAATCACCTCATTTTCTCATGTAACATGAATTTATTAAAATGTATATTCTCAAATTTTTATGAATGATAAATTATAAATTTGCTATTTGAGTGACAAGCAGGGGGCTATTTGCACTCAAGATGCTTTTGTACTGGAAGTGCTAGAAAGAGCGATCAGATCACATAAGGTGATTCTAACCCGGCCTGGTTTACTGAACACAAACCTGTGTTCATGTTCAAAAACATGTGATTGAACTGGTTGGTGAGTTTAGGCTGGGCAGGTTATTACAGTGTTTCATAGTTTGTATGGATTTTAAGGGATATTTCATAGCCTGTATGAATCAGATGGCGCGATATAATGAACTTATATATTTCCAGTTTCTTTTTTGTAAAGATTGCTTGTCTCTTGATATTTTTTCGCTTCTGTGTTTCAAATAAATAGACAGATTGGAAAAACCGCAGCTGCCTGCAGAGAGACTCGGAGTAGAACCTGCTTGCTATGTGTAGACAATCAAGAGAATTAGGAGGACATTTTAATAGAGCATCCTAAATCTGTTTTTATTTCAACACATTTTTATTTTGATGGTAGGCCTTCAATATTATGTTTGCCTTGCAATGCACTGTCAACCCATTAAGGGTGTTTTTCCTTTTGCTTTAAGAGCAATGGAATAGGCTACAAACCCGGCAACCCTAGTTAAAATAAACCGCTCAGATAATGAATGAATGGATTTTCAGCATTATGTTACAATGCCTATTACGATTTCAATGTCCTCATAGCTGTAGGCACAGTTTAAACTCTTTTGAACTAAAATAGGCCTCAATTGTTACTTTCTCCTGTTTCATGATAAAACACTTTGCTAATCATGGCCAAAAAGAAAAAAGGCCACAAGTGTCACAAATCACAGAGTAGTCTAGAATTCTGGGGGGATTTAAGTGGTTAAAACCAAACAAACAGTAATTGAAGGTAATTAAATCAAGTTCATTTGTAGATTATTCGATTAGTATTATCAGTGACAGCTCTAGTTGACGTTTATAGTTCAGTAATGCTGATGTAGAGACGACTCTTTTCAAACCCCATCACTGAGGACTGAACATCATTTTCTTTCTGAATGTCTGTCTGTCCTTTTTAATGCTGTCTCGCTCTCTCTTTGTCTCTGTGTTTTTTGTCATGTCTCTCCCGCTGCATCTCTATCTCTCTTTCTCTCTCTTTCTTTCTGCCCTCAGCTGCCTCAGCAGTGTCTGACAGTGTCACCCTGTCACACCGCAACAAATGCAGCATGAACACTGCCCTTCACTCTTCAGAAAACACACACACACACACACACACACACACACACACACCCTGGCCCACATTTTAGGCATGTTTTTTAAAACCAGTCAGTGTGTGTGCCCCAGACACTGTTCCTGTCTCCTCTGTCTGCATGTTTGTTTTGCATTGTATGCTCACTCTTTATGAGTAGATTGATCTCACAGGTTAGATAAAAAAAAGAATGCGATTTAAAAAAAATGTATATAGTAAAATAAAGGCACTTTAGGTCAACAACAGCCATTGCAATCACTAATGACACAGTCTCTGTTGCCTGACAGATAAAATACAGAGTAAAAGGACCAAGGAGGTAACCACATATCACCTCAAAACAAGTCATAAGTGGTGTTTGAATCCATTGAGAAGCCTAACCACAGGAATGTAGCACCTCATCAAGAGTTAGCGTATTGTGGTAAATAGTGCGGAGCAGTCTCGGCGTAACGGTGGTTAAGAAACCTCAGCCGAGTTAATGAAACAGGCCGGTGAAATTGCAGAGTATTCAAATGTAATAATATGTCTTTTTTTAAGGGCAGCTGTCAGTGTCCATGCCAGTCAAATCAGACACTACTTTAAGTCAGCTGTGGTTGTTGATGGATAGTTTCATGTTACAGCAATTTTAGTCAAATTAAAAAGGCTTTCACTCCAAAGCATCACTCAACGACACTGCATTTTGTTATTACTGTGTATTTATGTGTACCGTAGCAGGGAGGCTCTGATGACATTATTAAAGTAAAAGTTAAGTCAGTGAGGGAAAATGCAGAGTTTCCACAATTAGACAAGTTGACATCATGTTTGTATAAAAGATCTTTTGATTTTCCGCCAAGTGTTCTTTTCCTTGACAAATGACTAGCCGGGGCCTGTTATGGTACCTCTGTTGTTAGTCAGTCTGACATTATTTAGGAACAATATCATATATGTTACATTATACTTTAACGGCTTCAGTATGAGATTTTGATGCATTGAGAGCCATAGAACGGTTTTAAAAAGTCTTTTTTTTTTCTTCTGGGTGACTCTTTTGCCTTTTATGGGGTAATTTTTGTTCTTGTTGTAGATGGACCCTAAACCAAAATGTGCTACAAAATTCCCCCGAGATATTTTTCCACCTTATCATGTACTGAGCTATGAAACTACATCCACTGTTCAAGAACGACTGACCCAGTGTTCAACTGACCTTTGCGTTACAAGAGATCCCTCGCATTTATAATGTGACAAGGATATTTTCCATCCTGTAATGATTCTACCAAAGAGACCAACCACAGGTATTAGCAATACATATGTCTTAATCATGGCAGCTTGTGCTACAAAAGTGGTTCAGCAGATGATGTTTTTCTTTTTCTTTACAGGTCTCTGATTTCAAAAGTATTAGGAAGAAAATTCAAATTCAAAATATTCTTTTCCTCTTGAGGTTGCTGGTTCACTTATTAATGCTGCATTTTTATAGCCAATTTTGTAAACATCCTCAGGATTTGTGGGTTTATGTGACTCTCTCGTCTTCCTTGAACATTAAAAGATATAGCACATTAAAGCGTTGATAGATGGGAAAACGACCACAACCTGCTTTGGAGACATTCCAAAACACCACTGCCTTACTAAGCCTGGTCAGAGAGTTCTGTGATATATATCAGTGCACTCTCGGAGTTATCTCTGAACACCTGGTCATACGCCTGATTGTATATGCCTTGTAAATTATAGACTTGAGTGACCTGTTGGGAAATTGTAATATAACGGAGTGCAAAAAGGAAAAAGAGTGACTGTGGCCTTTTAAGCGTCCGCTGTTAAAAACATTAATTTGTCAGTGGACATGTGCGTGGGATGGCCAGAGGTTCTGCACTGTGTCTGCGGATGAGTGCAAGCTGCAGATCCGTTTGTAAAAACAAAACCAGACGTGATCGTACATTGTAATGCATCAGAAGGAGGAATAAGCCTGACTTGGCAAAGGAAACACAAAGCCCTCCGAAGATTTGTGCGATTCAGAAGAGGAATGCCTAAGAGCGTACGTGAAAGACAGAGTCCATTAAAGCTTTCCCTCTGATCGGCCACAGGAGCTCTTGTGCAGCATATCCATCAGGGCTCAGGATGACTGTACGTTCGGGAATCTCAAAGCGCTTGACCTAGTTAGTAGCCTGGCATTCTCGTAGATCACATCAAATCTGCGCTGTTGCCAATAGCAATTTGTGTCTTGTGTAAAGGACTACATTCTTTCTTTCCTTAGTAGAGATTAAGCTGACTGTTGATTTGAAATAGCACAGGTTTGTGTTTTTGAATGAATGAATTAAGGCAGTCTTGTGGATTTCCCTTTACTAGGTCATGGAGGTGTAGAATGAACAAACTCTCTGCAGACCATCATTAGCAATCCCCCACGATCTCTGGGGAGGCTTGGCTTAGAAAGGATAGGACATGAAGTAGGCCAGTCATGGTGCAGTGAGCTACAGGAAGTCCAGTCGAAGATGAAGAGAGAGTAATGTTAATTGTCTTACTAGTGCATCTTCATCCCCCTCTTACCACGCTTCTTCCCATTTGCACACACAACATAGCTCCGTTGGGAGCTATTAACAAATCTTTGTGAAGGAAGCTATTGCAAACATGTGCAGCCACAAGAAGAGTTGTTGTACTGAGTGAAGGCATATTTGACTGATTTACAGTGGTCACATAATGACTACTGTAATGTCCTGCACTAAGTGTCCTGTGCCTCAGTTAAGTGCCTGTTGTATATGTGCTACTTATGTGCTTGGAAACAACAGTGACTATGAAAGATTGAGAATGGTGGATTTGGCAGTTATAGTAGAAATGACATCATCAGCCAACACAAATCTAAGTAAAGGGTCAGACAGTGAATCTCAATTCCAAAATAGCAGCCAGGATTGTTAGCCAGGAGACCAGATAGGAATGTTAGAGATTTACATGATCACACAAGGAGAACATGTGCTATTACATTCAGATATCTTTAATACGTCCACCATCTTTCTTCATTTCCAATCATTTTTTAATTCTTGGGTGCTTTGGGTTCTTCTTTGAGAAATCTTTAAACTTGGCTTGAAATTAAAAAACAAACTGAATTGAAGCTCTTTTCTTTGCTTACTAAGTTGTCCTGTTGAAACTACTCAAATACTCCTTTCCTTTCCCGCATTCTCTGCTGAATTGAATCCGAATCTGAATCTGAAGCTGACTCCTACCATTGCATGTTTTCTCTCTGGTTGGAGAAAAATAATTGTCTCCTAAGAAGGTTCTGGGAAATGCAAAAATATATCTAAAACTTATTGGTAAAACTTCTCCTTCTAGAACATCTTATCTCTACAACCAAGCTTGGAATATGACAGAAGCTTTCTGCAGAAACAGGAAGTCAGTGCCCTGGGGAACAGTGTTCAAGCGGTCACTCTCCAGTCTTATGTAATGAGTCATTAAACCAGCACTTAACCCCTGCAAAGGATTACCATGATTGCTGGACTATACATCCTACTAGGAGAATTAGTATTAAACTGTTTAACTCAGATGATATAAACGTCTCCAAAACTCAAATAATTCTAAATGTTAAATGTTCATATCTGAATGTCTATTCCTCCATTCAGGAATAATACACATTCATCTGGCAGTTAATAGAGTATTGCAGACATCTCATCCAGGCACTGTCATGCAACCTTCAGTTTTGCCTTCAGACATATGAAATATTTTATGAATGATTCAGCACATAGAAAAAAGTGTAAAATACATATTATTAAACTTCAGTGAGCACCACATTAGTGTTTGTTGATATTTTATTGCGATTCGATTTTTTTGGAGTAGTTACTTAACATTGGAACAAATGGGAAAAAGTCAGTAGTGCAATGGACTTGCAGTCCAAATCAGTGTATCCTTGTGTAATCACCTTAGTATGTACATTGAAACCAATAGCTTTTAAGGGATAAAAGAGCATCAGTTGTAACTAATGTTCATATTCTGGAACCAGAGTAGCCAAATATGTCAGTCGAATGCCAACAGACATTTAAGCCAAAAAGCCGGTCCAGCATCACTGTGTATCATGACCTGCAGTGGTGCCTGCTCTTAGTTTAATGGGTGACACGATGTGACATTCAGTTAGGCTTTGCACTACATGGAACCTCATCATTTCAAGGTAAAAACACCCTTCTTAGCTTTGCAGATTTATACATTCCAGTGTTAGTTTGATGTGATTAAGTGTGCAGTTAAAATATGCTCATTCTTTCACAATTCTGCTGAGTACATACTGCTAAGATCTATAGTTTTCTGTCTGCAACCTCAGTTTCAGTAAAGCAGTGAAAATGCCATGTGCTTTTTGTCATACCGTGATGGGATGTCGTCAGACGCAGAGGATGGTTTTTTGTTCTTCTAAGATGTTAGCTCTTAACTAACGATTTCTCTTGCCAAATTAAGTGGCAAAGCCTTCAAGTGTAAATTGATAAGAGCAATATTTGGAGAACAAATGTCAATCCAGGCCTTCTCCGCTTCATGTACAGGCCGTAGCCAAACAAGACATCATTCATGTTCTAGAAATGGAAAACAGTGGCAGCAGCTCTGTGTCAGGACTGTTCACTGCAGTAAAACTGATACAGACAAGGTTAAATATGTGTAGTTGGAGACGGCACAATACAATCCTTCCTTTCTCTGAAACTGATAATAAAACCTTAAGCATCAGCCGATAACAATATTTTCCTTACAAATATAACTGTCAGTCTCTTTGTGCTGTTTTTTAAACACTTTATTGCTGAGCATGAAAAAGAGGATTTTCATGCTCAGACTTCTCAAGCAGTCTTCTCCCCCCACAAGTACAAATCTAACAACATGACATCACACAGTGAAAGCGTGTGCTATTTCAGGCTACAATTGTTACAGGATGGGATTGGATTCGTTTTTTCTTTTTCCTTCTGATCCATCCTTTTCTGCTCAAATTGGTCCAGTATTGATGCTGGTTCGGAATAGGGGCATTTAATTACTGCAAGATTCAGATAAAGCATATGCCTTTAATCCCAAAATGTCATATTTTTTAACCCAATAATTTTTTTTGCTATATAGTAAAGTGGGAGGAAATTTCAATATATTGCTGTTGTATATAAAGTTGAACAGGTTTAAGCAGAATTAGTTTTTGTTCAAGTACATGTATTACTTCAACCAAAACAACTCTTAACATATAATATTTAAAATGAAAACGTTTGTTATAATCCTTTTTAATTAACAATTATTTAATTAACACAACTGAGGAACTGTTGTGCAGTCCACATTACCCTGCATGCATGTTTAAGTAAAGTGTAATTACAGAGCGCTTGTATGGATTGTGAAATGCTGTTCATGAAGGTTTCATTGTTACCCTCCACCCCCCTTTGGCTCTCACACAGGACCTTATATGTGTTACATAATATGGGAGCATTGCCAATCTCATTCATTTTCCAACAGGCCAATGTTCATTAGAACAATAAATAAACAGCCTTCTAATCCACTGAATTCTCCAGTAATATCATGGCAGACTTTTATTATAATCAGACATGAGACATTTTTCCCCTTAAATCTGTCACCAGACCAGACGGTGAGTGGCAGAGAGAGATTGTGATCAGCTCAGTCCTGAATGAATTGTTACACAAGTTGCCGGAAACCTGGCATTTGGGCTCAATCCTGCAGCCTGAACTACAAAATGAATCAGAAAGTGTAATCATGGGTTTATGTAAACAGGGGATTGTCAGTTTGTGTGGTTTTACTCCTGCTAAAAGGGAAGCAGTTCAGTCTGTGGATAATACGTTGGAACTTTTACAGGTTTATACAAGAAAACTTTTGAGAAGAAAGCTGTAAAAGAGGCCGAACTTCTGAAACTCAGCTGCCCTGAAGAACAGTTTCTATAATTTGTGTGATGTTTTTTTGTTTTCACCATCAAAGGATAAAATCAGTCTGACAATTGACCTTTTATATAAATAAAATAGTAGAGATTAGTCATCAAGTTTGCACAATTAAAAAAGTGGAATTTCCAATAATATGCTAGTATTACCAGGTGACTGAGTCATTGTTCACCATGACGGTTAGAGGTCTGCAAGGGTATGAAATTGAGCTTGAACCCCTCCCATACCCATGGCTTTGAGACCCGACCCGACCCGACCCGAGCCAGTCCGGCAGCCACTGCTAAATACCTCAGACGCGATTTTCTAGAGCTTTAGTTTGTTACTAACTGCCTGTATTTGGTAACTGAAAATCTCCAGACACAGACTTTTAAGTCTTTCACATATTTAATGCACAAACAGTGTTTATTGTCAATTTCTTTTTGTGGAATTGCTGATTATTCTGTATAGAGAATGGCATCCATCTTTCAACCTTCTTTTGCTCCGCTCACTCTTACTGTTACAATACAAAAAATCACTCATTACAGAAAAAAACCTGCCCAAGCCTGATGATGGACATTAAACAATGACCTGAGCTTGGCTTGAAAACCCATATTTTGTTGGGTCCCATTGGGCTTGGGTTGGGTAGCAAACCTCTAGCGGTGGTGAACCAAGCATCTGAAGGATTTATTGCCTCAAAAAGCTCCCTCACAGAAAGTCATGAACATACTGCCTGATGCCTGAGTGAGACATAGATTTATGATAGTTTTCAGAAGACATTGGCCTAAAAAGTATTTTTAATAGCTTGAAAAATGCTCCCTAAAGAAAACATCCTTTTTTTTTCATTTCCTAGATTTTGCCCTTATCAGTATTTCATAAAACACCTTATCTATCAATAGATATATTCAGTACCCAATGGATCTGGAAAATAAAATACGTAAACCTTTGGTTCCTGTTATCTCCACTGTAAATCTTGGGTTGGAAAGTCTGCCTGCATTTCACAATTTCCCTAAAAAATCAAACAAAGACTTTCACACACTCTGAAATTCACCTTTAATATTTTGCTGTTCGTTGTCATAATAGAAACGGAACCTAATTTGTTATATAATTAGTGTAATAAAAAAAAGCGAATACATTTTTTCATCGTCAAAAAAAATCATTGGATTCTAATAAAACAATTACTGCAAATGTGTGCAAAACACTTTTATTACTACCCCTGAGCCTCATAGGGTTTTAATTGTGAATGTTTAAAAAAATGGAATCAGTGCCCACAAGAAAACATTGCGTACTCGGATGCTGGTGCTCTCTGAATACCACAGTCCAGAGCTGTGACTAACAAAGTTAAGGCGGACTGGATGTTCACAAGATGTTTTTCTGCTAACAGCATCAGTGGCAGCACTGTGGGACAGCCAGCCATGACGCTATATAAGGGATGGATTTGGACTCTGTTTGCATGCATATGCGTGTGTATGCGTGTGTTGCAGCAAAAAGTGCAGAGCAAACAGAGAGGCTTTGTCTTGTTAAAGACGAGGCCTCCCGGCACATTTCCTTTTGGAAGTCGCTGCTCAGCTAGAGTAATTGGCAGATCTCCTGTGCTGCACATTTCCATCACTGCGCTCAGCCATAGATATATGGAAGGGATATTGATTTTGCCTTTTTACTGATGTGCTTATTAGAATCTGGATTGCTATAGAGCTTACATAAACTTATTTCAGATTAGGGGAAGCTTTTTCAGCTCCGTCAGAAAATACAGCTGACGCAGAAGATATCCCTTGCAAAGTTTTAAAGTTTGCGAATTTGAACATTTTGATAATTCCATATTAATAATGGTTGTTCTTCTCAGTAATGACCTCAATTAATGACATATTATTAGTTATTAATAACAGTGTTGAAATATTATCTTTACAGGTTTTTGAAACAACTTCATTGTTTTTATATGAATTCCTTCCATCCCTTTCATGAGCAGCTTACACGGTTCTTGGGGAATGTAAATCAGCACAATTACACACAATCCTCAATTGGAAACTTTCTCCTGCATGTCATTGAAGTACCTCATCATTCATTCATACAGTACCTCAACATCCACCCATATAACACCTCATCATTCATTCATACAGTACCTCAACCTCCTCCCACATAACGCCTCATCATTCATTCATACAGCACCTCAACATCCACCCATATAACACCTCATCATTCATTCATACAGTACCTCAATATTCAGCCATATAACGCCTCATCATTAATTCATACAGTACCTCAACATCCACCCACATAACGCCTCACCATTCATTCATACAGTACCTCAACAACCACCCATATAACACCTCATCATTCATTCATACGGTACCTCAACATCCACCCATATAACACCTCATCATTCATTCATACAGTACCTCAACCTCCATCCACATAATGCCTCATCATTCATTCATACAGCACCTCAACATCCACCCATATAACACCTCATCATTCATTCATACAGTACCTCAGTATTCAGCCATATAACACCTCATCATTCATTCATACAGCACCTCAACATCCACCCATATAACACCTCATCATTCATTCATACAGTACCTCAATATTCAGCCATATAACGCCTCATCATTAATTCATACAGTACCTCAACATCCACCCATATAACACCTCATCATTCATTCATACAGTACCTCAACATCCACCCATATAACACCTCATCATTCATTCATACAGTACCTCAATATTCAGCCATATAACGCCTCATCATTCATTCATACAGTACCTCAACATCCACCCATATAACACCTCATCATTCATTTATACAGTACCTCAACATCCACCCATATAACACCTCATCATTCATTCATACAGTACCTCAACATCCACCCATATAACACCTCATCATTCATTCATACAGTACCTCAACATCCACCCATATAACGCCTCACCATTCATTCATACAGTACCTCAACATCCACCCATATAACGCCTCACCATTCATTCATACAGTACCTCAACATCCACCCACATAACACCTCATCATTCATTCATACAGTACCTCAGTATTCAGCCATATAGTATGCCAACATTCAACATTCAAGATAAAATCTAGCAAAGGAAGGTAGAATATTGAATAAGATTCTTATTTAATAATCCTGCTTCATTCATGCCTGAGAGTCGTGCACTTTTGGCAGCAGAAAATGAAATCACAAACCAGAACCAAATACTATTGTGTTCAGAGAGCTTGCAGTGAATGTTTCACCTTTCACTCTTGTGCTGTTTCTCAAATTTATTTTATAGCACTAATTTCCTTGAGTGTAACGTTTTTTCATGTGGGTTTTTGCTCGTGCAGTAAGTCTCCAGAGAGGAGCACATGATAGCTACTTATTAGCTTCTGTCCAGCATAGATTAACACTTATTCAGCAATTATCTCATCTCGTCAGCCCTTAATTATGGGCTGTATCAGCACTGTATAAGGGCAGACTGGCTCTTTAACTCTAGCTCTTTGAGTGGGTTTTCTGCAGGGAAGGATTCAGGCATGCTGGTGTACTCTGTTGTTGATCTAGAATGGAATGCGTGCCCAAGCTGGAAGCTCTTCAGTGAGGTTTCAGTGACTTCACACCACTTTTCTCTCCTGTTCTTTAAAGCAGTAACTATCAGCCACATATAATATGGGAACTAAGCAGAGGTGATCAGGCTGCTCCTGCAGCATGAACTGCATGCAGTCAATAAAATAAATACCAGACCACACCTAATGAACAGATATACTGAGGAACGATGTGGCACGGATGCGGGACAAATTTGTAACAGGAAACCGGAGGTAGTTATGGAAACGTATAAATTGTATTGGAGCTTCTGTGTGTTATTTCTACTAGACTTGAGTAATTTAATTAATAAATCTGAAAACAGATCTAGAATCTTTTGTCGGTCTCTTGGATATTCCAAAGAAAATGCCTTTTATGGTCTTTTCTGCAATTTCATCTTATGATAATGCACATCACTATAAGTTTATTAATAGAAAAATGTAATTATTGACAATCACTCAGTGGTTTTAGATTAAAATGTGATTGTATATTTATTTTAGAGTTTTAAATAATGCATTTCTTAGAAGATTTTAGTTCATTTCTATCAGATCAGGGAAAATATTGTTTTAGTAAAGACCCTTGGAGTGTTTAATTAGGCAGGGCATGCTGCTTGTACATTGTGGAACAGTTCCAAATTGTGATGCCAAACCAAAAAGTGAAGTGCAGTCACCTAGACCACATGGATTTCACACACTTGTGTAGTTATGACCTTTTTGTTGTTGCTGATAAATTATAGAAGAACAAAGTGTTTCTGCTGTTCATCTGGAACCGTGAGATTCCAAATTAAGCATGGTATGCGATGAATGACATCAGGAGATTTGTAGTGCTGCTGAATTAACAGGTGTACACAGCTGCTCTAAAACACTGCAAGCATGAGGAGTGTAACTTTTCCCCTCTTTCTCTTCCCTCTTGTGCAGAGTGACCGTCTCCTCATCAAAGGGGGCAAGATTGTGAACGATGATCAGTCCTTTCATGCTGACATCTATATGGAGGATGGGGTCATTAAGTAAGTTGTCTTTACATTTTTTTTATTCTTTCCATGATCCATCAGACGATTACACAAAGAAAGAATGATTTCAGTGGTTTCAGTCCAAGATCAAATACTCATGATGTGCCTTTTGACAGTGTCTACAATAGTGCTCAACCATTTATCTAGCTAGATCCTTTGAACACTTCATAGTGGTCCAGGGTAGTCAAGATTGTTGAAGCTGAGACTGTCGCACTCTGGTTCAAATTGCAAGTTCCCTTAATGACTCTCTGAAGTTATGATGTTATAATGTGGTTTTACATTATGTGTCACACTAATTTCACTGTAGCTTGAATGCTGTTTCACACTTGTAAACACTTGTTGCCCTGAGGTACCCTTGAGCAAGGTACCGTCCCCGTCACTGCTCCCCGGGCGCTTTCAATAGCTGCCCACTGCTGCACGGTGTTTGTGTGCATGGGTTAAAAGCAGAGGTCCAATTTCATTGTGGTTCATAGTGTGCAGTGCTGTGACCTCGCAATGACAAGGGTAGTCACTTTTTTTTTAAATAGCTTGGACAAAAGCATCTGCTAAATGGACAAATATAATGTAATGTAAGATCTAGCACACTATAAATATCTTTATCACCAAAATACATCAAATGTTAAGTATCATACAAGCAGAACACATTACTGATGGAGACAGTAGCAACAATTTAACAGATGACACTGGATAGAGCTCTAGAGACAAATCATCAAGCTGCAAAATGAAAAAGGTCCAGTTCTCCTTTGAGGCCTCCGCTATAACAAACATCCCCAAGCTGAATTTATGAGAACAAGAGGTTACATTTGGGAAGAGCTGAAGCTACTGACTTCATATATGATATATTCACTTACTGTATGGAACCCACAGGCATTGGTGGGGCAACGGTGGACTAGTGGTAAGGGAGTTACCCAGGATCAGAAGGTCATGGGTCAGAATCCCAGACCAGCCCTGAGGTACCCTTGGGCAAGGTACCATCCCAGTCACTGCTCCCTGGGCGTTTTCAGTAGCTGCCCTCTGCTGCACGTGTTTGTGTGTAGGTTAAATGCAGAGGTGTAGTTTAATTCACTGTGTGCTGTGCTGTGTTTCACAATGACAAAAATAGTCACTTTCACTTTTCACTTTTTTGTTCTCAATGGAAGAAAATAGTGTTATTAAATTATTCAAAGAAATATTGATTTTTGTGTTCACATTTTGTTATTGCTGTAACTGTAACATTTGGAAAAATTTTGATAATCAGTTTTGAGCAGCGATGACAAACATTATAAACAGTCTGTGCCACTTTCTCTCCACCCTTTTTTTTTCTGCCTCCCTATTCACCTTCCTCTTCAGGCAAATCGGGGAGAACCTCATTGTTCCTGGAGGGGTGAAAATCATCGATGCTCATGGAAGGATGCTGATCCCCGGTGGTATTGATGTACACACTCGCTTCCAGATGCCTGATCGGGGCATGACGGCTGCCGATGACTTCTACCAAGGAACCCGTGCTGCTCTTGCTGGAGGCACCACAATGATAAGTACGTGTTTAAATACATCTGTCCTTCTCCAGACTCTTCGAAGTCTAGGCTTATTAATCAGTGATTCATTTTAAAGAGAACAGCACCTAAATTGATGGTATAATTCAGTGGTTATCCTGAGTGGTAGTCATTCTGAGTGGTTTAATTCAATGAAGTTAATTGCAGAGAAACATATGGACTTTGCAGTGATGAGATTTTCACCCAGGGTGGGGGGTGGAGGGGTAATGTAATCGCCTAGCCAGGGATCTTGTGCTCAGCTTAATTAGAATTAAACAAAAAAAGAACCACAGGAACCCAGGAATTCCACAAGCATAAACACCAAAACTCACTGCAGCTTATAAACCCTGCCCCCAATGAGGTGCACCTGTTGCCCAAGTGTGCACAGGTATGCACAGTCAGAGCAGAGTGCCGCCTACCAGGACAGAGAGCAACCGGTGTCTTAGAGTTTTATGAATAAAAGATATTTTATATATTTCTGTGAAGGAGAATTTGAGGCATTTAACATTTTTCATCAACCAAGTCTGACTTGTCAAATTTCTCTAGAATGGCACATTTTACCACAAATGTATGCCCAAATGTATGCCCCTCATCAATCTAAAATGGCAAAAGTATTGGAAAATCAGGAATAACTCTAAGATTAATTACTCAATATTGAATATGAATTAATTAATCACTATGATGAAATCAGGAAGTAAGTAATGTGTGAAAAGTAGGAATTTGCTCCTTTCAGACAGATCCCTAAACAATGGAAACAATTCATGCATGACACAAATTTTTACAAATTCCATCCCCCATCTTCTTCTCTTTTGGATTCTCCTTAATTCTTCTCCTGGATTGCCAGTTATGTGGTAGGCTGCAACAGATGTCATGGCTGGCTGGATATGTGAGATGATTTGGGCTGCAGAAAAGCAGGAGGCCAGCTGACTCTAAGCAGTGTGTGTGTGTGTGTGAATGTGTGGAGTTGATCCACTTTTTTGGGTCTGTGACTGCCACGCCAGGCATGTGCAGAATGCGACAGTAGAGCCTCAGCTAGTGCAAATGAGCAGGATTTGGGGAGGGTTGCCAATTAGCTGTTTTCTGGAGCTCTCCCAGGACTACAATCCCTCGCACTTTCTCCCACTCAGGTCGGCTGGGCTGTATTGTATTTGTCCATGTTCTGTCCTGTAATAGGCCCACATGATTGCTTTACCTTTTTTGGATTGTGAGGGAGGGAGAATAAGAGAAGGTTGGAATGTTACTGCCAGGGTTGTGAGTTCACAGCAAAATGAAGAAACTGATGTATTGGAATCACATGCTGACAATGGCGATGCTGTGTGTGTGTGTGTCTTGCAGTTGACCACGTGGTTCCAGAGCCTGGTGTCAGCCTGATAGCAGCCTTTAAACAGTGGAGTGAGTGGGCCGACAGCAAGTCGTGCTGTGATTACTCTCTCCACGTGGACCTCACAGAATGGCATAAGGGCATGCAGGAGGAGATGGAGACCCTGGTGAAAGACCACGGTACCACACACAAACCTCTTAATACACTTTCAGAAGCATCAAATTATTTTTATTTTTAGTTATTTTAGAGAAAATCTGAAGTTTATTTGAGCTGTGTCTGCACAATGAAATCAAATGTAAAAATGTGATTCTGTTTTCCATATCTGCATAGGTGTCAACTCTTTCCTGGTCTACTTGGCTTATAAGGATGTTTTCCAGCTTAATGATTCTCAGGTATTAATGTGAAGCTGTTAACATGTGTGATTTTTGGAGCTAATTCTGCAGATGCATATACAGATATACAATATACGCATTATACATTGTTTTTCATGCCATTTCTTTATATGAGATATCTGGTTTACTGGCATGCAGAATGGAAAGGGTCAAGATATTTTTTTGCTGAAAGTCACTGGGGAATCATCTGGCATGCAATCAAAACCTCTATTTCCTGCAGCTGTAGATTCCAGTTATATTCTTTACAGATGATGAGAGCCACCTCTTTCCTGCTACATGAATGCAAACTGTTGTCAGCAGTGGGTCGAACATCACCTTTCACAGTCAGAGCAGCTGTATAATATCTGATGTTTTGCAGTGTTACCTGCACACATCCTTTAAAGCCCTAAGCTAGTGATCTAATATGCCTTAAGGGTCAAAATATGCTTTGAGAGTGTTTGATTTATGAGACTGGCTTAAGTCTGCTGTCGTTGTATCCATGCATCCTTGCCAGAAATTACATTTTTGCTGGCTGACAGCAGCAGTCAAAACACCTAGTTCTCCGTTTCCTGTGTAGATGTACGAGGTGTTCAGCGTGATCCGTGACCTGGGAGCTATCGCCCAAGTTCATGCTGAGAATGGTGACATCATTGCTGAGGTAACACTATTTTCCTTTCCATCATCTGCATGTGCATTTGCTATCTTTCTTTTCGCTGTGTGATGTAAATCTGATGGACTTAATGCTATAAATTCAGGAGCAGAAAAGGATCCTTGAACTGGGCATCACTGGGCCAGAGGGACATGTCCTAAGTCGTCCAGAGGAGGTAGGTCTTGTATTTAGATTTTTAGTTTCAAGATGGTAATTATACTCTCTTTCTCTGGCATATTGGTATACCTCCTCAAACTTAAATTATACAGTGTCCTACCTGAAAGGTAAACATGCGATCAAAGATGCATTTATAAAGTCCTAACCTATCATAGAGTATTATAATGCACAGTCATTCTAATGTAGTGTGTTGTAACGCAGCAAGTGTTCATTATTGTAGTCAGAGTTCCTCCTACAATTAAGTACTTACAGTCAAGTAGTCACCATACACTTTCTTTTTCAGAATTTCTGACTGACTGTTCTGTCTGTTGTAAAGTCTAACCTCTTATTTCTAGGCAGAATAATACACACTTCAAATCTTCCTACACTTGTGTCTTTTTATCTCCAGAGCCATTGATCACCGTACACTGCGACACTTTGAGATGCTATTAGATCAGGCTGTTGGCCTGCAGGCCGCACAGTCAGCATTTGGGATGATGCTGAGTAGAGGTTTAGTGAAGAGCTCAGGTTGTAATTCAGAATGACTGCCGGTGAATAAGTCTGCGCTGGTTTTATAGGTGGAGGCCGAAGCAGTCAACCGCGCGATAACGGTGGCCAATCAAACCAACTGCCCTCTTTACATCACCAAGGTGATGAGCAAGAGTGCGGCTGATGTCATCGCCCAAGCTAGGAAAAAAGGTGAGGTTGTTATTTCTTTTGTCACAACACTGAATCAGAATTAAACAGCAAACTATACAGTCACATGGGGGTCAGTTTTACTTAAGTGAAGTGATTTTACAGGAATCCTGGCTATATAACACATCAGAGGCATGTGTTATGTTTATCGGACCTTTGCTGAATCCCCTTCTGTTTGGCAGGTACTGTGGTATACGGTGAGCCAATCTCTGCTAGCCTGGGCACGGACGGCACGCACTACTGGAGCAAAAACTGGGCCAAGGCTGCTGCTTATATCACATCTCCACCCCTCAGCCCGGACCCCACCACTCCTGACTATCTTAACTCCCTGCTGTCCTGGTGCGTGCTGCATACATGCCCTATTTCTCTGGACCCTTGCCATAGTTATAAAAGCAGATGTAGTTCATGCATTAATATATCTGATGTATGTAGGACATGTTCTGAGCACTAGAAGGCGCCATTTCTCTTAAAGGGATCCAGCCTGTGCTTTGAAAAGCTACCAATCCTGGACCAAGTCTTTAAAAGCAAAGACATAGAACAGTGTAGCTCATAATTTATAACAGAATTGCATTTAAATTGTGTTATTTATTTATGTATAAATTAATATTCAGTTAGTTGAATAAATATCCACAGTTAATGCAATAACTACCATGAAATGTGATTTAATTTCTGCCGTTTTCAAACATATACCGTGCATAGTTTGGCTAATGAATACTACAGACACATGCTATGTCTGGGGTGCACTAAAGAAAAATAAACCGGCTTTATAATTTGGCACAGTTAAACTGTAGTTTAAATCACATTTTTTAAAGATGTGTTTAATTTTCAGTAACTAAAGTAACAATTTTCTGATGGATGTTTTTCTGTGTGGTGCACAGTGGTGATCTTCAGGTAACAGGCAGCGCTCACTGCACGTTTAACACCTCTCAGCGTGCTGTGGGCAAAGACAACTTTACCCTTATCCCAGAGGGCACCAACGGCACTGAGGAGAGGATGTCCATCATCTGGGACAAGTGTGTGGTGAGCAAATTCTACATTACTCCTCAGCTCGGGATTGGTACAGAACTAGATAATTTAATGATATGTAATATGTAAATTCCCAAGCCTTAACTCACTTACTTTTGGAGACATTAAGTATTAACTATACAGATGCATGTTCTCATCTGCAGGTGACAGGTAAGATGGATGAGAATCAGTTTGTGGCTGTAACCAGTACCAACGCAGCCAAGATTTTTAACCTGTACCCGCGTAAGGGCCGTATTGCTGTGGGCTCTGATGCTGACCTGGTGCTTTGGGACCCTGATGTCACCAAGATTATCTCTGCCAAGAGCCACAACCTGGTGAGAGCACACACAAAAAGCTTAATTCTAATTCAAATTTAAATTAAAGAGCAGTTAATCATTTTCAATCACAAATGTCCTACTTATATTTTATATATTGAGACTTGACATTAACCTGAAGAGTTATTAATGGGAGGGGAAGTACTTGTAAGTTGAATCCCCCTTTCCCAGCAGCAGATCCTAATCATACCTTTATTCAAAATAACTTGTCCTGGAGAGTCAAACCTCTTGACAGGCTTCTGGGATTTGGTTTTAGAGCTTGTCACCTTTTTCACTGCTCTTGACCTTTCATGTCTGCATACCCTTTTCTTTTATTTTAATAAAATTTAAAATAAATAATAAATTTATTTTAAATTTTAATATTTAATATGCAAACAGTGTTTATTTGGCCTGGAAATCTTTGCTAATCTTAATTACCAGCCCTTTTCTGCACTTCTGAAATCAAATATTTATATCAGTACAAATACTCTTTTCCATTCTGACAGCTGGGCAGTGTCATGTGCTGTAGCTTTGTTGGAGCCACTGGAGACATATTAACTTTGTTAGAGCGATGAGGTCAGGCCTGATGCTCTCTCTCTTCACTGACCTCTGTTGTGTCATGGTGACTCACTGTCACTGTCCGCTCGTATGCTGGTCAGGCCGATGCATGTGGCCACAGTGATTTAATTTGTTCAGAGCTGTTGAAATGCAGACTCCATCAAATACAGACAGATTGAATTAATGTGTGTACAATACACTGGGAAATAAATACATCACTGTAATCAGGTTAGTCAGGAAGCCTTTTAATAAAAATCAGTTATGTATTTATATCCATATTCTTTTGGGTGGATGTGGTTAGAAGAATCAACACCAGCTCTATTATAGTTCGGTTAGCCAATTATATGTCTAAAGGCTTCTGCTGTAATCATGAAGGCTTCTGTTGTAATCTCTCTCTCTCTCTCTCTCTCTCTCTCTCTGTCTTTCTCTCTCTCTCTCTCTCCTCTCTCTCTCTCTCTCTCTCTCTCTCTCTCTCTCTCTCTCTCTCTCTCTCTCTCTCTCTCTCTCTCTCTCTCTCTCTCTCTCTCGCTCTCTTTCTCTAGGCAGTAGAGTATAATATCTTTGAAGGTGTAGAGGTGCGTGGAGCTCCCTTGGTGGTGATCAGTCAGGGCAAGATAGTCCTGGAGGATGGAAACCTTCACACTACTGAAGGCTCTGGACGCTTCATCACCCGCAAGCCCTTCCCTGACTATGTCTACAAAAGGATAAAGGCTCGCAGCAGGGTGTGTATTTACATCTCCTTTTTCTTGTGACTCCGTTCAAGATTCTTAGCATTACATTGCATTTAAAGTTTGAAAACGCTTTTTATATTAATGATTGTTTCTGTTTTGTTTCTTATAAATGCAATGATCATCGAAAGCTATGAGTTACACACCAGATACTACACTGTGTGCACAATTATTAGGCAAGTGATTATTCTGACCATATCATCATTTAATGTATATATCTCAGCTCCAAGCTGTATAAACGTAAATGCTAATTGGATTTAAGCAGATCAGGTGATGTATATTTGTGTAATGAGGGGGGGTGTGGTCTAAGATCAACACCCAATATCAAGGTGTGCAAAATTATTAGGCAGCTTCTTTTCCTCTTCAGGCAAAATGGGCCAAAAAAGAGAGAGAAATGACTGTGAAAAGTCAAAAATTCTAAAAAGACTTTCAGGGGGATGCAGCACCCTTGATGCCAGCAAGATGCCAGCAAGGTGGAGGTGAGATACTGGTATGGGCTGGCATTATTAAAGATGTGCTAGCTGGACCTTATTCGGGATGAAGGTGGACTCAAGATAAACTCTTAAACCTACTGCCAGCTTTTAGACGACACTTTCTTCAAGCAGTGGTTCAGGAAAAAGTCTGCATCTTTCAAGAAGAACTTGATTTTTCTGCAGGACGATGCTCCATCACATGCAGGGAATTTCTCCACTATGTGGCCAGTCAATGCCTTAAAGATGAAAGAATAATGACATGATCCTCTTCTTCACCTGAACTAAGCCCTGTTGAGAACTTTTGGAGCTTCATAAATGGGAGATTTACAGGGAAGGAAAACAGTCCACCTCTCTGAACAGAGTCTGGGAGGCTGTGGTGGCTGCTGCACAAGAAGTTGATCAACGGATCAAGAAACTGACTGATTGTGATTGGAATCATAGAAATGCTTATTTTTAAATTTTGAGTTGTTTGTTATTATTCTCACTTTTCATTTCATTGTGTAATACTTCTGCACTAATAGTTGCCTAATAATTGTGCACACAAAGTATTTTAAGGGTTTAATTCATTCAATATCTTTATGGATTTTTATTTACTTTTTTATGAAACGTTTTAAGTATTTATTTATAGTTGCTTATTGTTATTTGATTTTTGAAAAAATATGAGCTATTCTTGGTTAAAAAATGTATAGAAAGTTCATGCTCAGTAAGCAAATTTACTGTAAAAACTATTGTAAAAACGTTTGCTAATTAGTCGACTTTTATGTGGTTTTGAAGTGGCGTCATAGTGTTATAATTCTATACATGCTTCTGCAACAAGAAATGTACAATGTAATTAATTAATATCATGTCACGCTAGTAGTTCAGGAATGTCTCCATCTTCTCTGTCTTCAGCTTGCTGAGCTGCGTGGTGTCCCACGTGGTCTCTATGATGGTCCGGTGTGTGAAGTTACTGTTACCCCTAAAGTAATGACCCCTGTCACCTCCAACAAGGCATCTCCAGCTAAACCTGCTCCTCAACCTATTCGCAACCTGCACCAGTCTGGATTCAGCCTGTCTGGTCAGTAATAGCCTTGAACCATCATTTTCTGATATCACTTTGTTGTTACTGAGCAGTATGTTTTTTTTTCCAATTTCACAAATCAGTTCATTTCATTCTTTCTTTTTTTTTTTCACTACAGGAGCTCAAATCGATGACAACGTCCCTCGACGTACCACCCAGCGCATTGTTGCGCCTCCTGGTGGCAGGGCCAACATCACCAGCCTGGGTTAGAATCCACATGTGCCCAGTCCAGCAAGAAAAGGGTTGGAAGGGGTTAAAAGAACCATGGCCTTTGCTCCTACCAGCTGGACCCTCCGCCAGGCTCCCCCGCAAGCACATTTCCAGCTCCCCATCTTATGCACCCTCCTGTTCACTCTCATCTCTTTTAACCCTTTTCACTCCATCCTTTTCCCCCAGTTCAGGTTCACTATTGAAAAACATTGTTTCACTTTCAGCCCGTTTGACTCCTCAGCCACTTTATTTTGGAGTATTTTTTCTCTTTGTAGGAAGGTTCAAGTGAATCCAAGCTGAATTTATTATTTATTGACATATGCATATACAGGCACAAGGTGTCCTGTTTCAAAATATACTTCAGTCAGTTCTGCCTGTTCCACACAATTTGGAATCTGCAAAAGGCTGAATTTTGTAGAATGTTTTATACAGAATCCTGTTAGCTAGGTGTCTCACTCACTTGCCGTATTCTTTTTTTCTTTTTTTATTGTGCTCCCAGCACTCTTGCAGAGCATTCACTTTGGTCTTCCTATTGCCTCACATTTTTGCACTTCTGTACTTATATTTCTGTCCACTTCCTTTGATTCTTATGTTTATTTTCAGTCTGAGCAAAAAAAAAGATAATCATAATAATTATATATATATGAGATACGGTAATTTCAGCAGTTTAAGGGTTAATCCAGTCCCCGCCTTTCACTCTTTTCATAGTGGGAGGGTTCACTACAGACACACAATACAGTTTGGACAACCCTGGACTGAATTAAAGGACAAAACAAAAAACACTGGAGCCCTTTTTACTGCTTTTGCCCTCTTTAACGGACCCCCCATTAACACACAAACACACACACCACCACCACCACATTTCTAGTCATCAGTGGATAGGTTACCATAGCAACTGCCCATCAACACTTCACATGGCTGTTTATTGGACACAACAGCCATGTTGTGGGTGGGTAGCGTCCCCCTTCTCTTTATACCAGGTGCTATTTGATCAGTGCTGCTGATGTGGGAATGGCCAAAGCCTTCCCATCCCACAGTATCACAGCCACTTTGTCCACAGGCCCACCACAGGGGTGCGCTTAGTTATCACCAGACCCTCTTCTCACCATTCCTAACAGGATAAAGCTCTCCCCCATGACCTTTACTGTAAGGACATTTTCGTGGCTTCGGCATCTACAGTAGTAATCTCAAATCTTGTCTGGCATGTGTAGAATTGATCCTGTGGAGATAAGGTGTTGATATGATTTATCTGTTTAACTGTTTTTTTAAATGTTTTTTTACGTCACATTCACTTGCCTGCCTGTTCGCTAGATGATACAGTTCTTGATGACTGTCTGTGAGTATTGTTATATTGAGCTAAGCATTTCTTATGGGAAAAAAGTATGTACAGAATTCATCCCTCTGCTTCGTTCTGTCTGTTAGAATGGAAGGTCAGCAAAAAAAGCCTTGGCTTCGACCGTCAACTTTATTCCACAAAAGTGAAAGCAGATTCCTCAACAGAGGTTAACCTGAGCTAGCAGGAAATGTCTGAGCACATCAGCATATATCCTTCACATATTTTGTGCAGTATTACTCCTCACCTTTTCCTCAGACAACTGTTTCATGCACATGGGAAATATCTCCTAAAGCAGTAACTCTGTCCCACCTCAGTTGAACTACTCATACACACCTGTTTAGAAATCAGTGGGATATGCTTATCATTGAGCGGAGCAAGAAGTCTAGTACCAGTTCCAAACTACACTCCTCCTAACCTTCACGCCTTGTAATCAAAGGCTATGAATTTCTGCTAGTTGTAATTTTTGGGGATTGCAGAGGGGGAAGTATATTTTAGTGTCTTTTTTTTATTTTCATTTTTATGACTTGTTGTTGCCCTTTGCCATCCATTGTTGAAGGTAAAAAGATATTGACAGTGTATGTTTTGTAGGCTACTGGGGTCTGCAAAGGTTTTCTCTCCCTTGGAAAACTTTGCATCCCATAGGTGTTTAATAAAATGATTTTAAGTATTAAAAAATGGAACAAAATTCAAGTCCTCTGACTTGTTTTTTTTTAATGATCTGTGTGAATCTTTCAGCTATACAAACTACATTCTTTCTTGCATTTTGTTGCATCCACTTCTGTTATGCGAATAGCTTTAATGTAGAAACTTAACTGTGCCCTTAATTATGGTATATGCAAATGAGCTCTATTCTGATTGGGTGCCCTGTACTGTGACTCAAAGCAGTCTAGTCTAAACAGTCCTCATTACTTGAGCATGACAAGCAGTCTGTTCAGAATACTGCTGTATTCTGAATAGAGAAATGCATGCAAAAATGTTGGCATTGGTGGCATCGCTAAAAGAAATCCTTGTTTTTACAGCTTGGTTTCCATGTCTGTACATCATAGAGGGGGAATGAGAAGAATGTTTTGAAACTAAAATGTTCAAAATACTTTATAAGTCTTTTATTAACAAAGTGTGATAAAAATCAACATGCAATTATATGCACCATTTTTGTTTAACTACCACAAGAGTATCAGTAATAACCTGCAGTTCACTTGCACTATCACTTCTGCACTCAGGAGGGCACTACAATTCAAGCTGAAAGAACATATTACTCCCTACTCAGTACAGTATATAGTGCACTACACACAACAGAAATCTGACATCACCAGTGGGAGTCATCTTATTTACTATTTTACACAAGTTTAAAATAAAAGAGAACAAATAAAAGTTTGAAATGATGCAGATGCACTTGCAATCATTTCTACAAGTAACAAGCCTGAATGCTTCTCAAAAGGCCTTAAGAAATTCTAGAATTCTAGATAAAAGATTAGTGGAACATCCTATTCACTGAGTAAAGCTATATCCTGCAGTGCTGTATGATATCCAGCTCATTCATCAATTTGGCAAAAAACACCTATTTTTTGTATTTTCATGTTTTTGTTCAATGTTCCATCACTACATTATACAGCATGCTTTAGACAAATACATCTTGCAAATATTGGGAGACCCTGTCGTGTAAACCAATCATAGTTAGATATAGACTAATAAATACTACCAATCTAACATATATGGTATTTAACATATAAAAGGTTAATTAAAATAAATAAATAAACACAATAAACAGCAGAGAAAATATGTCAGTCTATATTTGTTCTCTATTAGTTAGCTAAAAAACAATAATAAAAGAAAAAGAACATTTAAACAATCTAAGCAAACCTTGTCAAATCAGTGATTTATCAATAATAGGCATTGCTTGAGATTTAATAAAGTGTATTTTTTGGATTACAGGAAATAATAATAATAAAAAAAAACAACACTTGAACCATTTCAATCAATCGATCGATTAAATTTTTCAATCGATTTTGAAAAAATTAATGCTGAGGATGAGGACATCCCACCACTTTCTGAAAAGCTTGCTTTGTGCCCACTAATAAAAACAAAGAGCTGAATGATGAAGGGCCCAAGGGCAGCTCTGAACTGTGTGAAATGTAGTGATTAATGTTAATGGCCAGGTGTGGGTCCTGGGTCCATCGCACTAAGCTCAGGTTTAAATGGGTTTCCCCAGCGATCTGTAGGCCATCTTTCCTCAGTTTGTTTCAGCAGTATCTAAGCAAGGGCACGTACCTGAACTGTGTTTAATTCATCACTGGTAGACCGCGCACACACCACTGCACCTCACATGCTCAGGTTGACAGTTCAAATGTAACATTTAACAGAATCTGGAGCTCCAGCTTGATCTGTTAGCTGGTGCACTAGCTCCTCCTGGTCATTCAGCTAGATTCATAATGAGTCCTAATGCCTCTAAAAGTCAGAAGCAGTTTCTGCAATGCACTATTATTTTCCCTTGCATCTGTGTATTTTTTTTTTATTTCTTTAATGTGATGCCAACTAAGAATACGCTGAGCAGCTGATGAATGAAGAGAAAGAGAAAGAGAGATTGGATGATGTGAGAATACCGAACCAGGAAGTGATGGGCAGAATAGGATAGAGTGGAAAGGCTGTTGGTCCAGATGACATACCTGTGGAAGCAAGGAGATGTTTAGGAGAGATGGCAGTTGAGTTTCTGACCAGACTGTTAAACACAATTTTGGAAATTGAGAGGATGCTTGAGGAATGGAGGAGAAGTGTACTGTTACCGATTTTCAAGAATAAGAGTGATGCACAGAGCTGTAGTAACTATAGAGTACAAAGTACTCTTTAAGTATAGAGAAGGTCAGAAGGAATGGCGTTGTGCCTTTGCACACTTGGAGAAAGCATATGACAAGATGCCTAGAGAGGTGCTGTGGTTAGTCAGGTGTGGCAGTGAAGTATATTTAGAGTAGTGCAGGACATGTTTGAGGGCAGTGTGATAGTGGTGAAGCCTACATTAGGAGCCAAATGACCAAGTGATGCATTTAAAGTAGAGGTTGGATTACATCAAGGATCAGCGTTGAGCCCATTCTTTTTTGCAGTAGTGATGAACATGTTGACGGACAAGGTTAGACAGGAGTTTCTGTGGACTATGTGGAGGAGCTTGAGGAGAACCTGGAGAGATGGAGATCTGCTCTAGAGAGGAGAGGAATGAAAGAGAGTTGGACAAAGATAGAATACATGAGTGTGAATGAAAGTGAGGAAAGTGGAATGGTTATGCATTTAAATACTTTGGATTATCCATTCAGATTAATGGAGAATACGAAAGAGAGGTGAAGAAGAAAGTGCAGGCAGGTTGGAATGGGTGGAGAAGAGTGGCTGGAGTGATTTGTGACAGATGGGTACCAGGGAGAGTGAAATTGAAGTTTAACAGGATGGTAGTGAGACCAGCTATGCTCTATGGTTTGGAAATTGAGATTTTCATTTGGTGTGACGAGGATGGTGAGAGAGAACATGCAGGTGGTTGGTTGTGAGAAAGATGCAGAGGACAGGAAAATATGGAAATGGATGATTTGCTGTGGTGATCCCTAAATGAAGGGGAGGAAGAAGAATTTGATTCTAACTACATGTGACATTATTAATTATGTAAATGTTATTCAAGTGGTTGACTTTATTTAGCGGTTTTACATGAACTAAAATGAATTAAATTCATGACCTTAAAATTAGTTAAATTCATGACCTTCTCAGTTTTAGGAGCAGGTTCAGAATAAAATTAATTTATTATAATTTGCCAGTCTGTCATCCATATGTATAGGGTAGGATACCAGGTATCCTAGTAGAAAATACAAGAAGATGACATTTACAGCTGATGACTGTATCATATATGTAAGCACATTAGTAAAGTTCTGTCATTTTGAACCTGGTTGTATTCCCCCCATAAACAAACCATGGTTACATTTACAATATTACAAAAAAGAGCGCCGAGCAGGTAAATTTAATTTTAGCTAGTCATTACCAATATCAGTGTTTGGTCCTTAAAGTCCATGTTCTCTTTTGCTCTTGAAATGGACATATTTGTACATTTGATTACATTTTTGATTTAAATAAATGAAAGATCCTGGAGGTGCAAGTGGAGGAAAAAAAATTGCAGTGGTGGCCAAGTGGTTAGGGAGTTGGCCTGGGATCGGAAGATTGTGGGTTCAATTCTCTCGCCAGTAGGCTGCCCTGAGGTACCCTTGAGCAAGGTACCGTCCCCGTCACTGCTCCCCGGGCACTTTCATACCTGCCCACTGCTGCACGGTGTTTGCATGGGTAGTGGTTCACTGTGTGCTGTGCTGTGACAAGAATAGTTACTTTCACTTTCACTTTAAAGTGTGGTATCAGTAGGTTCTCTTACTAAAGATATTGAAGATGCACCTTTGAGGATACCACTCCCACAACAGCATCTGTACACTGAAGGTACATTGAGTCCAACATTAAGGTACATTGAGTCCAACATTAAGCTTATGCAGTGGCTGCATAAGCCAGTTATTTCCTAAGGATTCTGCCTTATGGCAGATACACAGTGAATCCCCAATTAAGACACAGGTGCCATAGTCATAGCAATAGCCACACATAGCCATAGTGTTGGGGCACTATAATTGCTATGAGCTGTAGAGTGTGAGAGCATAGGGGGCAAACTATCTCACATACATGAGAGGACAACAGCAAACCCCCACACATTCAAATAAGCGTGCATTTGCACCTTGTACATGGTGAGCAAGCCATGTCTTTCCCTGCAAGGGATTAGACTGAAACACACAGCCAACTTTGATTTGATCTTTTGCCCTCTGGCTCTCTTCAAGCTAGGCCTTTGAAGAGAGCCAGAGTTTAATGACATTCTATCACTTGATTTGTGACTATGTACTGCTCAGACAACAGTCATTTGGATTATTTAACATGGTGTCCAGCAACAGTGTGCATCTTCTCATCGATTTATGGGCACTGGGTAGCTGGTGTGGGAGTGTTTAGTTTCAGAAAAAGATGTGCAAGAAATATGAGTCGGGTGGTTTAAGCATGCTGACATTAGAGACCCATAGAACAGGATGAGCCATCTTAAACCTGTAGGACATTTGGTGTTTGGTTGTTTCTCTCTGCTGGGTAAAAAAAGAAGGCTGCATAAATTGACCACAACCCTTGTGGGATGTGCTTCTCATGCGCTTATGTTTGTAGAAGATTTCACAGAGGGCAGAATGAAGCATCCCTTTCTCGCCCTCAGTACCATGAGAACATTATTTTTCCTAGACTCTAGCAACCTTGGGATGTCACCCCACAGAAAAACTGGCAGTAGGAATGTATGAAATTACATGTCTGGCACTTTCCTCTTGCGTGCCGATAGGTTGCTGAAAAGTAAGTGTTTTTTTCTTTAGTCCCCAAGGTCAAAAAGATATTTACTCTCATTAGATACATTCATTTCATAGAAAAAACTTCACTGTATCTCCTCTGCAGACACAGAGTGCAGAAGACTATGCAGAAGCACGGCTTCGCTCTTTCATGTAAGTGATTTTTTTTCCTTTGTTTTATTTGGAAGGAAACAGGTCTTTAGTAGTGCAGTTATTACATTAATTGACCTTTTCAATATTTCCATTCATGGATTAAAGTTGTGTAACACTTACATTTCATAGTATTTTTTTGGCCTAGTGCCAGAGCATCTGCTCAGAGAGAGAGAGAGAGAGAGAGAGAGAGAGAGAGACTGATCTGAAATGTAGATGTCTGCTGGAAGATGAAATGACGTCAGAACAGAGGCTCTAAGAATATCACAGGTGGGTGTTTTACCATTCCTTTTGTACTGTCTGTATTTAGACTGACGCAGTCTCGTTTAATCTTTTTTTCTGTCCATCTCAGGATGGGCTTGACTTGGTGTGCACAACAAGGATGGAAGTGCTGGCTTGGCAAGATCACCTGGGCATCAGGAATAGCAGTGCTGTTTTCTGGTATATCACTCAAAAATGAGTCACTCCATACACTAGACCTTTTTAAAGCTCTGCCATAAATCACAGCTGTCTATGATACAATTTATTGGGCTCTTACTGACCACAATGAGGTTTCGGTAAATGTTATTTTTTTCTTGCGTAAGCCTTTGGGAAACATGTGGAGAAACTCTCTAGAAACATTCAACCAAGCTGATCTGTGCAAATATGTGTTTGTGTGAAAGTCCATAGCCAATAGTTTAAAACATGACAGGTATATTAGCACTTTGAAATATTACAAAAAAATACAAATAAACATAAGTACTAATGTTAAAAACTAATAACATAAATGATAAAATTCTGATTGCTTATACAGTTCTGAGCAAAACTACTTTAGACAAATTAGCAACGATGTTTACTGTGTTTTAAGTGAAAATAAGTACACAGGAAACAGAATAACATATACAGTGTTACAAAAATTATACCACTTGATGATTTTAGTGCACAGTTTCTATTTATTTATTTTTATACTGGAAAAAATGAAACAAATTATAATATGTATCTTTTGCAAAGGGAATTTTTGTGAAACTATTATTTTTTTATTAATCATTCAGCAACAAAAAATAAAAACATTAATTGTGCATTGCAATGTTCTCTTTGTAGAAGTTAAGCACTCACAAACAACAGTGAAAATACTTCAGAAAATTCCTTTCCACATCACTCCATAATCCTCCGTTTCCTCAATGAGAAAAGACTGAAGAACCCTAGAAGAGGAACTTTGGCGCTGTGTACTCATCATGTCTTTCGTTCAATTCAAAACTTGCTGATCTGTTTTGTTGCAAACTTGTAACTCAAATCTTTAGACATTTCACATACTTGACTGGCAAATTTAACATGCTGAGACACTGAATTTTCCCAAGTGTCAACATCGTCTGATTTGGTTGGAATAGTTGATCTTTGACCCTTCTGTAACATCATGGGACATCTTAGTAATTCTCACAGTGGGATATTTCCGAAATCTGCTGGCTGGGGGTGGAGGAGAAATTTGAAGATACTTTTCCAAAACAGCTCTCAAAGCTGTGTTTTTTTTTTATACAGAGTTAACATCCTGGATGGAAACCATCACAGAACACAGTTTAGGAAAGATTTTTTTCCCATTTGATAAAACATTTAACATAAGTCTTGTAACACAATAAAAGGAATTTGGTCTCATGAATAGAAAAATATGTTTAAGGTGTAACATCCATAAAATGTGAAAGTATATGTATTTCTCCATCTATTGTCCAAGTAGTCTTGTTTTTGAAACAGTAAAAAAAAAAACTGACACATGCACATTAATGTTTTTGTACTGTTATCACCCGTTTTGTTTCTGTTAAACACATTAATTAAAGACCTGGTGCAGTCCTGTTCAGGTCCATTGTTTGTGCGTCCATTGAAACTTAAAGTGAGGTATAAACCTGGTTTTGCCTTGTATGTTCTTTTAAGATGTTGAATAATCACAACACATAGGTTCAGGTCCAATTTGTAGAAATGAAAACAATACACATTCATAATCACAGGCATATTAAAATTTTTACACTTAAAAACAACAGTTTCTTTTTTGTGCAAATGTGCAAAGCTGATACGAAATGCATGTCAATTAAATTGATTGATGGCATCCCCACATCCCCTCCCCTGGATACATAGTGCAGTCCCACAGCTTGTCTTTGTCTGAACAACACTGATGTGCATCATAAGCTTTCTCTCTGAATGAGTGCACATCCTTGTCTCCATTGAATGGTTGCCAGTGTTCACTGCTGCTGTTGATCTTGAAAACAGACTAGTCACACTCAGAGGCACTTCTGTGTTTTTCCGTTTCCATATCAATTCAATGTGTCTATCACATTGTCCATCTCATTGGCACCACACACAATGCAAGCGCCTGAAGAAGTGCTGGTCTCCAAGATTTTTTCTCACCAAGATTACATTTTTGGCACCATAAAGCAATATAAGCATAGAATATTTTAAAAACCAGTTGTTTAATATCTCATGACTGATATTTCACAGGGTTTTACAATACCGTGCAGCAGTCTTAGGAATCCTGGTAAATTGTTTTAATGTGTTTTTGCAAGGAAAAATAAACATAATTAAAAGAGGAATTAGAAATTTGGAAAAAAAATTAGTGTGCCATGTTTGTTCAATTCGGCAAATAACAGTAATCATACATTATGAGACAATTATAAGTAATCTTACATATTCATTTCAATGTATAAAAAAATGGACTTCTCCATTTTCTTCTTTCAACTTCTCCAAATAACTTCAAGTGCTCAATGCACTGAAAATGGATATATCATGATTCCAGATGTCTGAGACTTTGCACAGTCTTGTATATACGGAAAAACAGTTGCAACAAAGCTTAGTTTAAGTGATAGTTATTCACCTATGTCTCAGTGTGTGCATACACACCAATTAGCTATTAGTGCCAAAAGAACAGCTCTGACCTGTCAAAGGCAGGACCTCTGATGGTGTGCGGGCATGAAGACCCAAACAGCAGATCCTTAAAGCCCTGTAAGTTTAAGTAACTCTATGGATTAGTTTTTCCAGCATGGGGTTATCATGGACACTCTGACCAATCTGTGAGGTCACAGTCCAATATGCAGTTACCTGCTCTCTGTGTTCTGCCATCTTTAAATCCACTTTTGATTCAACATCCACTGCTTACCCAGAACACCCCAGAAGACCCTGCTGTTTAGGTGATGCTTTAAGAGTTTGGCTTGTATCACTCAGTTCCTCAGATCCCAGCGCTTGCCCATTTCCCCTGCTTCCAACACATCAGGAACTGTTTGCTTACTGTCTAATATATCCCACCCCCCTGACAGGTACCATTGTAAAAAGATAATCAGTGCCATTCACTTTATGGTGGTTCCTGTCAGTGGTTTTCTTGCTGTGGCTGATAGCTGTTTTTAACCTACATCATTAGAAAAAAGGTACAATGTACATCCATGAGCAAGGTACAAACAATGTAAATGTACCATTAAAATTACAAAGACCTTTAGGTCCAGTTGTGTACCCGAAGTTATCAAGGTACACTGCATTTGCTTTCCCTGCATAAAGGAGCATAGTTTTCTTAACCTGTTTTACAAAAACTCAAAAATTTGCTACCATTTCCTAACTAATGTTCTGAAAGCATACTCTTAAGGGCACAGCCTCAGAAAAGGTACTGAACTATCATTGCATAATGCAGTGATAGTTCAGTACCTTTTCTTTCAGTACCTTTTCTGAGGCTGTGCCCTTGTTTCTTGTCTTGGTCATTTGGTTCTTTGTTCATTTGTTTATGTACGTAAGTAGTATATATGGAGATATTTTGTCATGATTTGTGTTGATGAAAAACTATTGTCCATTTAAGTGAAGAAATTTAGCTTCATATTTTTCACATTTTTAAACTTCAAATGTAAATCAGACAAATATAATTCACTTGGAATGCATTGATGCATGTAATAAAATAAGAGTAGTATAGTGGAAAAAAATATTTTGACTTTTTGTGAGAAATATACCTCTTTTAATAATGCAAATGAACCTTTTCACAATTAAAGGACTATTTTAACCCAATATAAAAATGTGTAACAAGAAAAGTTATGTTTTAAATATTCTTTACTTGTATAGAAATGCAAGTTTATGGTGGTACAAAAAAAAGATACTGCACATTTAGAAGCTCATACCGCATCCCCATTCTCACACAGAGAGAGCTGATGAATCTTAATGATGGGGAGAGAGCTGCTGGCTGGCTGAGTCCCAGTTTTTTCCATTCCTACGCAGCAGCATGTCCTCAGCAGATTTTTACTACAAACCCCAGCCACTTTAGCCCCTGTGTTCATCCCTACCGAGGAGGCCCGAGATGTGGCCTGCCACTCCCGACCATCCCGAGACGAGGGTGTGCGTGACAAGGCCATGGAGGAGGAAGCACTCAGGCGGGGATGGTAAGGCCGGTTTTCTAGGCCCAGGGAGAGCAGCTGCGATTGCCGGTGTCCAGCAGGGTGGCCTTGATAGAGTGGATGTGATGTTGTCGTCCTGCGTCGCAGGCAGTGCACACCCAGCACACTTAGGAAGGCTTTCTTAAACTCCTGGTTGGAGCAGGGGTATATGATGGGGTTGATGCAACTGTTGAAGTATCCAAGCCAGAAGGTGATCTTGAAGACTGTGTCTGAGGGCCTGTAGGCTGGGAAAATGGAGCCTGGAGGACAACACACACATACAAAGTTTTTTTTTCTTCACATTAGATCATGTTATGTAGTTGAATATGCTTCTCAGAATGACCTATTTAAAAATTACTTTAAATCAGTGGTGTAGCATTAGGATAGATCTGATTTTAATCTGGGAACTTCCTCAAAGCACTAGGGAAATGACTTATGAACCATGGATAGTTTTTAAAGACTTTTCATTATAACAGCAAGAGAAATCAAAGTGCTCATGGCTTTGAATGTTCTGCAAAGAATGGAAAGCTGTGAGACTAATCAAATTTTCATATACTGACTTGATGTGCTCAGAGAAACAATTCCGAAGATCAGTCCAAAAGGGAGAGGTGTGTCCCTGAATATACCAACGTCTGCACAATTTTCTGTCCTACCATGCCATGCAACATGTTTCAGTGACAGTCTTTCTATATTGCATTTTATGCCTCAGTTCATCTCTTAATCAAGCTTAATAGTATCCTTTCAAACTGACCAAACTGATAAATACAGACCAGGGTGACAGGCAGGGCTGTTTCGGAATGTTTGAGGGCCCCAAAAATCCCTCTCACCCCAGTCATATTCATTTGTAAACAAGAATACAATGAAGTATATACAAGTAATCCATATGCATGAAATTAATGATAAAGTAACTGTAAGAGCCCTACCCCGACGGGGCACTAGGGGGAGCCAAACCGCTGTTGGGAGACCTGCCCAATCAGGCATGCAGTGATCAGCAATTGATTTGGATTCCTGTGTAGGCTTATTTAAATGCAGAAGACAGGTCTGAGTTGCTGGAGTGGATTGTTTGACTCAGGCGATGATTGTTAAAAAGATCCTTGGGTTTTCTCTCGGGGTCTCCTGTCTCTCTACGCTTTATGGTTTGCGTCCAGTTCAGACTTGGCTTGTTGTGTGACTGGTGTACCTCCCCTTCCGAGTTTCTTGTTTTTTTGTTCCTTTTGTTTTCTACAACGTTCCAGCTCAACCGCTCCACCTTTTGAGCATTTTGTTTTCTACCCTTTTTGAGCATTTTTGTTTTCTACCCGTTTGGTATTTGTTTTCTACCACGTTTTGACATTTTGCTTTCTACCCGTTTGAGCATTTTTGCTTTCTACCCATTTGAGCTTTTGTTTCTACCCATTTGAGCTTTGTTTTCTACCATTTAAGAGCATTTGTTTTCTACCCTTTTTTGAGCATTTTGTTTCTACCCTTTTGGAGCATTTGTTTCTACCCTTTTTGAGCATTTTGTTTCTACCGTTTTGAGCATTTTGCTTTCTACCCGTTTTGAGCATTTGCTTTCTACCCATTTAGGCTTTTGTTTCTACCCATTTAGCATTTGTTTCTACCTGTTTTTGGGGACTGGCAGCTTCGGGTACACATTTGGGTCCAAACCCTGTGTCAGCTCCTGGGTTCAGAGTAGGCCACCGTTACAGAACATGACAGCCAGTATGGACCCAGCATCGCTTGGTGCTGCCTTTCAGATGGCCCTAACTGCTCAGGAGGTGCTACTATAGGCGAGCATGAACAGCTCCTGCAGCAGATAACATCACAGTTGCAGGCACTCCAATACTGCCCTGCAAAATGAACCTGAACCTCCTGCAGCCAGGCCTTAGTCCCCCTCCTGTTACTGTGGCACCGCCAATGCCCTTTACCACCTCCTGAGCGGCACGGTGAATTTGAGACCAGTTGGGGTTTCCTCCTGCAATGCTCTCCACAGGTTGAGCAGCAACCTACCGGTTTCCTACTGAAAGGCTGGGTGGCCTATGTTGTCTCATTGCTCACGGGAGAGCACTGTCATGAGCCACCCAGTGTGGAACTGGCCGAGATTGTGCTCTCCTCGATCAGTTGCTTCTGCACTCAGGACACTTTCATTCATCCCAGCAGTGAAGGGAGGCGGTTTCGCCCACTGCTCCGACTACGACAGGGAAGGAGTCGGTTGGAACTACGCCATTGAGTTCCATTACCTTAGCACGCAGGAAGTGGATTTAGAATGCAGCTGGCACTAGCCTATTCTCAGGGTCTCAGTGACCTCAGAGAGGCAGAAATGGCTCCAGGACCCCTAACTCGTTTGAGAAAGCAGTTGATCTCTCCTGAGGATTGATAACCGCCTTGAGAGGGAGGCGTCGTCAGGCTGGGGCCGAAAGGTCTCAGCGACCACGAGCCAGCCCACAACCACGTGGTTCCATTCTTCCACAGGCTGAGGACACTTCACAGAATCAGCCCCCATACCATTATTCGGTCTTGCAATCTCAGTCAGGAGGAGAGGCGGACGGATGCGGCAAGGCAGATGCTGCTTTATTGTGAGTCGCTCCGGCCACCTTGACATCTGCCTGGGCTAAAATTAAACTGGGAAGCCTGCGCGGGACTCTGTGGCAGGCCTCCAGTGTTCCCGGCCTTCCAAGGGTGTTCTCCGCAGCTCCTCCTTCGTTGGGGTTCAGGTAGGAAGAGCGGCCGGGCTTTCATAGACTCAGGAAAGCTTGCCCGGAGCACTTTAGAGCGCAGAGCTAGCCAGGAAATGCAGTTTACCACGCAAAGACCCTGGATCGCCCACTCCCGGTAAGCGACTATTGATAGGCGGGCCTTAACCCGGGGGTTATTACTCATCAAGCCCTCCCCCTTAACTCTGTGTATTGGTCTGCATTGCGAGCGGCTGCCCTGCTTCTTGTTGGGCTCCTGATCTACCGCACTTATTTTGGGATTCCCCTGGCTACAGCTGACATAATCCTCAGCTGGACTAGTTAACCCGATCCCGGTAGTGGCCTGGGGACCTCATTGCAACGTTCTTGTTTTATCACTGGGTCGGGCCCCTAAGAGCTCCACTCGCTTCTGAGGTGATTCGAGGTCTGTTTCAGTTCCTAGAATATTAGGACCTCAAGAGGTCTTTAGTAAACAGAAATCCCAACTCCCCTTCCTTCTCATGGAGGCCCCTATGATTGTGCTATTGACTTGCTTCCGGAGCACGACTCCTCCTAGGGAGCCGCCCTGTTTTTCCCCCTCTCGGGTCCCGAAGGTAGCCATGGAGATTACATCCAAGAGGCCCTGGCTCTGGGTTTATTGACCTTCATCCCCGCGGGAAGCGGGTTCTTTGTGAGTAAGAAGGGCGGTGTCTCCGTCCATGTGGCTGGTCTCCCGGGGCCTCAATAAGATAACTATCAGGACAGGTACCTGCCTCTCTCATGTCCGCGCGCCTTGAGAGCACTGCTGCAGGCATCATTTTGCAAACTGGACCTGCCAGCGCCTACACAACCGGCCTCATCCCGGATCAGAGGGACATAGGTGGAGAAGACTGCCTTCATCATCATCAGGGCATTATGAATACGCATTGCTTTTAGGCTTATAGATGCTCTAGCTGTTTTTCCAGCGTTTCATTAATGAGGTCTTAGAGGCCACAGATCATTCGCATTCGTCTATCTGGGCGACATCCTCATTTTAATGAGTGGACGGAGATGGGCAGATCCATGTGCGGAAGGATCTCAACTGCTCTTAGGCATCATTTATTAAATAAAACTTAGAAAGTCCCTGTCCATGCTCAGCTCCGTCACTTCACCAGGCTTTATGGTCTCCCAGGGCAGCTGAAGCGTGGACCGAATAAAAATAAACGTGGCGAGAGTGGCCGCCTCTCGGTCCCGCCCTAGTGCAGCGGTTCTGAGCTTTGGCTTTTCCGTCGTTTTGTATTGTAACGCGCGATAGCAGCCCCCTTGACTGCCCCCGCCTGCCACGCCAAGACGGTGGTGCGTTTCACTGGACCCCAGAGCGGAGGCTTTCAGTGAACGCAAAAACAGGCTGTCGCGGCCCCTGTCTGCAACATCTGATCCGACTCCGCACATTGTTGAGGTGGATCGTCAGAGGTGGGAGTTGGGGCGGTTTTGTCCCAGATTCGGCTACGATAAACTGCTGTGGCCTTCCACTTTTCCCACGCCTTTCTCCTGCTGAATGTAACTATGACATAGGAGATCGGGGCTGGCTGATTCAGCATAACGAGGAATGGAGACATTGGCAGGGGAAGCAGCATCAGGTGGTCTGGACCGACCATAAATCTGGCTTATATCAGAGCAAGCCAGCCTCAAACCCCGTCAGGCTAGGTGGGCTCTGTTCTTTGCCAGATTTGACTTCCTGCTGTCGTATCGCCCTGGGTCTAAGAACCTCAAGCCTGATGCTCTCTACCATGATGGGACTCTCCCTATCGAGGGTCCCCCTGAACCCATTGTTCCGGCAGAGAATTGCGCTGCTGGCTCCTGTCGCTGGGGGTGGAAACAGAAAGTGAGTAATGCCCTGGCGTCAGAGCCTGATCTGTACTCTGGCGGGGGACCTCCTGGCAAGCTATATGTCCACGTCTGTTGTGAGGCCAAAGAAGTAATGGACTGGGGACATGGCAGACTTCACTGCTCACCCAGGGGTTACTCGCACCCTAGAATTCTTCCTCAGAGCGATTCTGGTGGCCAAGAATGGACCGAGTTCGAGCTCATGAAAGCCTGTAGGGTTTGTGCCAAGTAATAAGGATCCCAGAGCCAGACCTGCAGGTCTCTTGCACCTGCAGATTCCCAAACGCCCATGGTCACATCTCTCTCTGGATTTTATCACAGGCCTTCCCCATCTCGTGGTAATACTGTAATCCTGAGTAGTTTGTAGATAGTTCTCAAAAGCAGAGGCGAGTTCTTAGCGTGAGAAACTCCCTTCTGCCAAAGCTTGGCAGAGTTGCCTCTCCCACCATATAGTCCGCATCCATGGCTACCTGTGGACATTGTTTTCCGGACCGGGGTCCTCAGTTCGTTGCCTGTTTGGAAGGCTTTGTAATTCCTTAGGGGCCACCGCTAGTCTCTCTTCTGGCTACCATCCCCAGTCTAAGCCCGGGCCGAGAGGTTAACCAGGACTTGGGCAGACCCTCCGCTGCCAGCTTCAGCGTCCCTCTGCCCAGGCTGACCAGCTCATATGGGCTGAATATGCTGCACAACACCCTCTGGCACTCGTCTTTGGGTATGTCCCACTTTGAGTGTCAATTGATTCCCCCTTCACCCACCTGTGTTCCCACAACAGGAAGAGGAGAGGTGGTCCCCTCTCGGCCTCTTGCAGTGCTGCGTTACTTGCATGGCTCTGGCTGGCGCAGAGCCCTTCAGCGTGCTTCTGCGGCCAAGCGGGGCTGACAACAGCAGCGCCTCGGGCAGTCTTTTAGGCCTGGGCAGATGGTGTAGCTTTCTGCTAAGACCTCTCCGTGTTTAGTCTCGGAAGCTGGCCCACGGTATGTGGGTCCTTTCAAAGGTGCTCCATAGAGAATCGCTTGGTTTTAAATTACCGTTTCTACGCCTGCCCAGAGTCCTCTTGCCTCCTTCCACTTTTCATGTGTCCGTCTCAAGCCACGTGCTTTGTGGCCGCGCGGGCCCAGCAGCGCCCACGTCTTATTGATGGTGCAGCGTATCACGATCCGTCGATTGTTGAGGAGCGCCCGGGTTGGGCCGCTCAGTTTTGGTCGATTAGGAGGTTATGGCCTGAGAGAGGGCGTTGGCGGTCCTGCCCGTCACATTCTGGACCCTGAGCTCATCAGGTCCTTTGGCGAGACCGGGCTGCTGGTTTGAGAGCGTCCGGTGTTCCCTGGGAGAGGTCCTGTAAGAGCCCTACCCCCAGCCAGGCACTAGAAGTGAAACGCTGTTAGGAGAACCTGCCAATCCAGGCATGATGATCAACAGTGATTTGGTTCACCTGTGGCAGGCTTTATTTAAATGCAGAGGAAGCAGGTCTGAGTTGCTGGAGTCGTTGTTGACTCAGGTATTAATTCGGTAAAAGATCTTGGGTTTTCTCTCGGGGTCTCCTGTCTCTCTCGCTTTGTGGTTGCGTCAGTTCAGGAGCTTCCCGGCTTGATGGTGACTCAGCGCTGCACCCTCCTTCCGAGTTTCTTGTTTTTGTTCCTTTTGTTTTCTACAACGTTCAGCTCTTCGCTCACCCCTTTTTGAGCATTTTGTTTTCTACCCTTTTTGAGCATTTTGTTTTCTACCCGTTTTGAGCATTTTGTTTTCTACCCTTTTTGAGCATTTTGCTTTCTACCCGTTTTGAGCATTTTGCTTTCTACCCATTTTGAGCTTTTGTTTTCTACCCATTTTGAGCTTTGTTTCCCACCATTTGAGCATTTTGTTTCTTCCCTTTTGAGCATTTTGTTTTCTACCCTTTTTGAGCATTTTGTTTTCTACCTGCCCTTTTGAGCATTTTGAAACCCGTTTTGAGCATTTTGCTTTCTACGTTTTGAGCATTTTTGCTTTCTACCCATTTTGACTTTTGTTTTCTACCCATTTGAGCATTTTTGTTTTCTACCTGTTTTGGGGACTGGCAGCTTGGGTACTGCATTTGGAGTCTAAACCCTGTGTAACTCCCTGGGTTCAGAGTAGGCCACACCGTTACAGTAACAGTATTAGAAAACATCTGTATTCCCTGCCTGTTTTGACAAATTATATTAAAATTAACATTGCATGTTCTCAGAGCTTCTAGAGACCTAAGGTGCAAACCACTGGCATATGCAAAAGTTATCTGCACTCAGTCAAATAACACTATTTTTATATCTGCATATTTAATACACTATTGGTGTTTATCTGCTCTGTCTAAAAAACAGAAGAAAACTAAGCATGTAGAGTATGTAACATAATGGTTTTCTCAATATGTTAGACAGTTTTGAGTTTTGAGGGTGTTTTATTTTGCATAGAATGGTGCTTCCAATTCTGAAAAAAAAAGAAAGCTAAGATAGCTCCTATCTACTTATAGATACATAAGCACAAATGTGATGATTAAATGTCTGTAAATTTTTTTCTTTTGACAGACCATTTCTATGTGTTTCAGTGAACTTGTCACAACAACATGGTTTTGTTAAAAAACTGCAATATATGTAAAGGAAAAGCTATTTGGAGCAGAGCACAAAACAGGACAATGAACATGGCCAGAATGGCCAGACCACCATGGCCTATATGCATCCACTAACCCTTTAACAGTGCATAGGCTTGCCCATTAACTGAATTAAAGTGTCTGAGGGAGCCGTCCAAGCTTGAAATGATGCGACCATCCTCAGAGCTGAGGGCGGTGAGCTGTCTTGTAAAACAGTTTATGAGTGACTCCAGCAGGGTCGTCTGCGTGGGCTGAATAAAGGATGAGAGAAAAGCCTGAAAGTTGTTAAGGGAAGTCTCTCTCACTCTCTCTCTAATCGACTACGCTTCAGCATTTTATTGCCCCAAGGGTGACACAGAGGTGGTGCAAGGAATTCTTTTCACACAATTGAATAAGTGTAGTCCACTGGTCTCAGTAGGTAATTTCATGTTTTCATTCAAACAACCACATTCATTCCAAACTGCCTTCTTCAAAATTCATTATCACACAAATGTATAAAAAAGAAAAAGATTTATGATGGACTTATCCTTCTCTGGGAGAGACGATAGAGTGTAAATAGTAGGAGGGCTGCAGGGATGGAAAAATGGTGCATTAAACTGAAATGAGAAAACAGCAACAACAATTTTGTTCATGCCCAAAACTTAATGACTATAAAATGATGAACGGCAACATATTTCTCTTGACTGTGTGATCCCCAAGCAAAGAAACTGCCAAAAAAAAAGTAAGAAGCAAGAAGCAGCAGGAGGGAAAGGAAAAAAACGATTCTCATGAAATACAAAAAAGAAAAACAACAAATACTGCAAGTGAATGTATCTTTTGCAGCCCTAGTAGGTCAAACTCCAGCAAAACAGACAAGCCAGCTGGGTTGAGGTACATTTTTCAACTCCAACTCCTTATGGAGAGAGGCGGTAAAACAAAAATAAACAAGTATTCCACACTGCATCCATTAAATCAAGTCACACAGATCCTGCTTGTGCATCACGTCCTCTGTATAGACTTGTTATTACAATGGCGTCCTTGAATCGTGGCCTCGTTAGCAGAATGTGGCACACTGTCATCAGAGGGGGTTGTGGTCTGTCTCCAACTCAACAACGAGTACTTGAGATTAGTTCAAATATTAAAAGTTGAGTTATCTCATAGTGAATAGAAGAAGTGACCTCGGAGTCTTTACCAAATGTTTCAACTTTTTCATTTTTTCATTCTTTTTCTGATCTGCTTATTCTAACCAGGATTGCAGCGGAGGTGCTGAAGCCAGCCCATCGCAGGGCAGACACACATGCAGGGGCAATTTAGCATTCTTTAGACTTTGGGAGGAATCCTTAGTTCCACTTGCAAACCAAGACAAACACTGGGAGTTCATGCTTTCTGTAGAAGGAAGGAACCAAAGTGGTCCTGCTTATGAATCAAACTGAGGACCTCAAACTCGACCACTTAACACAGTGTTATTTAATTGACACAGTGTTACTGTTATTCAAAATTCTGTATAATTAAAAAAATGTTATAGAGAGCACTTTGATGTAAAATACTTCAATCAAGAGAAACATAAAGTGGAGGTGAAAGGGACAAGACATGTAAAGATGCAAAAAGCAATTCAATAAAAATTAAGCATACACACACCCAAATCTGAGACAAGAAGGTTTTGGACTGAAACATTTTTTAAACTCCCCTCTTGGCAGAAAGGAATATACAAGCTAATAAAAGGCAAAAAAAGTACCCAAAGAAAAATGTTTTCATATACAACTTATCTGTGTTAGATTTTTGGACAACTTTTACTTCTGGAGGCTTTAACTCATTGAATAATATGTTTTATTGCCATGTGTAGGCTGCACTTTTCGCTCTCGCTGGTCATTGTTCATGTGCTTCAAAAGCCAATACCAAGACAATATAGGCTTGAAATCTAACAAAATAAAGTTACTTTTATGGGTGAACCTGGAAAAATAACCGTCAACATAACTGTCAAATACTCATAAATCATGTGGCAATAACAACAATATAGCTTAAAAAAAGGTAAAAAGGAGAAAGAGACTAAATGAGAACCTGAGACAAAGCCACCTCCTCCATCTCTGTGCTCAGACTGCAAAGGACTGGTGAACCATGTTATGAAATTTTAGACTTTCAGAGAGTTTCAGGGTTTTCAGGGAGATACTTCGAAGACACTTTTACTTGAAAAGTCAGTCTGATTTTCACTTCAAACGTCACTTGCTAAGTAGTGGGCAGGGAAGACTTAGTGGCGTAGTGGTTGCTCAAGTGTAAGATTGAAATATGAGTCACTGACTAGTCTGGCAACACATGTCTGTCCGAAATAGCTTTGATTTAGGAAGTCAACAAAAGCAAGAAAACGAGAGAGAAAGATTCCCCAGAGGCTCCGTTGCTGGTCAGACCAGAGATGCTGACGTGCCAGTGACGTGTCAAAGTCAAATTTAAGAGGTCTAGGTGAAAACCCTTCGGCTGGTGTGCTCCCTGCCTACAGCATCCACTCATCCGCATCTTGAAACCACTGCAGACTCTACAAAAAAGCCCCTTCAGCTTCACTTTGGGAATTCACATTTCTGAATTCTTCTGAAAAGCTAAAGTGTCCATCTGCCAGTGGGACTGCATTGCCTTAAAATCAACCGGGCATGAAATGACTGTTTTCTTCCTCTGGGTTCTTAAGAAACTCAAGTTTTATAAGTGCCCATATTCAGACTAACATTAAGAGGAAATCTATGCCTCAGAATAGTAAAAACAGCTAAAAAAAAAAAACTATATAAAATGTATATGTGCTGTACTTTGCTTCCAGAGAGCCACAGTTTAATCTTTTAATGTATTGTTAAGCAATAGGTGATTAGTTTACTGATGATGCTAGGTGATACTAGGTACATTACTTTTTTTTCTGTTTTTCTCCTCCTGAAAAGTTACATTTCATGGCTTTCCTCCTTTGTATATGTGTCCATAGGGATTTCATTAACTAGCATAGCACAATAAAGAAATGATTTTGATGTGGTATTGGTGTATTTCACTGTTATTTAAATATTCTGAACCAAACTAATGCATATAAAGTTATCCTTTTACATGTTTGTTTTCCACTGTATTGGCCTATCATCATCGCATGAGAGGCATGCAGATAAATTATCCCCTTAGGCATTGTTGGAGCTGTTATTTTATTATGTTGCCATTAATTTCTTCTTAATTAGCTAATATGTTTTGTAATGATAAAGAAATATCTCTTCTTGGTTCACAATGTATGCATGCAAAGAGGCTGCTAACAAACTAGTAACTTAATATTTGTGGTCCCTTGAGAAAATGAGGACCTATGTTAATTCATAAGACAATTTATTTGCTTTTGTAGGGTTTCCAGTAATACATTAATCCGATTTCCTGCATTTGCCCTGTTTTGTGACAAGTTGAACTAATATTTCTGGGTTCAACTGTGCCTAACCTTGAATGGAAAGGTCTCTGCAAGGCTTTAAGGAGCAATATTTATCTGGTGGGAAACAAACCAATTGCTATATTCTACATATGGAAAATATGGAGGAGCTCTACTGTGTTTTAGATGTTGTTTGGTGCGCTGAGGGAATGCTGAGGCTGTTAGTTAAATTCATCTCTGGATCCAAAATGCATATTGCATAAACAAACATGTTCTCTTTGTCCTAGAAAAATCAAGTACACAAAATAAAAGAAAACAATGAGTCACATTGGGACAACCAATAGTTGCAAAAGTTCTTGCTGTACCCATTGAGTCATTGTATATGTGTGCATGTGTGTTTGTACTGTATTGGTGAGTGTGTATATTTTTGATGTTGGATCCTCTGAAACCACAATGGATTGTTGGTTTATTCTCCAAAACACATAATTTTACCGGTTAAAAATAATTAGTGAATCTTAAAGATTCAAGCCTGTTCCCCTTTATTCCCCTGTATTCCCTCTGCCTTATGGGAGGCTTGGAACATCAAACTCCAATGCAAGATCATTATAGCTCAGCACGTAATGTGAGCTTTTTATTGGACAGGATATCTTGATTATGCTGTATAGAGAGAATTACACAACTGCTCGGTTAAATATACAGAACTAGACGGTCTATTGAGTGTATAATGGATCTGAAATTTCACTGCCGCAACTCTTTAAAAATTACTTTTATAGTTAGCATGTTGTAGTATTTACATGTCAGTTTTGCTTTGTATTAAAGTCAACCTTTTTACGTTGTTAGTTCAAATCCTTGGGCAAATGAAGTAAAATTGTTTAATAAAATACTAAAAAAATATATTGTTTCTCTGCAAGCTTCAGTTAAAGTTTACCACCTCTGGCCTTAATTTACCATTTCATACCTACAGAAGTGTTTCTGTAAAAATACATATTAAAGCCTTCAAACTTCATCAAACTCTTCATTAGGGGGAGCAGACTTGAGAATGTGGTTCATGACATATCGAGCTTTAAAAATGAACAAAACTTCACCACTACAGGCAGCCATTTCATAGAACACCACCTCACAGTAAGTAGCTTTTATGACTCACAGTAGGTCATATTGTGTCCTGAATCACATTGAGAAGTACAGTACTGTGCAAAAGTTTTAAGTAGGTGTGAAAAAATGCCGTAAACAAAGAATGCTTTCAAAAATGGAAGTGTTCATCATTTATTTTCATCAATCAACAAAATGCAGTGAATGAACAAAAGAGAAATCTAAATCAAATCAATATTTGGTGTGACCACCCTTTGCCTTCAAAACAGCATCAGTTCTTCTAGGTACACATGCACACAGTTTTTGAAGGAACTTGGCTGGTAGGCTGTAAGACATGACTGTGTTTCAACCTCCGTGTGACATTGATGATCATCAGCACCTGTTTGGTAAAACTGGTTGATCAGACACCGACTATAATCCTACAGAATCCCTGACTTTGTGCAAGTGTACCTAGAAGAATTGATGCTGGTTTGAAGGCAAAAAGTAGTAACACCAAATATTTATTTGATTTAGATTTTTCTTTTTTTCTTTTGTTCGCTAACTTTGCATTTTGTTGATTGATAAAAATAAACAATCATTATTTATATTTCTGAAAGCATTCTTTGTTTACAGCATTTTTTTCACACCTGCCTAAAACTTTTGCACAGTACTGTATGTGGATCGATAAAGATAAGAATTCTAGATCTTACCGACTTCCATTAACACATGAAAGAAATGTTGTCTTCTGGCAATTTGCAATTTTTCCAATGAATGATTGTACATGATGAGTGTATGTAATCATACATTTTTTAAAAGACTATGAAGAAAACCTGAGCAGTGCTGGTCATCAGTCAAGTATGAGTCAGGTGAGACTTACCGATGGGGAGAACCAGGAAGAATGGCAGCCAACAGAGGACGAAGCATCCAACCACAATTCCCAGTGTCTTCGCGGCCTTTTTCTCTCGTGAGAACTTGAGCAGCCGGAGGGCAAAGTGTGTGCGGCTCCTCAACACCTCGTCCTCTGAAGCAGCTGTGTTTCCACGGTGTATCCGTAATGTCACCGTTTCTGTTTTGTCTGATTTCTCTGTCTTCTGGCCCTTTCTGAGGCCACATGTTTCTCTGCGGGCCACCACATACACACGGCAATACATGACCAGGATCACCACTAAGGGAAGGTAGAAGGAGCCCACTGCTGAGAAAATGGCATAGCCAGGCTCCTCTGTAATCTTGCAGATGGACTCGTCCTCTGGCGCCGGCTCCTTCCAGCCAAAGAGTGGCCCTATTGAGATGGTGATGGACAAGGCCCACACACCCATTAGCGCCAGCAATGCCCGACGCTCAGTCACTATGGTCGGGTGACGTAGCGGGTAGCTGACCCCAATGTAACGGTCCACAGAGATCACACACAAGCTCATTATGGATGCCGTGCAGCACAGGACGTCCATGGCTGCCCAGACATCACAGAAGGCCCTGCCAAATACCCAGTGGCCTAGCATCTCAAAGACAGTAGAGAACGGAAGCACAGTGGAGCTCAATAGAAGGTCAGCCACTGCCAGGTTCACAATAAAATAATGTGTGACAGTTCGTAGATTGCGGTGGCAAGCCACAGAAAGGATGACCAGGATGTTTCCTAATACTCCAAAAATGAGGAATACGGCCAGGACAAGGCCCAAAACAACAGCCTTGACGACGTTCAACTCTGGGACCAGGGCTTGGCTGCAGTTGGTGCAATTCTGGGCAGCAGTCCCTGGGGTCATGTTCTCTCCGAGGAGAACCATCTGCTCATGAGACTCAGGCATTTGGTGATGGTTAGCCACACTTCACTCATTCACATGGAATCATTCCAGCGGTCCAAAAAAGAGTTTTTAAATTTCAGACCTTCAAGATCATCAGTGCGTTTCCATTTTTGTTTCTTTATATGACAGCTATTAGGAATGCGATGAAATTAAGCCTCTTTCACAGTCAGGGGTCTAAAATGATGAGTTTTCACTATCTCAGAAAAAGCCAACATGAACAAGGAAATATACAAAAGGAGCTAAACATCCTGGAAAGTGAGGCCATCGACATTTTCTTCTGAAATAAAACTGTTGCACCAAATTGTAAATTTGTCTCAAGTGTTTTGACATTCTTCACAACTGGATGCAGCTGGTGATCAAAATCAGATGAGAACATGAAACAAAGGAAAATTGCATGTTTTGAGTCCAATTTCAGAGGAAGAAAGAATTTCCTAGTGATCCAATAGCAATGCCTTCTAAGCCCTCAAAGTGTCATCTTGTTACACTGCAAAATACTTCAGCTTCTCGCTGACACAAGGGTCCTTAGCTGCTCCACTTGGTACTGGTTTGCGCTGCTCCCCCTCGTCAGATTCCACACAGGACTGTTTACTTTTTTATTGCCTTGTTAATGGCTTAACGTGTGCCCTCCAATGTGAAACGTCCCACATGAATAAAAGGCATATTTTCTGGACATGCAGGGATACAGTTCATCCAAGTCATCTTTCAAAACTACAACATGGAGCTGCTTTTGAACTCTACCAAGTGTGCAAACCTATAAATCCATAAAAGTGATAACACGCTAATTGTTGAATAATAAAACCGGAACTGAAAGCATTTTGGCAGGAGCCGAGACAGTTATTTTTGGCAGATCACTTTCAGTCTCTCAGAGTTGGGAACTGTTCCAGCAAGAGGCACTTAAGTGGTTTGGTTATAGAGATGACTCCAGTGAAACCATTCTCCCTGTAACACACAGAGAAAAAAGTCAGTGGGCTACTTTAATAATGCTGAAAAATCAGACAGCTAATAGTAGAAGCGTAATGGTTTACAATTCTGAATCTGATTCCATGCAATACAGTGTATGCCAATTCAACATTTAGAATTAATATAGCCTGTGTGTTGTTCTGTTGTTTTTGTTGTTTTTTTTAGATGCAGCAAGTATATATAAATATATATATGCTTGAAAAAAATATTATATATTTACCAATATATACCAATATTGCTTTCTCAAGCAAATTGCTTATAGCCATGTGATCTCATATCAATATGTATCCTTACTTTTCCCATTAAAGTAAGTTCTTATTTCTCATCTGAAAAACAATAAACACATTCCATTTTTACAATATGTATATAAAAAATTGTATGTTCTATTATCTGTGTACTTATATACCAACCTACGAAGATTTGAGAAAACGGTGAGTCATACAGTTTGGATAAAAATATTGTCTGCATGTTGTTCTAGTTCATTTTCTTGTACACTCTGAATAATTTGGAAGCAGCACGTTTAAGCACTTTAAGTCAAACTTTTACAAATGAATGTAATTCTTTTTAAGTGTCTCTGTACCCAAGCATAGGCTTATCACTACTGTTTGTGCTTTTCTTGCAAACAATCAATTTGTCTTGCCTATCGGAATACAAATGGGGATGCAAAAATAACATAAACAGTCACTTTTTATTGGACGGTAATGAAAAATTCTCATGTATACATATAAATCACATTAAAAGCCAGTCAGGGAAAATTTAGAGAGTCGTGTCCAAAAAGGAAGTGCAGACCCAAAGGAAGTGGAAATGTTATTTTGTAGGTGTGAAGTTCCCTAGCTGGAATTGCTTCCAGACAAATGATATGCTTGTTCGTCCATGCTAATCCATATTTGCCAGACCTTTCCATCAAAACATCTCAATCACTTTTTTTTGTCGTGCCTCAGTTTCAGACTTTCACCTCCTCAGATCGATGGAGGGGTTTGTTCACCTCACTGCTATTGATCCAGTAAACAGCACTGGATAGTTGACAAGAAAGCAGCAAATGAAGTACGTCAGTCACATATGAGCTTTCCTAAAATATCTGAGTGCACAGAGAATAACGACAGTGACCTGCAGCTCTTAGAGTCTCAAAGTCATTATTGGCACTTAAATGCTTGCCATCAGCAAAAATAAATCTAGCCACTTAATTTAGTATTCAATAGTCCATTACTTTGTCCTCTGAGACTTTTCAGATGTAAATTACACTCACATTCAATTTCATAATCCAATGAATACATAGACAACTAAAAAATAGAAATGTAGTTGACAAGTTAACTATTAATGCTACAGTAAAAAAAGGTTTATTTACTTGATTCTGCTTCTGTACATGACAACTAGAAATCCCCCTCCCAGTCAACAATTTTCTTTTTATATCACTAAAACAAAAGGCTGTAAATGGGCCATTATACTACTATCGGTACAATGTTTCCTGCAGGTAATTATTTTGTCAATTTGGCAATTACATTTTATAGAATGTTTAATTTAAATGTCAACTTATTTCTACACCAACCACTTAGGAAGACGGGGGAGGAGGGCATCCTGCCCCTGGCTTCTACTCCCATATTACCGTATGTCTTTTCCACATAAATAAAATATATCAAGACAATTATCCCCGAAAACACAATCCTGTGTTGCTAAACATTTCTATCATGTGTGAATAAAGTAAATGTATAGACCTTTAGTATATTGGTTATGCTTTGTGAATCATTACAGTTATACTTATGTTAAATGATTGCATTATGTTTAAAGAGAATTTTCAGCTTTAGTCTCAATAAAAAAATTTTTAGTTTTAGACTGATAGCACATGCACCTTTCCTCAACAAAAGACTACTACTACTAGTACTACTGGTGTGTTCAGCCAAAGAAAATCTCTGAAAAGACATTTCATTAAACATGTCCTCAAATTACATATTCTGTATTATATCTTGATCCATTCTGTATTTTAGGGCTGTTTCTGGCTCTAATGTCTTTAAATCAAAAGAATCTATCCCACATTGAGACAGGAATGCTGTTTTTAATGTCCTTGTCAAAAACACTGACAAGACAGATGAGGTGATTTATCTTTACGGTTCTGTTCATTGCCTCTGTGTTTTGGTTTTATTTTGTGGGCCAGAACAAACCCCCTAAAAAAAAACTTGGGAGGAACGGTGTAAGCATTACAATATCTTCACTGGAAAGGGAAGGTCTTTGGTTTCCCGCAGCAATATTCATGCCTGATGACAGATTAGCCATCAAGGATGATACTTGTAAAAAGCCATTAACATTTTCAGCTCTGACTCATTCTCCTCTACAGACGGCAGAATCATATCCCTCTCATTAGTATGCCATTTTTCTCCATGGATTAACCATGATTACAACAAATGTGTATAATGACCATCGGATTATGAGTTTAACGATTAGAATGGCCAAGAAAATCCATGCAGGCCCTTCACTCCTGCTCAGATCCTTTTTATGTTTTTTAGATATTAATCTCCAGTATTGATCAGGTCTTCCCGTTAATAAGTAATAGAAGTGACCTTCAGGCTCCCTGCTCTTACTGAAAGTTCTGCCAGGACTCTGTCAGGGTGTGAAAACACTAAATCACTCCCAGCTCACCCAGCTGGAGCCAAAGCCTTAAAAAAGTGAGAGTTCTTGCTTTGTTGCACCCTAAGGGCACAGCACAAGGACGAATCACTGCTCCCCCAACCTGTGTCCTGTAATATTGTGTTACATCACTGAATATAAGAAGAGTCACAGCTTGTGATTGTGAAGCTCATTTTTGGGGATTCTGGCAAAATCACCTGTTATTATGTTTGGCACTGTGTTTGTTCTTCCAATGCAGCATCAAAAGCACTTTAGAATAAATTTATTCTAGCAAGTCAGTGATGTTTTGCAATTTTAACATCTGGTTCTTGTTGTTAAATGCGTAAAACTGTCACATTTTAAAGGTGCATATGCATTTTATTATAACCTACTTATAATTGTCTAGTTATATATACTAATATATATATATATATATATATATATATATATATATATATATATATATATATATATATATATATATATATATATATATTTAATAATAAT